>RPFO01001379.1:0-14744 GCA_009746045.1 Mesostigma viride
GGAGGGAGGAGGGAGGAGGAGGGAGGGAGGGAGGGAGGGAGGGAGGGAGGGAGGGAGGGAGGGAGGGAGGGAGGGAGGGAGGAGGGAGGGAGGGAGGGAGGGAGGGAGGGAGGAGGGAGGGAGGGAGGGAGGAGGGAGGGAGGGAGGAGGGAGGGAGGGAGGGAGGGAGGGAGGGAGGAGGAGGGAGGGAGGGAGGGAGGAGGGAGGGAGGGAGGGAGGGAGGGAGGGAGGAGGGAGGAGGGGGGAGGGAGGGAGGGAGGAGGAGGGAGGGAGGAGGGAGGAGGGAGGGAGGGAGGGAGGGAGGGAGGAGGGAGGGAGGAGGGAGGGAGGGAGGAGGGGAGGAGGGAGGGAGGGAGGGAGGGAGGGAGGGAGGGAGGGAGGGAGGAGGGAGGGAGGAGGGAGGGAGGGAGGGAGGGAGGGAGGGAGGAGGAGGGAGGAGGGAGGGAGGGAGGGAGGGAGGGAGGGAGGGAGGGAGGGAGGGAGGGAGGGAGGAGGGAGGAGGGAGGGAGGGAGGGAGGGAGGGAGGGAGGAGGGAGGGAGGGAGGGAGGAGGGAGGGAGGGAGGGAGGGAGGGAGGAGGAGGGAGGGAGGGAGGGAGGGAGGAGGGAGGGAGGGAGGAGGGAGGGAGGGAGGGAGGGAGGGAGGGAGGGAGGGAGGGAGGGAGGGAGGGAGGGAGGGAGGGAGGAGGGAGGGAGGGAGGGAGGGAGGGAGGGAGGGAGGGAGGGAGGGAGGGAGGGAGGAGGGAGGGAGGAGGGAGGGGAGGGAGGGAGGAGGGAGGGAGGGAGGGAGGAGGGAGGGAGGAGGGAGGAGGGAGGGAGGGAGGGAGGGAGGGAGGGAGGGAGGGAGGGAGGGAGGGAGGGAGGGAGGGAGGGAGGGAGGGAGGGAGGGAGGGAGGGGGGAGGGAGGGAGGGAGGAGGGAGGGAGGGAGGGAGGGAGGAGGAGGGAGGGAGGAGGGAGGGAGGGAGGGAGGGAGGGAGGGAGGGAGGGAGGGAGGGAGGGAGGGAGGGAGGGAGGGAGGGAGGGAGGGGGGATGGGACGGTGGTGGTGGTGGTGGGAAGGGCGTCTTTGTAAAAATGATTTTAGTGTGTGTTCAAGGCAACATATTGTTTTTGAGCATTTTCCTTTGCTGGGTGACAGCGTGCTTTTTAATGGTTACCTCGCAGTTGCCATATAGATAGGACATGTCGCCTGGGAAGAAGAGGACGATCTGCACCATCCGCACAGCGTCGCGGAGGAACACGGGGATCTTGTTCTTGAGCATGTAGTGGAGCACCTCGAAGATAGCGCGTCCGTTGGCCTTCATGTTCTCGCGGGAGTCCTTCCCTGGAATCTCGGCAATCGTGAATGTCCACTTAGGGGACTGCCATGCTCTCGGGAACCCCTTGCTCACGCATCGCAAAGTGAAGGCAGTCAGTGTCCTGCCCTTGGTCCCAATGTCGGTATTGTGGGCATCCCCGCTGAAGGCAAATTCCAAGATGATGTCAGCGAGGTCCGTCCACTCTGGTGCATCAGGGAACTCCTCGTGTAGCGAGATGACAGCTTCCTGCATCAAAGACGCAATGTATGCCATAGAATAGTTTGCCTGTTAACTTTTGCACGTGCATGTTCCTATCCTCTTGTAAATATCATCTGGCAGTTTCATGGCTGGCGCTCTCCCACAACATATGTGCGCGCAAACACCAATCAGGCATCCAAGCAAGCAAGTGGTTCGGCGAAATAAACAATCAAGCGCCCAAAGCAGCATGTACGCCAGCACGTAAGCAACTGACTTAGCATACCCAGATATTTCACACATCAGCCATGGTGGTCAGCTAATGCATGACACCAAGCATAGGTATGCACAACATATATAACTAGGATCACGTTTGATGAAATATACCTGCACAACGCGAATGGGATGTTTCCCCCAGCCTCCCCTCCCGTGGGGGAAGAGCAGCTCAATCAAGCACGTTTGGCATGGACACCGTCCGGTAAATTTTGTTCCACTTGTCTGCGTCGTTGGTGAGCTCGTCCTTGGCCTGTTTCTGCATGTCCCTGCTGGGGAACTCGCGGGGAGCTGTTTGGCGAATACCTGCGAACGTCCTGCACGTTGTCCCCGTACTGTCAGCCACGTGCACTAGGGCCTTGGCCATGTCCATGTTGTTACGCTTAAGCGATGCGCGCACCTGACCCGCCACTGCCTGCTTCTGGGAGCTAGGTAGGGCCATGTATGCTGCACTGGCCGGGATCTGGTCGTTCTCCCCCCCAATGTGCTCTCTCAAGAGCGTGCCCATTGGCAGGGGGAGCTGCTTCCACCCTCTTTTGGCACGGCACGCGTTGACCGTGGCAGCTGTGCTCTTCATCTTCCGGATTGCCGCCCCCATGCACATCGCGGTAGATACCTTGAGGGCTTCCACGCTTGTCTCGTCCTCCTCTATCATCTTTTTAGCTGCGTCCCTAGCTGTTGGCAGGTCCCTCGCCACTAACTCCGTGGTCTTGTTGTACTGCTTGGTCCACTTGCAGGACGAGCAATTCGTACCACGTGCTTGTGCCTTGGCCAACTGCCGCTGCAGCTCCTTGTTGTCATCCAAGGCCTTGGTGAGTGCCTCAGTGAGCTTCTCTACCTGGGTGCGCTGCTGCCGCTCTGTTTCCCCCAGCGTGTGCGCGGCCGCCATGTGTTCAGCAACGTCCGCCTGCAGTTGCACCACGCGTAATTGATTATCTCCCAGCTGCGATTGCAACACACTGTTCACGCGCTCAAGGTGGGCTTCTCGTAGTTGTGCGGACTGCTCATTCAGGGCTGCGATTGTGAGCAGCTGGCTCAAATGGTCGACCTCGGCCAGCACGGTCTCGAATGCAGTGCCATCAGCAATGTCGCGAAGCAAGTCGGCGATGTTTATCTTGTTTGTGGTCTCGGTGATGTACCCCAGGTCTGCTGTGAGGTGCTCGATGCTTGCGAACTGCACAGCAGTGAGCTTTGTCCGGAACTCCACGTCTGGTGTCCTGTGGCAGTGTGGTGTGATTCTTGAAATGAGCTCTCGCTGGCGTCCCACTCCTGCGTGTCAATCAACGCACACAACATCATGGTATGTGAGTTGATGAGCATCACTGCAGATTGTCAAATGCTTTGCGTGTTTGTCCACTAAAGTTGCGTGTGGGAATGCTAGTGCTTGACAGCCCCCTCACATCCATGGCTAATGCCTCTGCAGTCCAAGCATGTGGTCTTGCACTATCAGCAGCAGCCAAGCAAGGACGCGAGCCAATCCCTGCCGACTCCTCCCACGATCGCCCACGCCATCCGTAGCCACCCCCCACACCCAGGTACGCATGCCAGCCACCCGCCACACCCACGCACCAGGTTGGAAAATACGTGTGCGGGGTATAATACGTGGACTTAAAATACGCGTATTATACGTGGGGGGTATAAAATACGCGGTGGTAAAATGCGCGACAGTTTTTGTGGTCCACTTGTCAGTCACCCAATTAGCACGCTCCTTGATGATGGTCATGCAGTTATTACAACTGAAATTTGGTGTATATGCTTATTTATTAACATCTTCCATTTATGCCCTGCAATCCTATCTGATTATGATTTGTTAAATGCAGGGGGGAGCATGCTGCAACGGGAATAGTAAGGATTCAATTAATTAATTGATTGTAAGGAAAGCCATCCACTATATAATGCATGAGAGGACATAAGACACAACTTCCGAGAAGGAGGGGTGACGTGCCCTCCTTTGTACTAGATCATGCCGGCCACCATCTGCTTGAAAGAGGCGCTCTCAGCCGCATTGAAGCAATGCCGTTCTCGATAAAAAATTCGGCAGCCAGCAGCTGGACACCTTTCTCGTCGACGGGAACCAGCCATTTGGTGATGCTCAGCTGGCCTTTGCTGGGAACCGACGACAAGTCAGCCGGCGCAGCTGCCCCTCCCATCTCCGCCATTGCCCTGTTCAAATTGTGCTGCTTCTTGGCGTCTGACTGCTGCGACTTGTTGTTATACATCCTGAGAAACCTGCTCCGGATATTCGGTGGAATTTTTTCGCAGGTAACATCCCTTCCCCTGCGATTCCGGCAAAGTGTGCACGGACTCGGAATACGCTGATCATTGCCCCCGCCCCGTATGAGAACTTCTTGTTGCAAAATGAGCAGAACTTATTCGACACAAACTGCGTTTTGTTACTAACAGCATCTGTGACTGCTTCTTTCTTCTCGAGAACGAAATCCCATTCAGGCCCTTTCTTCTTCATGGCTGCAAATCGAAAATGGCTGCACACTGTCGCACAGTCGCACTGGCCTCGTCGTCGCTATATTGCATTACACCGTCAGTAGCACAGCTGGCATTTGCTGGCACACTGTTATTTATGCGCCGTTATGTACCTAGTCCTAGCTGTCTCCTACCGGCCAAACATTTTGCAAGGCTTGCGCTTTATGAAAAGAACTGTACGCATCTACTTCTAGTAGTAAAAATCTCAAATGTGCAGTGAGCGCGCCGCGCCCAGAACCTGGGCACCGCGCCAGTGCCCGCTGCCCGCTGGTACCCCTGAAAAATTCTAAGTCCAAACCGCGTGGTCAGACGTAAAATACGCGTAAAATACGTCGAGGCCCATAATATTCTTTATCCCGCATTTTATCGCAAAAGTGCGGCGTACAGACCAACCCGGCCCACGCACGCATGGCAGCCACCCCACGAACCCAGGCACGCATGGCAGCGCCCCCATAAACCCACGCATGCATGCCAGCCACCCCCCACATGCACGCATGCATGCCAGCCACCCCCCACACCCAGGTACGCATGCCAGCCACCCCCCACACCCACGCATGCATGGCAGCCCCCCCCCACATGCACGCATGCATGGAAGCCCCCCCACAAACGTGTGCTGGACGTACCCATGAGGGACGGAGCGTGGGATTGACGGTGCGGCGGGCCGGTGCGAGCGCGCTATGGTGCGTTTTGCAAACACCTTCTTTTCATTTTCCTCAACACTATATTGCATAATCGCACTGCTGCAACATTCTGTCTCAAGGATCTGGAATGATGGGGGGAAATGATGACAATGCTACTTGGCTGTGCATGTAGCACGGGATTGCTTGGACGCCACGTGAATTAAGAAAGCATGGCATCAACCAACGTTGTTGTCTTAATCTATAAAATGAATATAGTTAACGTAAAGGATTTACGTTAGATGGATAGAGATTGTTACGCTCTTTCCAACGGCACCTTGAACGCCTCATTTGGTTAAGGAACGTAAAAGTTATGACGTTTCCTAGGCTGTGCCGACAGTACCCGGCGCGCCACTGTGGGCGCGTACGGACACAGGATGTACAAGTGTCACTTTGATAGTCCGCAGGACGTTGACAGGACTTGTACAGGACTTGATGGTCAATTGATAGGTAGGCGCACTGTAGTGCGCCAGGACCTATGAGACAGTTGATGCTGACTAGTGTACGGATAGGTCCACAGGACTAGCCGTATGGACAATTGATAGATCTGCGCGCCAAAGGCGTGCCAGAGTCTGTGTAATCAATTGATTGACAGTTCAGCTGTGACAGTGCAGCTGAATACTTGGACGCGTCCCTAGCAAGCTATATGTGTGACTTGGTCGCACCGGGACGCTAGCTCTTGCGTGCACGCTCTCTTGGCATAACGACCCTGTCGTCTGTGCTACGTGCAGTCTCGGACTTGACGTGACTTACGTCTGTGTTTGCTCATTATAATAAAGGCAACTTTCCTGCAAGAGCCATGGATTCCCTCGGTGGTAAACTCTCATTCAACTCGTATTACAATCTTCGTACCAAGAAAAATGCCGGACTCGATGGAGTTCCGCATTCCGAGGGATTCTGAAATTTTGGGCAGTCCAGCGGACATCGCCGAATCTCCGGCTGGTCCTTCGACGACTCCTGTTCGTGAAGATCGTCCGGTTCTTAATCCGGCGTGGCAGCGTGTTGTTGACCAGGCGGTAGCGTCCAGTGCGGAGCTACGCGCTCAGCAGCAGGCACTGCTGCAAAACCTACGACTGCCGCCCCCGCCTCCGCAACCTTCGATTGTTTCGGGGTTTCGCGATTACCTTGATTCCATTCGAGCTTTGCTCGCGGACTTCGAGGTCCATACCCGGGCGGGGTTGCAAGCGCCCAGCGCGGTTGCCGAGGTCTCTGAGGAGATCGACAACGCGGTTTCATCGCTTACAGGTTACCAGCGCAATCTCGCTAACTGGCTGTCGGTTCGTTCGGGCGTCATTCCGACGATTACGACCAACCTGTTTCAAGACCTTGCGATTCTGCAGTTGCTGTCGCGAGGCTTCCGGACGCGTGAGCGGCAATTGCTGCTCAATCTTGTCGCGTTCTTGTCTGCATTGCGAGAGTGGGCGCCGGACGGGTGGGATTTTCTAACGATTCTTACCAACCCGCTCCGCATCGTCACCCGCCGCCGTCGTCGCCGCATTGATCCGGTGACGGGACGTCGGTTGGACCCCATCGTCATCGAAACTCCGGTGACGATTGAGGTTGGGCAAGGCCAGGAGGCGCCTGCGCCTGTCGCCAACGATCCAATTTACGACTACGACTACTGCGATTTTCGTGGTCTCGACTGAATTCGGCATGGTGGCGCGGTCGGCACCGGGGCAGGCGGCTTTTTGACAGATTGTACATATCTACCTGTCTTTTTGTTTTCCAGCTGCTTAGCTCAGGGCCATACACAGCTAGTGTAGTTTACCATGGCTGAGGGACGCCGTAGCAAGGGCCTAGCCAGTGGGAATAATAATGGGGGTGCTGGTAGCGGGACCGCTCACGTAGATGACGTGGGGTTACCGGCGAGATTACCAATGTGCCTATTAATAATAATACACATGCTGTCTCTGGATATGATCTCACCACACAGGGTCTCCTTATTGTTAATCAGCTGCAACCTGTCACTTCAGACTCAAAGCCAAAGCAGGCAGAGGAGTTTGTGGAAGGACTAGAGGGGTTTCCAAGCTTGTACGGAGGTACAAACTATTATCAGATCTGGATAGGCAGCCAGACTTTTGGCAAGTGCACAGATCAGATTAAAGACCTCACTAGAGAGTGCAAGAAGGCCAACAAGGCCTGGGCAATCTACGTGGCAGAGCTGAAGGAGCTGCTAGAGGATCAACGGAAGAAAGTGGGGATCCATTGGCAGGATAAATACCAAGGGTGGGAGGTTAAGGGAGACCTTATCCAGAACTTCCTCAATTATTGTAAAATGGTTGAGGAGGGCAGGGCTCACGGCTTCAATGTCGCTGACAGCATAGCCCTGACAAACTGGCTCAAGGTTTCTGGGCTGGACAAGGCAACACGTGGCTCTTTAAAGGTCATGTGTGCCCCACACTCTACCCTCAAGGCCTACAAGGTCATAATCAAACAAGCACTCGAGGCAGAGGAGCTGTTTGAGGGTGGAATGCCAGCTGTGAAGGCTACCCACGCAGGTGGGCGTGCCCAGGGGGGCTCCAAGACGTCTGAGGCTGACAGAAGCCAAGGAGGACGTGGGGGCAACCACAACAAGCGGAAGGCCAACCATTCACCCGACCCTGACGGGCAATCACATGCCAAGTCGGTGTTCAGGAGGGTGGGTGGTAAGCCCAGGCAGGGTAACGCGCCTGACAACGGGGGAGGAGGCCAGGGCAAGTCAAAGATCCAGTGCTACCTGTGCAAGGGGTGGGGGCACATCAAGAAGGAGTGTCCCAGCTTCAAGAAGACCCATGGCCAGGGCAGCAACAAGAAAAACAACAACAAGTCCCAGGCAGGCCAGCCTTCAAAGGGCAGTCAGCAAGAAGACAACAAGGAGCAGTGACTGTCTGAGGCAACCCCTACACACCTTAATTCACCACTAGGAGTTAATTTGAAGCCCCCGTAACCTGTCCGGTAACTTCGACGCCCCCGTAACCTGCCCGGTAACTTCGACGGGCCAGGTTACGGGTCCGTATTCGTTGGCGGTTTGGGTTACCGGACCGGTTACGGTACCATTCGGAATATTGGCCCCGAGATTCGGTACGGCCCAGTAACTGGGCCGGTCATGTTTACGGGGGCGTGAACGGCTTCGGTTCAGGTTACGTTGGGGTATACGGGACGGGTCAGGTAGTGGTTACGGCGCCATAGCTGCCCCAATATTAGGCACTGGGGTGGTTACGGAGCCGTTATCGTTAACTGGATCGTAAACCGCGACATAGCTGGCAGCTCAGCTTGTTCGTTATAATATTCCCGAAAACGTTAGTGTTTTCGTTTTTTGAGTTTCGCTTTTAATTGTCCGGCATTGACGTGAATAAATATGGGGGTGCGAAATCCGTCTGTTTCTTGCTTCATGCAATGCATATCTTTGTCGTCAGATAATCAGCTCTTTAGGCTATGCCCGACCTTCCTATACTGCCAGCCTGCGGCAATGAGCCAGCAGAAGATATGGCGTGCCCAAGATTCCGCGCGAAGGCCGCTAATGGTCTTCCGGATGTGCAGTAAGTGCGGTAAAAGCTGCGAAAATTGCTTATAATGCCTGTAGGAAGCTCTTTGCGACAGTGTTTCCAAGCGAGTTCATTGTTCTTTTGACGCCAGATACAAAAGGCAAAGGGGGGCATCGTTTTTATTAGTCGGCAGTGCGGTTTCGAGAAGTGATGAGTCGGGCAGACGACCTCGCCACGACACCCTCGGCCCAAGCTTCGCATATCCCGGCAGCCATAAAGAAGCGCAGATTAAGCCAGGTGAGCGAGCCAGAGGGCCCAGAATCGTTGCTAACGCAAGGCAGCTTCTAAAAGGGTAGAAAGCTGGGTTGTTAAGACTTTCTCAAGAGCATGGTGCAGTGGTTATTGCCACCTTGTCCAGAGATTTGCCCTTGTCTTTCTGATTTAAAGACTGTTTTAAAGAGGGATGGGAGAACGTTTCCAACGTTGTAGCTTATTCATAACTGTGAAGAAAGAGCCTTTTCAGTTGCTGACAATGAGATGGAAGCTGTCTCATGCAAATTAACCAGGCAATGCAAGTGATGCAAGGTGAGGCCATGCATGGCTGATATTGCCTTCATGCGTGAGTTGAGCAGGAGACTGGCTGGGTGTGTGGCTGGCTAGGTGAGCGGGGCGTGTATGGGGTGTTGCAATGGTGAGGGCATGCGAGGCGGGCACATGCCTGGCTGGTTTGGGTGTTGGGTAGTTAGGTGGTTCGGTGATTGTGTTGTTGAGTGGTTAGGTGGTTAGGTGGTTGTATAGCTGGGTGATTGGTTGTTTGGTTGTTTGATTGCCCAGAGAGCCTTGGGTGGGAGGCTTGGGCTATAGATGCTTCAAGGGATGCCTAGGCGTGGGTGGGTTCAATGGCAGGTGGGTGGCTGATAGGTGGATGCTTTGGTAAATGGCTGGCTGCGTAGGTGGGAGCACAGGCAGTTGGAGAGGGTGGGTGGCTGGCTGGCTGGTCATGGTGGGTGGATGAGTGCAAGGGCGGTCGGTTATTGGCAGATGCCCAGGTGGCTGGGTGATGATAGGCTTTGGGGACTTTGAAGTGGGTGGGTTGTTGGATGCATGAGTGAAACAACTGCACGTTTTTGAGGGTGGTGTGTTGGTGGTTGGTTGGTTAGGGATGTATGTGTGTGTGTGGGTTGGTGGGTGGGCCATTGGTGGCTGGTGGCTGGTGGATGTGTAGATGACTAGATGTGGGTGGGTGGGCGAAGGGACGGGTAGATGGACGGGTGGGCGCACAGATATGGATGCGTGGATGGGTTTATGGTTGGGACCGACTCACCTATCACGGGTGAAGGGCTGTGCAGGTTTGGGGTGAGGTAGGTGCCGGGGTGCTGGCTGAGAAAATGCATGTGTGGGTGGGTCAGTGGGTGGGTCAGTGGGTATAAGGGTGTGGGGGCAGTGAATGGTTGAGTGGGTAGGTGCGTGGGTGGGTCAACTGTGGGTGGCCGGACGGGTGCATATGGGGCCAGCTGGCTGGGTGTTTAGGTGGTTGGGTGGTTGGGTGGTTGGCTCATTGGATGGGGGAATGCCTGCTTATTACCTAGTTGGTGTGTGGGTTGCGCAGGTGCCTTGGTGGGTGGGTGGATGTCCAAGTGGGTTGGTAGGTGGTTGGGTGCCTAGGTGCACGCATGGTTGTATAAGTTGGGTAAGCACGTGCGCGGCTGGCTTGGTGGGTGGGTCACTGGGTGGGAGGACAGGTGGCTGTCTGGGTGCACGGGCGCGCGAGTGTGTGAGCAGTTGTGTGGGTGGGTGGCCAGGTGGCTGCATGGGTGGGCGACTGCATGGGTGGCTTGGTGCGCACAAAGTGCAAGAGATGGAGACATGGGATATGCCAATGCCATATCATGTGAGCATACGTGGATGCCAGGTGACATGTGCCAGCGTTGGGGTCACTGCACCTTGATATGCTCGCTCGGCATATTCTCGACATGTATTACTGTACACGCAGTGTATATCATGCATGGTGCGTGTTGGTAGCATTCAAATGGCTGTGTTAGTGATGTGGCATGTATTATTCACCTTTCCTTCCCATTTTGCAATGTGCCAAGTAGTTTAGAGGCACGGTGTCATGGGGTATACATATGGACATGCACTGCACATCACAGCTTTGTGGCATACTGGCAATGCCTACCTTACATGATGGATTCTGCTAGCAATGGTCACCACTCAGGCATTCACATGCACCAAGGTTTTGCACACTGTTTGTACTAGTCATTCTTGAGTTGCCTGCAAAGATTTAAATGATGCGCCCCAGCTTGGAGAATGTTTTGGTGGGTAATGTTGTTAAAATTGTGGGTAAAAAAGCAAAAAATGGTGACAATTGCTGGCAAATGTCACCATTTTGGGCTCTGCATGATCTGAATTTCTGCTCATGACTTGTTGAGACCTTGCTTCAGGTGCTGGCATGATGGCAATAAGTTTTGGTGGCATTCTGACATTATTTGGGTTAAATATTGATTTTAAATGGCCATTAATGACAAATGCTAGCAAAATTTTGCTAGCATTTGTCACCAACTAGGGCTCCAAATGGCGTAGAACTTTGTACAAGGTCAGAACAACTATTATTCATCACCACTGCAAAGTTACAGCATAATCTGAGATCAACTATTGTTTCTATGCAAGTGCAAGTGGTTTAGGTGGCCAGTTTTGGCCTTGGATCTGGAGTTAACTTAAGCAGGGAGTACCATGTAAACTTAACATTTTGACTCAACTACTCCACCACTAGCCAGACACATCCCGGGGAGTGGTGGGATCCAATCCTAGGTCAATCGGACAATAAACTTGCCATGGGCCATAATTTATGTAAAAAAAAGGCCATTTCAAGGTGTTGTGTCCATTGGCCATGTTTGTTGCCCATGTCAGTTAGCGCAGTTTAGGATGTGTTGTTTTGTTGTTTAGCTGGGTTGGCATAGGCCTTACACTCTAACCCAGGGGAAACAGAGAAAATGCTTGTTAGGCATGTGAATGCTACCATCAGTGTTCACATAGTTGCCATGCACCAAGTGCATTGTCGTGTCTGCCTCATCATCTGCCGGTTCACCATGCGTTGATTTCTGACTTTCCCTTGTTCTAATGATGTGACAATACTTCAATGTGCTGAGCCAACCATGCTTGATGTAATTTACTGCATGCAAGCTGCCATAATACCATGATCCTGTTGGATGATCCTACTTGGTTCCTTGTCCTCCATTGGCCATGTTTGTTGCCCATGTCAGTTAGGGCAGTTTAGGATGTGTTGTTTTGTTGTTTACCTTGGTTGGCATAGGCCTTACACTCTAACCCAGGGGAAACAAAGAAAATGCTTGTTAGGCATGTGAGTGCTACCATCAGTGTTCACATGGTTGCCATGCACCCAGTGCATTGTCGTGTCTGCCTCAGCATCTGCCGGTTCACCATGCGTTGCTTTATGCCTTGTTCCCCCGCTCCGCATTCGTTGGCATTCCGTTTTGGCGTTGCCGTTGAATACAGGTGAGGGAATGCAAAGAACCGCTTGACTTCTCTGCAGCATCAGCAAAGTATGATGTACATGGCAACCCATGGAAGCGTGCGGCGGGGGCAAAATATATGCTACAGGAATTGAGAAAATGGCATCAACAAAATCGCACGCTGTGGAAGAGCGTTAAAGTGGTAAAACAACGCCACAATGGAGGTGTGACCAGTCGGCTTCAGGGAAGAGTAGCGGTGAGTCACTCTCTTATTTTAGTTGGCGGCAATTCATTGCTGTGATGCAGGCTGCCATGCCAGCAGTCTTCCCTAATGTGTATGGTAGGAGTACAAGACTAAGGCAGTTATGTTGCTGGCCTCTGCACTGACCCTCCCGCTACATTGTTGGTAATGTTGCTGCTTGGTTGGCTTTCCTTTGACGTGCATATCGTCCAATTCTGTGATGCAGATTGAACGCCTAAGCAGCCACATCTATATCTGGAGCAAGGCATGAACGGCAGCAGAAAAGAGAGAGGAAGAGAGGGAAAGAGAGGCTGCGGAGAAGCGCGAGGAACAGCTAAGATGCAAGAGGCAACGGGTGGAGGAACATGGCAACGAAGCCAGCGGTAGTGGGAGCTGCGAGCGAGCACGTCAACTGCGGTGGATGCACACGTGGGGGAGGCACATGCGGGGCAAGCATGTGTAGGCCTGCAAATCGTGCCAGGGCCCACCGTGATTGCAATTGCCGAGTTCCTGCTGAAGCGAGCACTGGCCTCCTTTCCGCAGTTGGCAGCCAAGGACGCGACAATCACGCTTGTGGAGAGTTTGTGTAAGGAAGAACCTGGACTCGGCATCGGGCAGTCCAGCGGTGGACCTGCTGAACAACACAGCCTGTGCCCTTGCGAATGCCGCGCTGCAGTTGGTCTCCAACTCCGTCCATCCATGTTGATGGCAAGGTTAGTTGTGCCACATTTTCTTCCTGTTTTGGGTATGACGCATCAATAATTGCCCCTTGTATGTACGGGTGCGGTCGATTGACCTCCCTCCAGCAACATTGCAACATCCGTTACTGACGTCCACTGCGGCGGATGCGTTCCTCCAGCATGTTAGTTGCCTTGTGAGCTGTAATTGTGCAGGGTGTCGTCAGTACATCCGATGAGAAGGATAACAAGGAGCTCAAGTGTCACTGGTGTTGCCTGGTTGATGGCGCGCGTAATATCCATGGGCATCAGCATATGGTCCCAAACACACTCAAACGGCTGGCCGAGTCGCTGGGAGAGGCAGTCCACATGCAGTTGGAGAGGGTGGGTGGGTGGGGTGGCGGGAGGGAGGGAGGGAGGGAGGGAGGGAGGGAGGGAGGGAGGGAGGGAGGGAGGGAGGGAGGGAGGGAGGGAGGGAGGGAGGGAGGGAGGGAGGAGGGAGGGAGGGAGGGAGGGAGGAGGGAGGGAGGGAGGGAGGAGGGAGGGAGGGAGGGGAGGGAGGGAGGGAGGGAGGGAGGGAGGGAGGGAGGGAGGGGGAGGGGGAGGGAGGGAGGGAGGGAGGGAGGAGGGAGGAGGGAGGGAGGGAGGGAGGGAGGGAGGGAGGGAGGGAGGGAGGGAGGGAGGGAGGGGAGGGAGGGAGGGAGGGAGGGAGGGAGGGAGGGAGGGAGGGAGGGAGGGAGGGAGGAGGGAGGGAGAGGGAGGGAGGAGGGAGGGAGGGAGGGAGGGGGGAGGGAGGGAGGGAGGGAGGGAGGGAGGGAGGGAGGGAGGGAGGGAGGGAGGGAGGGAGGGAGGGAGGGAGGGGGGAGGGGAGGGAGGGAGGGAGGGAGGGAGGGAGTGGGTGGGTGGTTATGGTGGGTGGATGGGTGCAAGGGTGGTTGCTTATAAGTGAATCGCCAGGTGGCTGGGGATCGACGGGGTTTGGGAACTCCTAGGTGGGTGCATTGTTGGATGCCTGAGTGAAACTGTTGCATGGGCTGGAGGATTTGCACCGTTGGTTTGTGGCGGGTGGATGTGTAGCTGTGATTAGAAGTGGGTGGGGTGAGCGATGGGGAAGGTAGATGGGTGGGTGGGTGCACGGATATGGTGGTGGGTGTTTTGTAGTTGGATCGACTCACCTAGCGCGGGTGGAGGGCTGTGCATGTTAGGGGTGAGATGGGTGGGTGACTGGCTGAGAGGATGTGGATGTGTGAGGGTGAGTGGGTGCAGGTCGGTGGGTATAAGGTATGGGGGGAAAGAGTGGTCGAGTGGGAAGGGGCGTGGGTGGGTCAGGGGTGGGCGGCCTGGTGGGGCACACATGGGGCCAGCTGGCTGGGTGGTTAGGTGGCTGCGTGGTTTTAGTAATGGGTGCCTGGATAAAAGGATGGGTGTATGCCTCCTTATTGCCTAGGTGGGTAGATTGCATATGTGGCTAGCTGGGTGGGTGGATGTCCCAGTGGGTGGGTATGTGGCTGGGTGCCTGGGTGCACGAGTGGTTAGATAGGTTGGTTTAGTAGGTGCGTGGCTGGCTGGCTGGGTCACCGGGTGGGTGGACCAGTGGGTGGCTGGGTACTCAGGTGCGCAAGTGTATGAGTACTTGTGTGGGTGGGCCAGGTGGATGCATGGGTGGGTGACTGCATGGGTGACTCGGTACGCACAAAGGGCAACGGATATAGACATGGGGATATGCCAATGCCTTGGGGTGAGCATACGTGGATGCCAGGTGACATGTGCCAGCCTGTCGTAGTTATACTATACCTTGGCGTTTGCTTGGCGTGTCGTTGCCAATAATTTCACACAGGATGTACATGGTACGTGTTGGTAGCAATCACATGGCTGTGTTAGTGAGTGATGTTGCATGTATTGTTTCAGCTTTCTTTCCCATTTTGCAATGTGCCAAGGTTCTTAAGTAGTTTAGAAGTATGGTGTCATGG
>RPFO01001046.1:0-14733 GCA_009746045.1 Mesostigma viride
GTGGACTGCTGCCGTCGACGAACACCAGAAGGGACTCTCCGAAGCACTTGCGACCTACAAGGGGAAGGCGCTGAAGGGAAAGGGGAAAGGAAAGGAGGTGGAGGTTGCGGATGCTCCCGTGTCTCTGCTTGAGAAATGGGAGAAGTCCCCGGTGTCGCAGGATGATGATGACATCCTGGATGTGAACGATGAGATCGCGAAGGGCAAACGGTTGCGGAAGCAGCTTGCCGTTCAGCCTCGGGACCTCGATGAGATGTCCAAAGCCTTGGTGCATCGAAATCGGGTGTGGACAAGGAACCTGTTCGTGGGGCCTCAGAAGCTCCTCGCACGAGACTTGCATCTGTCTAGAGCCGAGCAGAACGCCACCATTTTTGCAAACTCGGAGTCCGACTACGGCCACGACAAGCTGGTGATTCCTGTGTGGCGGTACTCGTTCCAGTTTTTGGCTGACCGGTGCCCCAACAGTTTTCATGACTGGATGAAAAAGGAAGGCACCCAGCGTCAGCTCGCGCAACTCTTCGGGGAGATGGGGGGGGCACGGACAATGAAGGCTGGCTACGCTCGCGCAATGACTGACAAAGAGATTGATATCTACCTGCGAACGAGCTCGGCCAAGGGAATGGCCGAAGCTGCTTCCACCGCGGTTCTGACAGGACCGGCCGATATTCTGGACTCACTTAAGCCCGTGGACGTGAGAAAGGCCGCGCTTTTGGACAGTTTGTGCAAGTCCGCCTGGGAGATGGCTCCACTCGAGAAGAAGACACCGTTGCCGCCAGCCATTTGCGGCTTTCTCGTGCTGGACGGGAACCACTTTACCACACTCATCAAATCGGTGAAATTCGAACTGGTCACCGACAATATGACGGTGGACCAAAGATCTGTGTGGTACCAGGCAATGCTGAATGGTTTCATGAAGGCGGAAAAGCTCAGGGTCGTTGCGCGGGGAGGGAAGGAGCAGGAGGTCACGAAGACCGTGGCCGCGGCGAAGCTGGAGGAGTGGGCAACTGATTGGACGAATTTCGGGGGGGTGGACGTGCAGATGCTCAAGGGTGAGACCATCCTGCCGACCTGGTGGCAGATCCGTGAACAGAAGGTAAGCCAGGTTGCGACCGCCGGCGTTTCTATAAGTGGTTTTCTTGTGTTAATTTCAGTATGCCATTAGTTCGGTCAAGATGCGACCGCCGGCGTTTCTATAAGGGGTTTTCATGTTCCACCTTAGCATGCCATATTTTGGTCAAGATGCGACCGCCGGCGTTTCTGTCAGTCGTATTCTTGTTCTCAGTTGAGTTGTGCTTATTTGGGAGGACTGTCGATGTGTCTCTGCGCGTTGTTGCCCTACGGGGATGCAGGTTACCGAACAAGTCGGCAAGATGATCGAAGTTGTCAGGCAGCTCGGGAACGCCATGAACGCCGAGGACACAGCCCAAGCCAAGGCAACGTGGGGCTCAGCGCTGGGGGATGTGCACCGGGCCTACCAGGCATATGGACCCGTCAAGAGAGGGAAGGGCGTGTCTCTCCCAACTCCTCTGTACGGCAAGATCTGGGCGATTGTGAAGCCCTTTTGGCAGAAAGGAGAGCAAGCCAAGGCCGAAGGGGACGGCGCAGGCGACAAGGCAGGAGGGGCTGAAGAGACGGACAAGTGGGGGCCGGACCAGAAGAACTTCATGCAGCGCTGGCTGTTCTGGTGTGAGGACCCTTTGAAGCCCGCTGTCGACGGCAAGCCGGCGATCGCACAGGATATCGCGGCTCGGCAAGACTTCCTTGACACGCGCCCTAAAGACAAGGCGCACGAACTGTCCATTTTCACCGCGCATCGGGAACTTGCGAGTTTCCAGTACTTCGACAGCCTGATCCAAGCGCCGATCATGTCCTGTGAGGCCCCTCCCAGCAACCTGATAAAAATAATGGAAGTCGCCAAGAATTTGATAGAGGCGGCAAAGCAATTCGCCCACATCAAGTTCCTGGAGAACCCCGAGCTGATGGCCGCTTGCAAACAACTAAACGGGACTTTCGACCCCGTATTGGTGAGGGAGCACGTGTTTGGCGTGAAGCTGAAGGGCACCGTCGCCACGGACCTCGACAAGTTCATCGCCGACTGCCGCCTGACCAGAGACTTTTGGCGGGTGATCGTCACGGCCACGAGGGCGATCATTCTCACGCTGAGGGACCTTCCGCCGGCTAAAAGGAAAGTGGTCGACCAGAAGGACTGGAAGTTCCCGAGAGGGCTGCTCGCTTCCCACCCCCGTCATTTGTATGACGATTTGGGGGTGAAGACCAAACATCTGCTGGGTGTGCCACAGCAGGAGGCGGCGGCGGAGGAGGAGGTGCAGGCGGCGGCTAAGGAGGAGGGGACTGCCAAGGCCAAGAGGGGGTGGTGGGACAGGCTGGAAGCCTTCACCTATTGGGACGGGGTGAAGATGGGACCCGACTGGATCGCATACAGGACAATGACATGGAAGGAAAACGAAAAAAGAAAGGATCTGGTGGTGACGAAGGTGGTGGACGAGTTGTACACGGGGTCTGAAGACCTTCCTGGGAAGCTGAAGGACCAGGCGTTTGCTGTGCTGGACCTGACAGCTGACAGCAACGAGAAGTGGAGGAACCTGCGCGAGTGGGATCAAGACTGTATTCCGGTCGACAGCCAGATACCCTTACCCTCCTCCCGTTTGAGGTATGCCGCGTGGGATGTGGTTGACCAGATCACCAAGGCCCTGTTGAAGGGACCCTCCAGAGTTCTGCTGGTGTTCGGGTTACCCGCCCATATCCGCCGGTGGAAGCGCCTGGTCCGACTTATCAAATATCGGCTTCTTGAAGATGGGTGGCAAGACGTCGACATGGACTTTGCCGTGGTCGTGGACGACGAAGACGACGGGGATCATCATTCGGATGATGATGATGATGATGATGATGATGATGATGATGATGATGGCTCGGAGAAGGAAGGGGAGGAGGAAGAGGGAGGAGGAAGAGGGGAGGAGGAAGAGGGGGAGGAGGATATTGCTGAGGGGCACCCGCCCGGGGTGGGTGGGGGGCAGGCGGAGGGGGAGAAAGGGGATGGGGATGGGGAGGAGGGAGGAGGGGGGAGGGGGAGAGGGACGGGGGAGGAGATGGAAGGGGAGGGAAAAAGCGCAGTCGGGATGATGGAGGCTCGCGGGAGGAGACAATGGGGGGGATGAAGACAAAAGGGGGGGAGGTAAGCGCCAGCGTGCTGGTGAAGGAGACTCGAGGCCTGTCGTTGGAAACGCCGGCGGGCGTATCTGTGATGAGGAGGGGGATCGCCAGCGGGAGGGAGGCTCGCGGCCTGTTACTGGAAACGCCGGCGGGCGTATCTGTGATGAGGAGGGGGATCGCCAGCAGGAAGGAGGCTCGCGGCCTGTTACTGGAAACGCCGGCGGGCGTATCTGTGATGAGGATGGGGATCGCCAGCAGGAAGCAGGCTCGCGGCCTGTTACTGGTAGCGCCGGCGGGCGTTCCCGATTTACGGGAGGCGGTCGTGTCCGACAGATGGGAATGAGGCCTCGTCAGGATTCATGGGGACCCCCGGTTGAGGGGACCCCCGCCCTCGCCTCGGTTTCTTTGGGTCTGGGTGACGATCCCGTACCGTCGTCA
This sequence comes from Mesostigma viride, assembly GCA_009746045.1. NCBI lineage: Eukaryota > Viridiplantae > Streptophyta > Mesostigmatophyceae > Mesostigmatales > Mesostigmataceae > Mesostigma > Mesostigma viride. The sequence continues at coordinate 3,610 of RPFO01001046.1, forward strand.
GGAAGGACGGTTGTGATGACTTTGCCCCCCCGCTCGACGGGGATGGAGCAATGCCCGAACACGATACTGCTGAATGAGGATGACGATCCGGAGCCGTCGGCTGACACGGATTTTGTTGCGAGCACCCCACTGCAGAAGAGGGTATTGGAGGCTCGTAACGTGGAGGGTCCGCCGAAAGTCTCAGGTGGAGGGCCGGCGTTTGCCGGATTGATGCGCCCGACTGAGGTGGTCGATGTTGAGGCGCCGCCAGGGACATCGGCCGGACACTATACCGCATTGATGGAGCCCTTCGATCGACCAAGGATGCCCTTCCACGCTCCAACGGTACATTCGGCCGGTAAATTTCATTTTCAATAAACGAGTTTAATAAGTACCTTAATATATATTTCTACATAAGTTTTTTTGCATCAGTCCATGGCTTCATTGATTTCTCACACGACCCTTCCGTATTCATGTTAATTGGCATGTGCTTACGTGCAGGGAAAGGCGAAGAAGAAACTCCAGTTCGGTTTCCCCGTGGATCCGCGTCTGGGACTGTGTCCAGAGAGGCCGGCCGTGTTGTTGGCCAGGCCGCGGTCGGCGAACCAGTTGCACAACCGGGGGCGGGAGGGGACGAGCTCCCACCCAACGCACCAACTCACGCACCAGCCTTACCGTGCGGTCAGCCAGAAAAAACGTACGAAGAGTTGATGGCAGAGGCGGCGGCTGCGCAGGGGCAGAAGGCAAAACGTCGGGGAGGGGGCAGGCGAGGGGCGGGGCAGGAGACGGAGGGTGCCGACGAACCTGCACAGCCGCAGAAGGGTGGTGGTCAGGGCAGAGATGCGACGGCCGAAAACCGAATCAGGGACGTTCGGCCGGACGTCCGGATGCGCTTTATGGATGGCGCGAAACTGAGTCGCGGAGGTTGGAGTTCGAAATGGGTAGACGAGGTGTGCATAAACTGGGAGCACAAGTACCCCAAGAAGGAAGATTTTCCGCTCTTTGGCACCCTCCTGGGCAAAGAGAGGGAGAAGGTGGTGTTCAGATGGTTTGATGAAGGGCACGACCTCGGTTGGAGTAATGAGTGCGAGCAAAAGTTTCGTTTCCCTCTGAAGTTCGCTAGAGAACATGTTACTCTCCTGAAGGAAGGCGCCAGCTGGGACAACATTCCTTCATATCGACCTGGCAAGCGATGATGGGCGAGGACTTTGCACGAAATCGCGTTTTGCACGTAATTGCCCACCGCAACGTGGAGAAATGCAGATGTACATAGTAGTTGGATCAGTTACCGTGACTTTGGGCAGTTTAGTAGTTGGGGTGACGTGTCCAATGTATATATGGTGGGGCGCGTCCAAGGGGGTCCACGCTGATTGAGCACTTGCATGTGTTCTTTCAACATATTCGGACATGTATGAAATGAATAAATTGTTTGGACGATTGCAAATTGATTGATTGAAGAATGAGATACCATTAATAATTGAAAAATGTAAAACCTCATTGTGAATTTGTACTTCAAACTTTCACATGCATGCCCCAAATTGTGCATTTGTGCAGGTTTTAATTATGAGAAGTAGCATTTCTCTACAAATATTGAGAAATTTAGGGGCACTTGGGGTTGTTGGCCATGTTCATTCATGATAAAATGGACTTTTTATGCTGTAAAATCATATTCCACTAGTCCAAAACGCTGCTTTCATGACGTCAAAAGTACCAGCAATGGCCCTAGGTTGGAGCAGTAGATGTTGGGGACGCCCCATGTGCATGACGCAGCACGTCACGAACATCTCGATCCAAGATAAACAACATTCCACTTGAGGGGATCGAACCAAGTCCACCCAACTGATCACGTTTATTCAACCCTTCAATAAAGTGAATGAACCGTCACATTTTATTCTTACATGATACCAACGATCATAACTCATGCTCATACACGAAAGCAAAGGCTAAGCCTATCCCCATCCCCATCGCTTTTCCCAGGAGCTGCCTCACCGCTTTCCCTTCTTTGCGAGCGGAAACACGAGCGGCACTTTCAACGACACCTCGTACACCTGCTCCTTGGCTGACCCTGCCGCCTCTAACTTCTGCCGCTGCGCCGCGCTCAGCTTCTTGTACGTGCACCCGAGCTCCTTGTAGCGGGCCAGCACCTGCGAGGGGGTCATCTTGAGCTCCTTGCAAATATCGGTCGGGTCAATCCCCCCAAACCCATCCACCACCAGTGATAAGGCAAGCATATAGGAGACCAGCAAGTCCGCCTTGGCCTTGGGCTTGAGGAAACGGACCACAGGCCCTGCCGCCGCCACCTCGTCGTCCTCGTCGCCCCGCGCGCGCTTGCTCTTCTTCTGCCCGCCGGCACCCTCGTCCTCGGGCCCCTCCACGCGTTCCATAAATACACGCAGCATGCGCTCAACCGAGCTGCGCGGCAGGCCCAGTGACTGAGAGATGTCGTCCAGCGCCTGGGAGGGCCCCTGGCCCGGCTTCCCCTGCACATGTGCGCAGGTTGGCCATGTGCGCGGCCAATGCGAAACGTGACACATGGCAAGAACGAGGAGCCACGTGAAACATGAGCCATCAAATGATAGTGGCATCAATAATGAAGATGGCGATGATGATCACGCCATGACCATAGTGAGAGTGACACACCGTGAACATCGTTTACCAAGGCAAAGCCCCAGGAAGCACAAGAGAGAGCTAGATCACAACGCTCACCCCGACTGTTCCCAAGGGGCATCGTGAGGTTGTGCAGGTACCCTGCCACATGCAGGGGGCAGTTGTGCATCCAGCGTGCATAGAGCATGCGATCACTTGCTGCACACCGCTGGCCACTTGCTACACACTGCTAGGCACTTCCTCTTATCATCTGCTCAACGTCGTCCCCTCCCGCAGCCTCCTTCATCCTCACGTTCATGTTTCCAAGCCTCTCGCGCCGCCCCAACCAACTTTCCGGACACGCTCGGGCCGTGACATAAACACGCACAAATCAACGTTACAAATACTCGTAATAATTAGAAAAAAAGCGAGCAACTGAATTAGGCCCTTTCCATAATCGTCAGTTCCGGGCAGCGAGGGTCCTAATTCGGCCGGTTCCGGAACTAGAGGTTTCCACACTTAACCGTCCAAATAGGTCGCGACCTCTAATTTCGACCGGAACTGGGGTGGAACTCCCGGAACTGCAAAAAAGCGGTTCCGGCCAGTTCCGATCAGAATTAGAAGTCAAGAAAGGTAGGCCGACTTGTAAACCGGCGGGGAAAGCGCCAGGACGGTACGGATCGGATCTGGACGTGGAAAGGAGGTCCCGATCAATTCACCGCTATTTCGCCGCACCCATTAAACCTCGAACCTATTTTTCCGGCCCGGACCAATCCGAGTCCTCCCAATTTGCGCCTGGACGGCAGCAAATGTGGACAGGCCCTAATACTCACAAAGCTCGCAAAGGGAAAAATGCCAATAACGCGAATAAAGTCCTTGCCTTGAGCCATGTGGGCGGCGCCTGGTGCAGCTTGAGCAGGTATGTGAGGTATTCGAGGCAGTGCGCCCGCTGCTTGTTGCCATCACTGTCGTCCGCCACGCGCAGCCTTGCCAGGCGGTTGAACACGTAGGCGGGGTACGTGCCCTCGTCCCACAGCATCTGGCGGTGCTTCTCGTTGACCGCCGCCTTCATCAGGTTGTGCGTCTGATTATGGCCACGGGGTCCGTATGTGTATATGTGCCAATGCATGTGTGTGTGCCAATGCACGTGCATGCGGGTGCAGGTGTGCGTGGGTGGGAGGGTGGGTGGATGGGTGGGTGGGTGGGTGGGTGGGTGGGTGGGTGGGTGGGTGGGTGGGTGGGTGGGTGGGTGGGTGGGTGGGTGGGTGGGTGGGTGGGTGGGTGGGTGGGTGGGTGGGTGGGTGGGTGGGTGGGTGGGTGGGTGGGTGGGTGGTGTGGTGGGTGGGTGGGTGGGTGGGTGGGTGGGTGGGTGGGTGGGAGGGTGGGTGGGTGGGTGGGTGGGTGGGTGGGTGAGGGGGGTGGGGTGGGGGTGGGGGTGGGGGTGGGGTGGGGTGGGGTGGGGTGGGAGGGGCGGGGGGAGGAGGGGGGGGGATATTTGGATGCATACAGGCCATCAAGGCATGTTAATCAAGGCGAACGACCCGTGTGTTCGCACACAGCTCTTGACATTTCCTGTAACAGGCGCCAGTGGCCGGGAGCAGGGTTTGGGGAGGAAGACGGTGCGTGGGTGGGCGGTGTGGCGGGCTGCAAAGGCACGGGGGGGTATCTTTGGACCTGTGGGAGATAAATAGAAGGGCGGGGGGGGGGGGGTCGCATCCACAGCGGACGAAAGTGCTGCCTCGATGTTGGCTATTAGATTCCCAACATAGATAGCTAGCTGTCTCGATGTGGGCTACTGCTTAAAAAAAAAAAAAACAGCCCCCTATAACAACTGCTTCGCTTTGGGAGGTCCATGTGGTAAAAAATGGCGAAATCCATGTCAAGTATGAGCGCACGGCTAGACAACAACACCTTCCTCCCCATTTACCCGCTTCACCACTCCCCATCCGCTGCTCGCACTGCCCCGCCGCAGACCCCAATTCTGAGCAGCTTCCCAGCAGCGACGCCAGGATTACACACACACGTGACATGTAAGCCACGGGAATATGCGCCAGAATGAGCAGTAACAACCTGGTCCTTGCAGGAGAAAACACAGAAAGGGGCATTCAAACGGCCTTGCGGGCAGGCAGACCCACCTTGTTCTCCGCCCCTTCGCCATTTCCCCTTCCCCATTTCCCCTTCACCCTCGCCCATGCACACCGTCCAGTTTCCCAATCTCCCGCGGTGCATAACCCATTTCCCGATCTGCCCTGCCCCCACACCGTGGGTAATCTCCAAGACAATCTCAGATGAAGGCCCGCCCGTCCACCTCGCATTCCCATTACCCATTTCCTATTTCCCATTTCCCATTTCCCGTTTCCCGTTTCCCGTCCCCCGTCTCCCATCTCCCATCTCCCATCTCCCATCTCCCATCTCCCATCTCCCATCTCCCATCTCCCATCTCCCATCTCCCATCTCCCATCTCCCATCTCCCATCTCCCATCTCCCATCTCCCATCTCCCATCTCCCATCTCCCATCCCCCATCTCCCATCTCCCATCTCCCATCTCCCATCTCCCATCTCCCATCTCCCATCTCCCATCTCCCATCTCCCATCTCCCATCTCCCATCTCCCATCTCCCATCTCCCATCTCCCATCTCCCATCTCCCATCTCCCATCTCCCACTTCCCAGTTTCCATTTTCCCGTTTCCCATTTCCCCTTTCCCCTTTCCCCTTTCCCCTTTCCCCTTTCCCCTTTCCCATTCCCCCATGACCCATGACCCACACTGCCCGGGCCTCCACCCACCTTTAGCTCTGCCCACTCCTCCGGCACGATGAGCTGTCCCAGAGGGTACACGTCCTCCGCGCGCTCGGCGTGCAGGTTGTACGGCGGCAGGTTGCGGGTGACGGCAGCCTCCGCTTCCAAGTCCTTGGCTGACACCTGGTCGGCGGGCGGACTCCAGAATACCACGCACGGCGTCGGCGTCGGAGAGGGCTTCGAGCGACACATGCCCGCGCTCCGCCTTCACCAGCTTGTTCTTGTTCTTCTTGTTGCCAAAGTCCTGGTGGGGGAGAGTGGGGAAGAGTGGGGAAGAGTGAGGAAGAGGGGGAAGAGGGGGAAGAGGGGGGAAGAGGGGGAAGAGGGGGAAGAGGGGGAAGAGGGGGAAGAGGGGGGACGAGGGGGGACGAGGGGGGACGAGGGGGAAGAGGGAAGAGGGGGAAGAGGGGGAAGAGGGGGAAGAGGGGGGAAGAGGGGGAAGAGGGGGAAGAGGGGGAAGAGGGGGAAGAGGGGGAAGAGGGGGAAGAGGGGGAAGAGGGGGAAGAGGGGGGAAGAGGGGGAAGAGGGGGGAAGAGGGGGAAGAGGGGGGAAGAGGGGGAAGAGGGGAGAAGAGGGGGGAAGAGGGGGAAGAGGGGGAAGAGGGGGAAGAGGGGGAAGAGGGGGAAGAGGGGAAGAGGGGGAAGAGGGGGAAGAGGGGGGAAGAGGGGGAAGAGGGGGGAAGAGGGGGAAGAGGGGGAAGAGGGGGAAGAGGGGGGAAGAGGGGAAGAGGGGGGAAGAGGGGGAAGAGGGGGAAGAGGGGGGAAGAGGGGGAAGAGGGGAAGAGGGGGAAGAGGGGGAAGAGGGGGAAGAGGGGGGAAAGTGTGTGTGTGTGTGTGTGTGTGTGTGTGTGTGTGTGTGTGTGTGTGTGGTAGGTCGGTCGGTTGGTCGGTCGGTCGGTCGGTCGGTCGGTCGGTCGGTCGGTCGGTCGGTCGGTCGTCGGGTCGGTCGGTCGGTCGGTCGGTCGGTCGGTGTCGGTCGGTCGGTCGGTCGGTCGGTCGGTCGGTCGGTCGTCGGTCGGTCGTCGGTCGGTCGGTCGGTCGGTCGGTTGGTCGGTCGGTCGGTCGGTCGGTCGGTCGGTCGGTCGGCCGGTCGGTTGGTCGGTCGGACGGTCGGGCGGGTATGTGGGTGGTTGGGTTAGATGGTTGGTTGCTTCGCTTGGGTGGGGGATGTCAACAAGTGATCGATTATTGTGGGTGCGTGGCAACTGCAAGTAAACACAACATAATATTGCCAAGTGCCAAGACCTGGGCATGCACCAAGGCCCATAGCCCACTGCATGGAGTGAGGCAACGATATGTGCACAGAGAGGTCCCAGGTCGTCAAGTGATTAAGGACGATTGCTTAAGAACCTAACAACTGTTACCACCGATCACCCAAGTGTGCCCCTCTACCTCCCTCACCCCACCTTCCCCCACTCCCCCTACTTCCCTTGTGCATCCTCCCAATCCATCCAACCCAGCCCCCAATCCATCCACCCCGTCCCCCAATCCATCCACCCCGCCCCCCTATCCATCCACCCCCCCCCCAATCCATCCACCCCAGCCCCCAATCCATCCACCCCGCCCCCCAATCCATCCACCCCGCCCCCCAATCCATCCACCCCGCCCCCAATCCATCCACCCCCCCCCAATCCATCCACCCCGCCCCCCAATCCATCCATCCCCCAATCCATCCATCCCCCAATCCATCCATTCCCCCAATCCACCGCATCCAGCAAGTGGTCTCACCATGAGCGTGTCGGTCAACCTGGGTTGCATGCCTACTGCCTACGATGTGTCGGCCTCGTGTCCACCTAGTGCAGATATCAATAGATTGCCTACCAGCAATCACTTTGCCCGTCCCGGTTGTCTCACTCAATATCTGCCCGATTCAACGCGTGCTCAGGTACCTCTAACCAAAACCTTCACTCGCCCTAACCAATACCTTCACTCACCCTAACCATAACCTTCACTCACCCTAACCAAACCTTCACTCACCCTAACCAAAACCTTCACTCACCCTAACCAAAACCTTCACTCACCCTAACCGATTCCCTTGAACGCACTCTAACCACTCCTTCAATCACCCGCAGCATCTCCTAGGCTCAGCGTGCATTAAGTACCGGCTAGGGGATGCAGCTCCCACACTCACCCGCAGCAGCTCCGACCGCCTCTGTATGCGCTCCTCCTGTGTGTCAGCCTTGCGGGTGACGTCCTCCGCCGCATCCCTGTTGTCGTCCTTGTACCTGCAGGCAGAGGGGGGCGGGGAGAGCCGTGGGAGAGAACGGCAGCACGCAAGGGGGAGTGGGGGAGATCGGGGAGGAGTGGGGTACAGAGAGGGCGAGGGAGATGGGCGAGGGGTTGTTGGAGATGGCAAGGCCACGTGGTTACCCAGTTTGTGAGAGGTGGCTGGACCTTCAGGTATCGATATGAGCTACATAAGGAGTGCAAAGGAGGTAGGGAACCCAGAGGAGATACATTAGAGGTGCCGAGATACATAACAGCAAAGGAGGTAGGGAACCCAGAGGAGATACATTAGAGGTGCCGAGATACATGAAAGCAAAGGAGGTAGGGAACCCAGAGGAGATACATTAGAGGTGCCGAGATACATAAAAGCAAAGGAGGTAGGGAACCCAGAGGAGATACATTAGAGGTGCCGAGATACACAAAAGCAAAGGAGGTAGGGAACCCAGAGGAGATACATTAGAGGTGCCGAGATACATAAAAGCAAAGGAGGTAGGGAACCCAGAGGAGATACATTAGAGGTGCCGAGATACACAAAAGCAAAGGAGGTGCCGAAAAGGGACGAGGGGGGAATATAGGAAGAGGAAAATCGGGACGACAGAAAGGGATGGGGGGTAACAGGGGAAGTGGAAAGAGGGAACGAGAAAAGGGGGTTCTCAGAAAGCGTGGCCAACGTGGCAGCATCCAAGCTGCTCTAGGCTAAGCAAAAAAACAGAGTTGACCCCTGTGGGCAATGCAAGCTGAGGAACTGTGCGGGCACAAAGGACAAGACTACAGCATGCTAAGATGACGCCGAGTGACTGAGTGTGTGTGTGTGTGCGTGCATGTGTGTGTACATGTGTGTGCGCGTGCTCGTGTGTGTCTGAGTGTGTGCGTGTGTATGTGCATGTGTGGGGGCGGGGCGGGGCGGGGCGGGTTGTGCGTGTGCGTGGGTGGTTGAGTGGGTGGGTGCATGTTGCGAGGGGGAGGGCGGGGTGGGGGAGGTGGGGGAAAGGGTGGAAGGAGACGCGAAGGCGAGACACACATGGGATGGCACAGCAGACGGGGAGGATGTGAGATGGCTGATGGAGGTACATCAAGCGGAGGGTAAGGAATAGCCATAAGGAAAAAAATGATCACAACTACAAAATAAATACGTTATATTATAGGTTGGGTGAATTGCGGGGTCGAAGGCCAGGTGGGGGACACTGGGGTGGGGGGGAGGGGCATAGGGGGATAACAGGGTGCGCGTGTGGGGCAGGGAAACGGACACGGGGTGAAAGAAGGCAATTGGGAATATCTGTGGGTACAGGTGAACTGCGTAATGCAGGGATTCGAACGCGGCGCCTTTGGCAATGATGACAGCGTGTGCATGAGGAAGGATGGGTGAAGACATGCACTACAAGCCCGAGCGTCGTTTCCAGCATTAGGCATGAGAGGGGAGAGTAGCATTAGCTTTTCGAGCATTTGGTATGAGGGGGGAGGCTAGCATTTGTCTTTCGAGCATTAGGCAGGGAGGGGGGGGCACTGAAGCATGCACCGGGTGCATGCATGCAATGATGGCTACAACTCACCGCTGGCAAGAACACCTAGATATGTGGCCTTGGAGGGCAACTTAAGAGCATCCAGGATCAGACGCGCCTCAACCTATACCATGCCAATACAGGAATTAAGCAGATGCAGTGCTTACCTGACTAGCCTGCCTTCTTCTCCTGCAACATGAGTGCACCGTGGGCAAGACACCCCCCATCACCCCGACCCCCAAACTTACTCCAAACCCCGAACTCGGGCATTCATGCGCATGACGCGGTCGCCGGCGATAGGGATCATGCGGACGGTTCCACTGTTACGGTCCACGATGCCGAGTGCGTAGTGGCAAGGAGCCGAGGCGGACGCGCCGGAATCGGGCCCGAAGTTCCGTGCAACGTAATCGACTCCTGACGGCTCCTCGTTCGCGCCAGCCGGCACCGCGACAAGGACATGCTGCGAGCTCTTAAACTTCTCAGAATTTTTATATGCCCGGAATTCTAGCTTGGCATCCCCGGCCTCATCCGATCCAGACAGAGATTTGCTTGCGGCATGCGCAGCAGGCCGCGTTCCACTGGGGAAATGCGTGACATAGGGTGCAAGCTCGCCTCCCCCTACCTCCACAACTTCCACGGCCAGCTTCTGCCGCTTCTTATCCTTTTTCATGTCGGCAAACAAACAAGGTGCTCGATAACAAGCGGCTGAGTGCACAAGGTAAACGAACGGAATGGCAGGGCTGCTGGTGACGGGCGCTTCTCACGCAGCCGCTTGCGGAAGGCTTACTGCGTCATTGCGGTCACTATTTAGGTGGATTTCGCATGGATGAATCCACCCGAGAATGTGTAGTATTCCACGGGTTGATTATATCAAGACGTTATCAACAGCTTCTTACTACTTTGTTTAGCAGCTAACGAATGTATCAATTAACCTCTCCCCACTTTATCAAAGCAGATGTATGCTGAGGATGTAAATTATGCGGAGAAATGGACGTCGGCCCTGCGTCGGCTCCAATATTCCACCGCTGTTGTGGCTGCAGCGGTCTTGGACCTTACTTCTGGCACCAGTTTTTGTGCCACATTATTTTGGCATTCGAGGTTGCCACTTGCCAGCAAGATCCACGTGTCTCCCGGTGCCACCTGGTAATTGGTATGGCCTATTGGCCTTGCGACGCAACGGCTAGCGGCTGGTGTACGGCTCGGCACCGTCTGTGGCAAGCCTTGAGGAATTGCAAAATTATTATTCCTCTTTTCGAGAACACGCCATGGGATGCAAACAATCTAGGGGTCTTTACGTTCAGCGCATTATTTGAGGCTGGCTCTATTTCAGGTTGGCCGGGCAAAGCAGTTGCAAGGATCTAGCGGTCTAGGAAAGAGGACGACCGCAGTCAAAGAGGGTGGTTACCCTCGTCTCCGGGTGTCGGGGAAATGGGCTGGACGTCGTCCTACTTTGCCGCCAAGCCATATTCGGGGCCTAGTGACAGAGGAGTTCTGCACGACACGCCTGCTGCATGGGGAGACGTGCTTGGCGAAGATGGAGAGGCGAGAACAGAGCAGTTCTTGAAAGCATGTGAAAGCGTGCTAGAGGCGAGTCAGCTCCCTGTGGCTTGTCGCCAATCGCCAGTACTGTGCCACATTTCTTGCCATTTGTACTATCGGTGGCGGAGGTGGAAAAGCATGGGTTTTATGGCCGCAGAATCATTACAGTGGGAATTAGCGAGCGGAGGTTATCAAACACCTGGTGCTGCAGGAATGGGCGTTTGCTAATAATCGCGCAGTACACCGAAATGGTGCTTGCTTTCCCACCGGCTGCAACAGGTTTTCGAGGCTCTCGGCACGTCCATGTACCTAGGGAAAAAGGACTTCTCAGGGAACATCCGGAAACTAAAAGTGAGTTAATCAGTAATTTGGCAGCTATCCACAGCAAACCACTAGTAAATTTTTCGGAGAGATAGACTGTTACCATATTATAGGTATGCGCCCAAGTGGAAACACAGTTGAGGAGCACACATTACCGGTTTTGTTGTGTGGACCCACA
>RPFO01000448.1:5000-140547 GCA_009746045.1 Mesostigma viride
TTTGTGGGAAGTCGGCCTCCAACTGCGGAATCACTGCTTGCCTGGAGGCAGGAGATGATGTCCAGGCTGAAGTAGGAGACTTTATCCAGTTTTGCTACACGCTTCAAAATGCTGGAGGCAGCCCCCTATACCAAGTCACTCTGGTCGACGACCATGGCAATTATGACTTTTTTTCTGTTAGCCTTGTCAATGCTCTGCCTTTTGAGAGCGCTAATGGCTTTAAGTTGGAGCAATCTTCGGATCCAAAGGCGCCGGGGATTCTCGTTACATCCAACCCGTTTCAGGTTGTGTCATCTGTGTTCGATGCCAGGGCAGTGGGTGAAATTTCTATTGATGAGCTCCCTTACTGCAACGAGGTCACCTTGCAAGGTTTGGACATGGACGGCAATTTTAAGTCCACCACGGACCGGGCATGTATCCACCCACCGGCACCTCCTCCTCCACCACCGCCGCCACCACCGCCACCACCACCACCTCCACCACCACCGCCATCGCCGCCGCCACCTCCGCCACCACCGACACCACCACCACCACCACCACCTCCGCCGCCGCCGCCGCCGCCACCACCTCCACCACCACCACCAGTACCGCCACCACCGCCGCCGCCACTTCCGCCACCGCCACCACCGCCGCCACCACCACCGCTGCCACTTCCACCACCACCACCACCCCCGCCGCCACCACCACCACCACCTCCGCCACCTTTGCCACCGCCACCACCACCGCCACTGCCACCACCACCGCCGCCGCCACCACCACCACCGCCGCCACCACCACCACCACCACCACCTCCTCCTCCACCTCGACCTCCACCTCCACCTCCCCCCCCACCACCTCCGCCACCCCCACCACCACCCCCGCCACCGCCACCACCACCACCGCCACCACCACCACCTCTGCCTCCGCCCCTGCCACCACCACCTCCTCCACCAACCCCGCCGCCACCGCCACCACCTGAGGTGTTGGTTGTTAAGAAAGTTGTTGTTTGTGGGAAGTCGGCCTCCAACTGCGGAATCGCTGCTTGCCTGGAGGCAGGAGATGATGTCCAGGCTGAAGTAGGAGACTTTATCCAGTTTTGCTACACGCTTCAAAATGCTGGAGGCAGCCCCCTATACCAAGTCACTCTGGTTGACGACCATGGCAATTATGACTTTTTTTCTGTTAGCCTTGTCAATGCTCTGCCTTTTGAGAGCGCTAATGGCTTTAAGTTGGAGCAATCTTCGGATCCAAAGGCGCCGGGGATTCTCGTTACATCCAACCCGTTTCAGGTTGTGTCATCTGTGTTCGATGCCAGGGCAGTGGGTGAAATTTCTATTGATGAGCTCCCTTACTGCAACGAGGTCACCTTGCAAGGTTTGGACATGGACGGCAATTTTAAGTCCACCACGGACCGGGCATGTATCCACCCACCGCCACCTCCTCCTCCACCGCCACCACCGCCACCGCCGCCACCACCACCACCGCCGCCTTTGCCACCTCCTCCACTCCCGCCGCCGCCGCCGCCACCGCCACCACCACCACCACCACCACCACCACCACCGCTGCCGCCTTTGACACCACCACCAGTACCGCCACCACCGCCGCCGCCGCTGCCGCCACCTCCGCCTCCACCACCTCCACAACCTCCGCCACCTTTTCCGCCACCGCCAGCACCGCCGCCACCACCACCCATGCCGCCACCACCCCCGCCACCAACACCACCAACACCTCCACCACCGGAGCTAATGGTTGGGAAAGCGGTTGTTGTGTGTGGGAAGTCAGCCTCTGACTGTGGCCTTGACGCCTGTCTGAAGGCAGAGGAAGAGGTCCAGGCTGAGGTCGGTGACTTTGTCCAGTTTTGCTACACGCTTGACAACAGCGGTGGTAGCCCCTTGTACCAGGTGACTCTAGTGGATGACCATGGCAATTATGACTCGTTCTCTGTTAACCTTGACACATATCTGCATTTTGCAGCTGACATTGGTTTCGTTTTGGAGCACAAGGCTCAGCCAAGTCTGCCTGGCATTCTCGTCATATTCGACCCATTTGAAGTTGTGTCAGACCCTCTTGTTGTTGCCGCTCGCGGCGTCATATCAATTGACACACTTCCCTACTGCAATGAGGTTACCCTGACAGGTGTTGACATGGACGGGAACGTGAGGTTCGCTACAGATATGGCATGTATTCGCCCGCCGCCGCCGCTGCCACCTCCTCCACTACCGCCACCACCACCACCGCCGCCACCACCGCCGCCGCCGCCGCCACCTCCACCACCACCGCCGCCCCTTCCACCACCTCCTCCACCACCGGCACCATCACTGCCACCACCACCCAGACCGGTTGCACCCATACACGCATTCCCACAGCCACCCCTGCCTCCTGCACCAGCCCCGGCGCCACCACCTCCATCGCCACCACCTCCATCGCCACGGCCTCCATCACCGCCGCCTTCCCCACCACCTTCTCCTCCCCCCCCACCCTCACCTCGCCCACCTCGCCCTCCTTCCCCACGACCACCGCCACCATCCCCGCCTCCGCCCTTACAGCCACCCCCACCACCCCCGCCCCCTCTCATCGAGCTGGTCCAGAAGGTGGTGAAGTGTGATGCCCCTGACTGCACCACATCTTGTGATTCTGCAGTGGAGGAGGTCCAGGCCACTTTGGGCGAATCTGTCAAGTTCTGCTACGAGATCATCAACAATGGCGGAAGCCCTCTCTATGATGTCATGCTATCAAACGACAACGGTGGGGTTGGAGTGCCATTTGGAATCAGTCTGACCAGTGTGCTGCCTTGGACCATAGATGGTGGCTACCGCCTGGATCCTGGCGTTGTGATCACGGCATCTTCGAGCCCATTTGTGGTAGTGTATGACCTGGCAGGGTTTGGGGCAGGTCAGATTGACATTGACACCCTGCCGTACATCAACACAGCCACAGTGAGTGGGCGTGATGCATATGGCAACACCTTCTCTGACAGCGACCCTGCTCAGGTACTGCCGTTGGAGCCAACACCACAGGTTGTGACCACGGTGATGTTGGATGGTGGTACTTGCGGTGTGAATGACACAGACAGCCTGGTCGTGCCACCTGGCACATCTGTGCAGTACTGCTACCGGGTGATCAACAATGGAGAGGGTGTGCTGACGGTGACATCGTTCTCTTCTGACAGTGGCACGGTCAACAATCCTTTTGACGACAGTAACCTGATTGGCAACCTTCCTCCAGGCGGTGGCGGCACTGCTCGCATCCCCCCTGCTGGCTCCCTCCTTTTCCCCAGCGATCCGGTCGTCATTGGTGAGACCGTCACCAACACCGGCACGCTTACAGGCAGGGGTCCCCTTGACCAGTCTGGCACATCCACCTCCTACACGGTTTCAGATCCAGCCACGGTGACGGTGTTGCAGGAGCCTGTTCCGATTGTGAGCAAGTCCGTGGTGCAAGTTGATGGGGCATGCGGCATCAACGATGAGACAGAGCTTTTGGTAAGGGTGGGCACGGTGGTCAGGTTCTGCTACAGCGTCAGCAACCTGGGTGGCCCCATCTACAACGTGGTCATCAAGGATGACAATGCGACCCCTGACATTCTGTCTGACGACACAGACCTGACGCCATTGTTTGCATCTGGTTTGGTGGACGCAGACAATGATGGTGCCGTGGACGACCTTGCTGCTGGTGCGTATATGCAGGCTTCGTCTGGTGCGACAGCCGTGGCAGGCAGCCTTGCCAATACCTTAATGCTTACAGGCACTGGACCACAGTATACGGGTGGCACGCCCACCGTTTACAATGTCACCAGCACTGCCAAGGTAACAGTGGCCCCTGTGATCGAGCTGGTCCAGAAGGTGGTTAAATGTGCCACTGCCGGTTGCCCCACCACATCCTGCGCTGCGGCGATGGAGGAGGTCCAGGCCACGGTGGGCGACGTCGTCAAGTTCTGCTACGAGTTTGTCAACAACGGCGGCAGCCCGGTCTATGGTGTTGTGCTATCAAATGACAATGGTTGGGTTGGGACTCCGTTTGGCATTGCTTTGGCTGGTGTGCTGCCTTACACGACCAGTGATGGCTATCGACTGGATCCTGGCTTGGTGGTCACAACTTCCTCGGGCCCATTTGTAATAGTGAATGACCTGTCAGGGTCTGGTGCCGGTCAGATTGACGTTGATACTTTGCCCTACATCAACACAGCGACAGTGAGTGGACGTGACATGCTTGGCAATGCCTTGTCTGACAGTGACCCTGCTCAGGTACTGCCGCTGGAACCACGACCGCAGGTTGTGACCACGGTGATGTTGGCTGGTGGCACCTGCGGTGTGAATGACACAGACAGCCTGGTTGTTCCACCTGGCACATCTGTTCAATACTGCTACCGGGTGATCAACAACGGGGAGGGTGTGCTGACGGTGACATCGTTCTCATCTGACAGTGGCACAGTCAGCGATCCTTCTGATGACGTTGACCTTCTTAGCAACCTGCCTCAAGACACCGGTGACACTGCTCGCATGTCCCCAGGTGGCTCGATCCTTTTCCCCAGCGATCCGGTAACCATTGGCACAACCATCGTCAACACCGGCACATTGACAGGCACGGGCCCTGAGGACCAGTCCGGCTCTTCCACTTCCTACACAGTTTCGGATGCAGCCACGGTGACGGTGATGGTGGAGCCTGCGCCTATTGTGAGCAAAACAGTGATCCAGGCGGGCGGGTCATGCGGCATCAACGATGTTAGGGAGCTGGTGGTCAGCGTGGGGACAGTGGTGAGGTTCTGCTACAGCATCAGCAACCCTGGTGGCCCTATCTACAATGTGGTCATCAAGGATGACAATGCCACCCCAGGCTTTACATCTGATGATACGGATTTCACGCCCTTTTTCGCATCCGTGTTGGTGGATGCCGACAATGACGGTGCCAAGGATGACATTGCTGCAGGCGCAAGGTTGCAGGTTGCGTCCACTGAACAGGTCATGACTGTCAACCAGGCAAACAGCCTGACCCTGACAGGCACTGGACCCCAGTACACGGTTGGCACACCCACCATCTACAATGTCACCAGCACTGCCACGGTGATTGTGCCCCCTTTGATCGAGCTGGTGCAGAAGGTGGTCAAGTGCGCCACATCCGATTGCTCCACCACGTCTTGCAATGCCGCGGTGGAGGAGGTCCAGGCCACTGTGGGCGATGTCATCAAATTTTGCTATGAGATCGTCAACAATGGCGGCAGCCCGGTGTACGGTGTAGTGCTATTCAATGACAACGGTGGAGTTGGAGCCCCATTTGACATAGATCTTGCTGGCTTGCTGCCTTCTACCACTGATAATGGCTACATCCTGGATCCTGGCTCGGTGATCAGCACCTCTTCGGGCCCGTTTGTGGTAGTGAATGATCTGTCAGGGTCCGGCGCTGGTCAGATTGATATTGACACCTTGCCCTACATCAACGTGGCAACAGTGGATGGGCGTGACATGTTCGGCAACGCCTTGTCTGACAGTGATCCTGCTGCGGTGTTGCCATTTGAGCCGGCACCTCAAGTCGTGACCACGGTGATGTTGGCAGGTGGCACCTGCGGCGTGAATGACACAGACAGCCTGGTTGTGCCACCTGGCACTGCTGTGCTGTACTGCTACCGGGTGATCAACAATGGAGGTGGTGTGCTGACGGTGACGGCGTTCGCTTCTGACAGTGGCACGGTCAACAACCGCTCGGACGACGTGAACCTGATTGGCAACCTTCCTCCAGGCAGCAACGGCACTGCTCGCCTTCCCCCGGGCGGCTCGATCATTTTCCCCAGCGATCCGGTCACCATTGGCACGACCGTCACCAACACCGGCACACTGACAGGCACGGGCCCCCAGGACCTGTCTGGCTCCTCCACCCCTTACACGGTTTCGGACGCAGCCACGGTGACGGTTGTGCTGGAGCCTTCTCCAGTTGTGAGCAAAACAGTGATCCAGGCAGGCGGGTCATGCGGCATCGATGATGCTAGGGAGCTTGTGGTAAGGGTGGGCACAGTGGTCAGGTTCTGCTATAGCATCAGCAACCCAGGTGGCCCTATCTACAATGTGGTCATCAAAGATGACAATGCCACCCCAGACCTGACATCGGACGACTCGGATCTGACCCCCTTGTTTGCATTTAGTCTTGTCGATGCGGACAATGATGGTGCTAGGGACGACATTGCGGCAGGCGCGACACTGCAGGTCACATCCGCTGCAGTAGCCATCACTGCCAGCCTTGCAAACAGCCTCACCCTGACAGGCACTGGGCCTCAGTACTCGGTTGGCACACCCACCATCTACAACGTCACCAGCACTGCCACGGTGATAGCGTCCCTTGAGCCACCGCCACCATCCCCACCACCACCGTCCCCACCACCCCCGTCCCCACCACCCCCACCCCCTGTTATCGAGCTGGTGCAGAAGGTGGTCAAGTGCGCCACGTCTGATTGCTCCACCACGTCTTGTGATGCAGCGGTGGATGAGGTCCAGGTCACTATAAGTGACGTCGTTAAGTTCTGCTACGAAATCGTCAACAATGGCGGCAGCCCGGTGTATGGTGTCGTGCTGTTCAACAACAATGGTGCATGGAGTGGGGGTTCCATTTGACATAGATCTCGCTGGTGTGCTGCCTTCTACCACTGATGGTGGCTACATCCTGGATCCTGGCTCGGTGATCAGCACCTCTTCGGGCCCGTTTGTGGTAGTGAATGACCTGTCAGGGTCCGGCGGGGGTCAGATTGACATTGACACCCTGCCGTATGTGAACATGGCAACGGTGGATGGGCGCGACATGTTTGGCAACGCCTTGTCTGACAGTGATCCTGCTGCGGTGTTGCCATTTGAGCCGGCACCTCAAGTCGTGACCACGGTGATGTTGGCAGGTGGCACCTGCGGTGTGAATGACACAGACAGCCTGGTTGTGCCACCTGGCACTGCTGTGCAATATTGCTACCGGGTGATCAACAATGGAGAGGGTGTGCTGACGGTGACGGCGTTCGCTTCTGACAGTGGCACGGTCAACAACCGCTCGGACGACGTGAACCTGATTGGCAACCTTCCTCCAGGCAGCAACGGCACTGCTCGCCTTCCCCCGGGCGGCTCGATCATTTTCCCCAGCGATCCGGTCACCATTGGCATGACCGTCACCAACACCGGCACACTGACAGGCACGGGCCCCCAGGACCTGTCTGGCTCCTCCACCCCTTACACAGTTTCGGATGCAGCCACGGTGACGGTGTTGGTGGAGCCTGCGCCTGTTGTGGGCAAAACAGTGATCCAGGCAGGGGGGTCATGCGGCATCGATGATGCTAGGGAGCTTGAGGTTAGGGTGGGCACGGTGGTCAGGTTCTGCTACAGCATCAGCAACCCAGGTGGCCCTATCTACAATGTGGTCATAAAGGATGACAATGCCACTCCAGGCTTGACGTCAGACGATAAGGATCTGACACCCTTGTTCGCATCTGTGTTGGTGGATGCGGATAATGATGGTGCTAGGGACGACATTGCGGCAGGCGCAACACTGCAGGTCACATCTGCTGCAGTAGCCATCACTGCCAGCCTTGCAAACAGCCTCACCCTGACAGGCACTGGGCCCCAGTACTCGGTTGGCACACCCATCATCTACAACGTCACCAGCACTGCCACGGTGATAGTGTCCCTTGAGCCGCCGCCACCATCCCCACCGCCACCGTCCCCACCACCCCCATCCCCACCGCCACCGTCCCCACCACCCCCATCCCCACCACCTCACCTTCCTCCAATGCCACCACCACCTGCACCATCAATGCCTCCACCACCATCCCCGCCTCCATCGCCGCCACCTCCCCAACCACCTTCTCCACCACCGCCATCACCACCACCTCCACCACCACAGATTGATTTGGTTCTGAAAGTTGTTTCGTGCAACACTCCAGATTGCTCCACCACGTCTTGCAATGCCGCATCTGAGCTGGTCCAGGCCACGGTGGGTGAGGTTGTCAAGTTCTGCTACGAGCTGGTCAACAATGGCGGCAGCCCAGTGTATGATGTGGTCCTTTCGAACAACAACGGAGGCGTCGGGCTGCCATTTGGCACTGATTTAGCTGGCTTCCTGCCTTTGTCTGGTGGTGGCTACCGCCTGGATCCTGGCTTTGTTGTCAGCATGTCTTCGGGCCCATTTGTAATAGTGAATGACCTGTCAGGGTCTGGCATTGGTCAGATTGATATTGACGCTTTGCCCTACATCAACACCGCAACAGTGAATGGGCGCGACATGTATGACAATGCCTTGTCTGACAGTGACATCGCTGGAGTCATTCCTTTTGAACCTGGACCTCAAGTTGTAACTACCGTCATGCCGGCTGGTGGCACCTGTGGCTTGGACGACCGCGACAACCTGGTTGTTCCACCTGGCACATCTGTGCAATTCTGTTACCGGGTGATCAACAATGGAGACGGCGTGTTGACAGTGTCATCATTCCTTTCTGACAACGGCACGCCCAATGACCCATCGGATGATGTGAGCTTCCTTGGTAGCTTCCCTCCAGGTGGGAACGGCATGGGCCGCATGGCCCCTGATGGCACGCTCCGTTTTGCCAGTGGACCGGTCACCGTGACATCTGACATGGTGAACACCGGCACGCTTACTGGCTTGGGCCCAGAGGACCAGTCTGGATCAACGCGCACATACACTGCTTCGGACGGAGCCAGCGTGACGGTTGTGTTGCAGCCTTCGCCCCTGGCATTGAAGACGGTGATGCAGGCTGGCGGGGTGTGTGGAGAAAACGATTCTGGCACACTGGTCACAGCGGGCGCATTGGTGCAGTTCTGCTACACCATCAGCAACCCAGGGGGCGTCCTCTTCAACGTGGCCATCCAGGATGACAATGGCACGCCTGGTATTCTTGCAGATGATGTAGACTTAACTCCCCTCTTTTCATCCGTGATGGTGGACGCGGACAATGATGGGGTCGTGGACGATTTCCCAGCTGGCCAATCGTTCCAGGTCACCTCCGCTCCCTTGCCCGTAACAAGCAGTTTTGTCAACACACTGAGGATTGCAGGCGATGGCCCACAATACTCTATTGGCAGCCCCACGGTCTATAATGTGACAAGCACTGCCACCGTGATAGTGCCTCCCTCTCCACCGCCACCCGCCCCACCCCCACCCCCACCTCCCTCACCGCCTCCTCCCTCACCTCCGCCCCCGTCCCCATCTCCACCACCACCATCTCCCCCTCCCCCCTCTCCACCGCCGCCACCATCGCCACCACCCCCGTCACCACCACCACCACCATCACCACCACCCCCGTCACCACCGCCGCCATCGCCACCACCCCCGTCACCACCGCCACCACCCCCTGTTATCGAGCTGGTGCAGAAGGTGGTCAAGTGCGCCACATCCGATTGCTCCACCACGTCTTGCAATGCCGCGGTGGAGGAGGTCCAGGCCACGGTAGGCGATGTCGTCAAATTTTGCTATGAGATCGTCAACAATGGCGGCAGCCCGGTGTACGGTGTAGTGCTATTCAATGACAACGGTGGAGTTGGAGCCCCATTTGACATAGATCTTGCTGGCTTGCTGCCTTCTACCACTGATAATGGCTACATCCTGGATCCTGGCTCGGTGATCAGCACCTCTTCGGGCCCGTTTGTGGTAGTGAATGATCTGTCAGGGTCCGGCGCTGGTCAGATTGATATTGACACCTTGCCCTACATCAACGTGGCAACAGTGGATGGGCGTGACATGTTCGGCAATGCCTTGTCTGACAGTGATCCTGCTGCGGTGTTGCCATTTGAGCCGGCACCTCAAGTCGTGACCACGGTGATGTTGGCAGGTGGCACCTGCGGTGTGAATGACACAGACAGCCTGGTTGTGCCACCTGGCACTGCTGTGCAATATTGCTACCGGGTGATCAACAATGGAGAGGGTGTGCTGACGGTGACGGCGTTCGCTTCTGACAGTGGCACGGTCAACAACCGCTCGGACGACGTGAACCTGATTGGCAACCTTCCTCCAGGCAGCAACGGCACTGCTCGCCTTCCCCCGGGCGGCTCGATCATTTTCCCCAGCGATCCGGTCACCATTGGCACGACCGTCACCAACACCGGCACACTGACAGGCACGGGCCCCCAGGACCTGTCTGGCTCCTCCACCCCTTACACAGTTTCGGATGTAGCCACGGTGACGGTGTTGGTGGAGCCTGCGCCTGTTGTGGGCAAAACAGTGATCCAGGCAGGCGGGTCATGCGGCATCGATGATGCTAGGGAGCTTGTGGTAAGGGTGGGCACGGTGGTCAGGTTCTGCTACAGCATCAGCAACCCAGGTGGCCCTATCTACAATGTGGTCATCAAGGATGACAATGCCACCCCAGACCTGACATCGGACGACTCGGATCTGACCCCCTTGTTCGCATCTGTGTTGGTGGATGCGGACAATGATGGTGCTAGGGACGACATTGCGGCAGGCGCGACACTGCAGGTCACATCCGCTGCAGTAGCCATCACTGCCAGCCTTGCAAACAGCCTCACCCTGACAGGCACTGGGCCCCAGTACTCGGTTGGCACACCCACCATCTACAACGTCACCAGCACTGCCACGGTGATAGCGTCCCTTGAGCCACCGCCACCATCCCCACCACCACCGTCCCCACCACCCCCGTCCCCACCACCCCCACCCCCTGTCATCGAGCTGGTGCAGAAGGTGGTCAAGTGCGCCACGTCTGATTGCTCCACCACGTCTTGCGATGCAGCGGTGGATGAGGTCCAGGTCACTGTGGGCAATGTCATCAAGTTCTGCTACGAAATCGTCAACAATGGCGGCAGCCCGGTGTATGGTGTCGTGCTGTTCAACAACAATGGTGGAGTGGGGGTTCCATTTGACATAGATCTCGCTGGTGTGCTGCCTTCTACCACTGATGGTGGCTACATCCTGGATCCTGGCTCGGTGATCAGCACCTCTTCGGGCCCGTTTGTGGTAGTGAATGACCTGTCAGGGTCCGGCGGGGGTCAGATTGACATTGACACCCTGCCGTATGTGAACATGGCAACGGTGGATGGGCGCGACATGTTTGGCAATGCCTTGTCTGACAGTGATCCTGCTGCGGTGTTGCCATTTGAGCCGGCACCTCAAGTCGTGACCACGGTGATGTTGGCAGGTGGCACCTGCGGTGTGAATGACACAGACAGCCTGGTTGTGCCACCTGGCACTGCTGTGCAATATTGCTACCGGGTGATCAACAATGGAGAGGGTGTGCTGACGGTGACGGCGTTCGCTTCTGACAGTGGCACGGTCAACAACCGCTCGGACGACGTGAACCTGATTGGCAACCTTCCTCCAGGCAGCAACGGCACTGCTCGCCTTCCCCCGGGCGGCTCGATCATTTTCCCCAGCGATCCGGTCACCATTGGCACGACCGTCACCAACACCGGCACACTGACAGGCACGGGCCCCCAGGACCTGTCTGGCTCCTCCACCCCTTACACAGTTTCGGATGCAGCCACGGTGACGGTGTTGGTGGAGCCTGCGCCTGTTGTGGGCAAAACAGTGATCCAGGCAGGGGGGTCATGCGGCATCGATGATGCTAGGGAGCTTGAGGTTAGGGTGGGCACGGTGGTCAGGTTCTGCTACAGCATCAGCAACCCAGGTGGCCCTATCTACAATGTGGTCATCAAGGATGACAATGCCACTCCAGGCTTGACGTCAGACGATAAGGATCTGACACCCTTGTTCGCATCTGTGTTGGTGGATGCGGATAATGATGGTGCTAGGGACGACATTGCGGCAGGCGCAACACTGCAGGTCACATCCACTGCAGTAACCATCGCCACCAGCCTGGCAAACAGCCTCACCCTGACGGGCACTGGGCCCCAGTACTCGGTTGGCACACCCACCATCTACAACGTCACCAGCACTGCCACGGTGATTTTGTCCCTTGAGCCACCGCCACCATCCCCACCGCCACCGTCCCCGCCTCCATCGCCGCCACCTCACCTTCCTCCAATGCCACCACCACCTGCACCATCAATGCCTCCACCACCCACCCCTGTTGCACCCATTTTTGCATTTCCACAGCCACCTATGCCGTCGCCACCTGCCCCGCCGCTTCCGCCGCCTCCCTCACCACCACCTCCTTCACCACCTCCCCCCATGCCATGCACCGCATCCTTCCCCCCCCCTCCCTCACCGCTACCTCCACCACCTTCCCCACAACCTCCACCGCCATCTCCACCTCCCCCACCGCCACCATCGCCACCACCGCCGCCTGCTCCGGCGCCTCCATCACCCCCCCCCCTCGCCACTGCCACCGTCGCCGCCGTTACCGTCACCACCACCACCATCCCCTCCCCCCCCTTACCTAGCACCCTGTGATGCCAACACGGTGTCGGAGCCAGGCTACACGAGCGTCCTTCGCTCGTATGGCTTCACCAAGACCAACTGGCTGCAGCCGTTTACCTTCCCCAAGTTTGACGACAGCCTTGGCATGCTCACGCGTGTGCAGCTGCGTGTGATCGGCTCCATGACCGGCACCGCATCGTTTGAGAACCGTGAAGTCAACCCAGACTTCGTCAGCGTGGTTGTGCGTGCTAACGTCACTGTCTTCTCTAATGAGATTTCCTTCTCTATGACCCTCATGCCGCAAAAGGCCCTGGAAGTCTCTCTGGACGGCACAGATGGCAACCTGGACTTTCAGGGGCCCTCAGGCCGCTCCCTCTCGGCGGACGCATCAGAGATCAAGAACTACACCATCCTGCTGGGCGACCCGCGTCTGGGCGCCTTCCGTGGTGACGGCGACTTTGTCTTCAGGGTGAGCGCGACAGGTGCGTCCTTCTTCACGGGTGCCGGCAATCTGATCGCTGCGTTTACTACTAGCGCCCGCCTCGAGGCACGGCTCGAGTACGAGTACGTGGACCGCGCGTGCGTGCCCGTGCGGCCACCTGGCAGTGGCGGTGTTGACTGCACTGTGCCGCTCACCACACTTGCCCACCCGACCATCTTCATGGCGGCAGGCAGCCCCGGCTTCCCAGTGAGCGCCACGCAGCATGTAGCAGGTGGTGCGTTCACCCGCAGCATCTCCCTCCTCAACAGCCGGCTGCCAGGGTCACCAGGCAGCTTTGGCGTGCGCTTTGGAGACCAGTTGTTTGCAGTGGGCGGCGCGCCCTATGCCCCGGCCGCCCAGCCAGCCGTCAGCCTTGAGCTCGTGGTCCGCACGGCCGATGCGTTCCTGGACCGGCGGCTGGTGTCGCTGCACTATGTGGTCCGCGACGCGGCCGGCCGCCCACAGGTACGCCTTGAGGGGCTCACCGTGCGCATGGTGCTGACCAACCAGGTGACGGGCGCCAGCCAGGCGAGCGACTGCACGCCGGTGCCCAACGCGGCCACGGGCGTGGGTGCGTGCCAGCAGAGTGTGCAGAACGCGGCGTGGTTCCGCGAGGCGGCCGACACGCCCATCGCGGTCACTGTGACGGCGGCGTACGCGGGCTTGGTGGTGGCGTCGGCGGCCGCCACGGTGACGCTGCGCCGCGTGGTGACCTACCCCACGCTAGGGTCCGAGGGAATTGTGCTGGCGCTGCCTCAGAGCCCCCACTACGAGGGCGACCTAATCTCGGTGGATGTGCGCGGCGTCTCGCGAGAGCGCGCTGTGTTCGCGTGGGGGGTGGTCGTCAACTACGACACGAGCGTGCTGCAGTACGTGCGCGCCATCCACAGCGGCCTGTTTGTGCAGCCGGTCGTCTCGCAGCCGGGGCCAGGCGTGGTCGGCGCCAACACGGTCGGCGCTGTGTCGGGCGAGGGCTACATGGGCGACCGCATCAACCTGCTCACACTCGTCTTCCGTGTGATGGCCGGGACAGGCGCCGGCGGCAAGGACGGTGTGATGACCGGCACGCTGCAGGGCTTTGTCGACTTCTTCACCAAGGTGTACGCGGCCGATGTGTCCGCGACCGTGTTTGACGCGCGCGGCGACGCACACGCGTCCGCGTGGGTGGAAGTGCGCGCAAGCGAGCCCGTGGGGCTGTACGCGGTGGCCGACAGCGCGGAGCTGTTCAACACAGCCAAGCTGGACGGGTCGCCCGTGTCCACGCGGCTCTCGCTCTTCCAGGTCATGAGCAACTCGCCTGATGAGCTGGTGCCTACCGCGCAGCGCGTGTGCTCACTGCCCACGGGCGACGCTGACGTGGGCACGCTGGCAACCACGTGCGACGCCTTCACCCTCACGGCAACGCACGCGCGAGGGGCGGCGCGCGTGGCCGCCTCGCTGGGCGTTCGCGGGTCAGGCCGTGCTGCCACCCTGCCCCTGCGTGTGTGGTTCCCCTTTGATGCGCAGGTGGTGGCCGATGATTCCACGCTCAACCCAATCCGCGGCCTGCTCTCCGTCGACGACTGCGTTCGTCCCGTGTACCAGACCACGCAGGTGCGCCTGCTGGCCACATGGGGGGGCAATGGCCTGGCCCCACATTCAGGGGTGGATGTGACCTCCCTCGTGACGTTTGCTGTATCAGACGAGGCCATCTTGAAGTTGGTCCAGCCGGACAAGGTCAGGGGGCTGGACGTTGGCACGGCGCGTGTGAGCGTGCCAGCATGGCCCGAGGCGCAGCCGCTGCAGCTGGAGGTGTCCCCCTTGGAGGTGGGCGTGGACCGCATGGACCTGGTTGGCGCGAGCGGGGCCAAGTGGCAGCCGCTAGCGGGCAACCCGGCAAGCGACGTGGTGGCGGTGCTGGCGCCGCAGGTGCTTCTGCAGCAGCAGCTCACGTTTGAGGGCGCCGAGGCGATTATTGTTGGATATGCCACGTTGACAGATGGCAGCAGGCAGGAGGTGCTGGCAAATGACGGGCTGGTTCTTGAACCGATTGCTGGAATGCCGCCCGTGCTGGGCCTGCGCTTTGTGGTGCCGTTCGGTTCGGCCTCGAGCTGCCTCGCGTTCCGTGGGCGCTGGATGTCCTGCTCCGGCGCGGTGGTGATCACGGGCGAGGGCGTTCTGTCTGTCAATGTGTCTTCACCGGTCAACATCACCGTGACACCTGGCGCCGGCGCCATCACGCGCGCGGGCGACCCCGCACAGTTCCCGCCGGCCTCAGTGCCTACGAGCACGCCCCTGGTGGTGCTGGTAGGCTACGAGGATGGCACGACCAGGGACTTCTCCAACGACACCCGTGTCGTCTACAGCGTGGACGTGCCGTTTTCCACCGTTGTCCGCGCGGAGAACGGTTCAGTCTACGTGGTTGCCACCGACGGCAGCAGCGACTGGGGCGTGGCCACTGTCACGGTGACCATCCCGAGCCTCAGCGCCAACGTGAGCGCGACCACGACGGTGGCCATTGTCGGGCTGCAGCGGCTGCAACTGCTGGCGTACCCCCTGCCGGCATATCCGGGCATGACGCCCACGACCACGCTGCGCCAGGTGCTCTCCTGCACGGGCATCTTCCAGCGCGCTACACCGCAGGTGACCGCCGTGCTCACTGACGGCAGCTCCCTCGTCGTCACCTCCTTGTCCACGCTGACCAGCGGCAGCCCAGGCGTGGTCGCCCTGCAGGGTGGCGTGCTGGTCCCGCTGGCGCCCGGCACGTCGGCGCTCGTGGCCCGCTTCAACGGCGCGAGCTCGGCGCCGCTGCTGGTGACCGTCACGCAGTCACCCGCCAACCCCTCGTCCGTCTCCATCACGACGGTGTTTACGCAGGGCACGTTTAAGGGCGTGCCGGGCAGCACACGCGCACTGGACGTGTCGGTCGTCTTTGACGACGGCACGCGCTACCCGAGCGTGCGCGCCGTGGGCTACGTACCGGTCGCCTTGCTGCTGTCATTTGCCTCGTCGGACGCCGCGCGCGCCAGCATCAACGCGACGGGCGTGGCCAACCTGCTGCGCAACCACGCGCCGCTCACGCGCGTGCAGCTGTCTGTCACCACGCGCTGCGACAACCCGGTGACGTCCTCGGTGGATGTGGTGCCCAACCTGGACCCCGCCCTTGGCGACGTGGACCTGGGCAGCCGCTTTGGCTTCATGTACGAGCAGCTGCGCGTGGGGCAGGAGGTGGTCGTGGATGTGCGCGTCAACGCGGCCACCGCGGCGCTGCTCAGCTTCCAGGTCACGCTCTTCCTCGACCCGGCGTCGCTGGCCGCTGTATCATGCGCGCAGGGGCCCGACTGGGAGGGCTCCTTTGAGTGCACCGTGAACAACCCGGTCAACGAGGTCCTTTTCCTGGGCGCCAACAGCGGCAGTGTCAAGCGCGGCGCCGAGCTGACCGTTGGCAGCGTGCGGCTGCGCGCGCTCGCGCCAGGTGTCATCCCCCTGACGTGCGCGATCGAGGTCATGATCCGCGCCGATGACGTCGACCCAGTGCCCGTGTCCGTGTTTGCGGGCGCCGGCTCCCTCGTGGTCTCGGCCGCGCCCACGCTCTCACGCCGGCGCGACCTGCTGGCCGCCGACACGCAGGATGACACCCTGGCACTGCCCAACCTGTCCGGCCATCCCACCGTGCCATCCTCTGCCGTGCTGGACACCCACCTGGACCGCCTCCACCAGATGCGACGGCGGGCAGCTGAGTTGCAGCGCGCACCGGAAGGGTGCACGGCATTCGGCGACACCAACGGCGACGGGCTCGCCAATGCGGCCGACGTGCTGCAGGCGCAGCTCTTCCTGCCCGGGTCGGTGGCCGTGTCCGGGTGCCAGCTGGCGATGATGAACCCGACCAAGACGGGCGAGCGCGTCACGCCGGCCGACATTGCCTATTTGTCACGGTTTGCAGCGCGCAAGTACCGCTGGCTGGTGGACGTGGTCGTGGAGCCGCCCACGTTCTTGCTGGACGGCAACCCTGTTCTGCTGGTCGCCGCGCAGCTGGTCGACACGTACAGCCAGCCGGTGTCGTTGCAGCAGACGCGTGTGCGCTTTGAGATGGACGCGGTTCTCAACGCGCGCATGGCGTTCGAGCAGGGCGAGTTGTTGGCCCTGGATGGCAGCGCGGGACAGGTGGTGCAGGCAGTCGCGCCCAGCACGCCCGCGGGCCGCTTCCAATTTGTGGCGTCGGCGCTGCCCGGCGGGTTTGTCCAGGAGACGGTGCGCCTGGGTGTGATCATTGAGACGTTTGACCAGCTGGGGGTGGACCCCAGGGACGGCAAGTTTGTGTTCCAGGGGTCGGCCATTGCACCGTTCAACGTCACGCCTGGCGGCTTCATCCCCTTGTTAGAATTCAACATTGGGTTGCAGCCGTCGCCATCGCTGCCACCGCCATCCCCGCCACCATTCCCACCACCACCATCACCACCTCCGCCTTCACCACCCCATCGCCGCCACCCCCTTTACCACCCCCTCCTTCACCACCTCCCCCCCACCACCTTCACCACCGCCGCCACCGCCTCCACCACCGCCTCCTTCACCACCTCCTCCTTCACCACCGCCTCCACCGCCTCCTTCACCACCCCCTCCTTCACCACGGCCTCCACCGCCTCCTTCACCACCCCCTCCTTCACCACCTCCATCACCGCCACCTCCCACTCCACCACCACCTTCACCACCCCCTCCCTCCCCGCCACCGCCACCCTGCCCACTGGAAGATGTGGTCACCGAGGTCTCGTTTGCTCTCGGTGGCTTTGAGTGGGACAGGAGCATCGCCCTGGCGCGCTTCAACCCCGCTCTGGGATCCCTGGAGCATGTGTCGGTGACATTTGTTGGCTCCATGCAGGCTGAGGCGCTGTATGAAAACATGGGTGCTGCGCCCACATCAACGGTTGTCACCTTCTCTGTGCCCGTGGTCGCCTTGGTGCCCGGCCTGCCTGGCCTGAGCCTGGCAGTGGCGCCGTACCGCCACTACGAGGACAGCATGCAGCGCTACGACGGCCGCGTGGACTACCAGGGTCTGTCGGGCAACCGGGTCACCAGCGTGGACGCCCGCTCCGCCACAGCTGAAGTCACAGATGAGGCCTCGCTCGCCTTCTTCACGGGGACAGGCTTTGTGCCGGTGACTGTGCGCGCGCAGGACAACAGCTCGGTCAGTGGTACCGTGGCCAGCGAGGTGGAGACCTCCGTCAAGGTCGTGCTGCGCGTCAGGTATGTCTACCAGCCTCCACCAGAGGCGTGCACGAACAGCTCCATCCGTGCATTCCCGCCACCCTCTCCGCAGCAGCAGGCATCAGCCACGTGCGTGAACGCGCCCTATGTGTGGCCCATTCTCGCGCCTGGTTCGTGGCCGCTGGACCAGTCAACCACGCTCGCCGACCAGACGCTGCCCTCGCTGCTGCTGTCACGCTGCCTGGGCGGCGACGTGGCTGAGTTTGTCAAGCAGTGGGCGCGCGCCAAGGTTAACATGGAGGGGGACGCGTCCGCGCCGGCCAACGTGCGCGCCATTGTGGCCGCCACTGAGGACATCCTCAACCGCGTTGCGGCGCTCACGGTGGTCATGGGAGACCTGAACGCCGGCCGGGTTGGCGCACCAGCATGTGCAGCGCCTCCAGCACCGCCGCCACTTCCGGCGATGCTGCTGCCACCGCCACCACCACCACCATCACCCCCTCCACCCTCGCCGCCACCACCGCCGCCACCCAGCCCTCCTGTGGTGCACTGGGTGGCAGAGTACATCGTGTCGGAGTGGCTCGAGTGCTCCGTGACCTGTGGTGGTGGCATCCAGGTAAGCGTCGGCTGTGATTTTTAGGACCCAAAACCAAATAGTGTCTATCTTTTTATGTCTGGATGCCATCTGTATGGGCGTCTGCCTTGTCTATCAAACCCTGTTTCCCAACATGATATCTGGGGGCAGTAGCACCGACGTTCTCTTTCTTCTGATTGGTATTCCTGACTTCCCCTGTCATTTGCCTGTGCTGCCCTGTTGTGCCATCTCCTGCCCCATCCCGGCACTCCCTGGGTCCCCCCAGCTGCGCCAAGTGTACTGCGGCTACGCCGACAAATCGGCCGTGGCGGAAAGTGAATGCGCCGAGCTCGGCTTGACGCGGCCCGCCAGCCAGCAGGCCTGCAACACCGACCCTTGCCCCACCTGGTTCTACCAGCCGGGCCCCTGGACCAGCTGCAGCCAGTCATGCGGCGGCGGCCAGCGCGCACGCGTGGTGGCGTGCGTCAGCAGCCAGGGCCAGATCTTGTCCGATGCCTCGCTGTGTACTGGCGCCCGGCCGGCCACGTTGGAGGCCTGCAACCTGGCGCCATGTGACTGCAGCGCAATCCAATGGTTCACGGGCCCGTGGAGCCCCTGCACGGTGACATGTGGCGGCGGCAACTCAACTCGTGAGGTTGCCTGTCTCGCCCACTCGGACGATGGCACCATCATGGAGCTGCCGGATGGCTTGCATTACAATTCGTTCAAGTGGCCCGCCGGAGCGGCTGTACAATTTTTCCCAGTGAGCGCGCTGCCAAGTGTACTTGTGGGCAAATTTTTAGGTGCCCCGTCACTTCGAGGTACTAAAAATTAGGCTACGGTACGAATTCAGCGAATTTCAGCGAATTTTCAGTCGAACCAAAGGAAGTGACGCCAACTACCAAAAAGTTTCCGTTACGAATTTTCAGCCCAACACTCGCGCAAAATGAAGTGACGGCAACTACCAAAACTTTTCCGTTACGAATTTTCACTCCCACACGTTTGCACAAAAGACTTGACGGTAACTACCAAAAAGTTTCCGTTACGAATTTTCAGTCCCACACTTCGCGCAAATTTTAGTAGGGCTGCACGCAAGCTACCTTTCAAAATTTTGCGCTAGTATGGAACGCATTTCATTCGTCTGGAGGAACGCTGCCCGCCAACTACCCCCGTTCAGAAAGTTCCGCCGAAATTTACCCGAGATTTGGAAATCTGAACGTCCGCGCAAATTTTAGTAGGGCTGCACGCAAGCTACCTTTCAAAATTTTGCGCAAGTATGGAACGCAATTCATTCGTCCGGAGGAATGCTGCTCGTCAACTGCCCCCGTTCAGAAAGTTGCGCCGAACTTTACTTGAGATTTGGAAATCTGAACGTGCGGTTGGAGTTTCGCGGGGAAACCCAAGTTCCCAAGTAATTCACCAATGACGCGCTTCGAACACTTGTCCGCTAAAACCTAAGCAGCCGCTCCGGCTGGCCACTTAAACGAAACTTGATGGCTCTGGCGACCGACCAGATGACTTCCGTGTGTGCTTCTCCCAGCCATGCTCACTGGACCGCTGGGAGGTGACCCCCTGGAGCGCCTGTTCGGACACCTGCGGCGGCGGCCTGGCCACGCGCGACGTCACCTGCACGTCCAACGGCGTCCCTGTGCCGGAGCTGAGCACCGGGGCAGTGTGCGGGCCCGACCGGCCCGCTGTTGAGATGGAGTGCAACACGCAGCCATGCGGCTTATGTGTGGGCCAGGGCTGCATGGGCCACGGAACGTGCCAGGACGGCGCATGCGTGTGCACCACCGGCTTTAGTGGCAGCTACTGCCAATTCGCTGGCAACACCTGCAGCACGGAGGCGGACCGCAACGGCGGCTGCTGCCCCAACACAGTCGACATCACGGGCCAGTGCTGTGCCTCAGTGGGAGCAGTGCGCGACCGCCGCGGCCTGTGCTGTGAGAGCGGCCAGCTGGACGTCTGCGGCGTGTGTGACGGCCCGTCCACCACCACGGACGGCCTGTCCCACTGCTGTGCGGGCCCCCTGGACGCAGCGGGCGTGTGCTGCGCCATGCAGTGGTAAGCTGGATGCCTGCGGCGTGTGCGATGGCACGGGGGACACTTGTGGCGTGCGGTTGTCCGCCCAGATCACGTGGGCTGAGAATGGGTCACTGGCCCTCAACCAGCCTGGCCCTGAGCGAACCGCGTTTGCGGAAACATTCCGATCCCTGCTCTCGGCTGCGCTGGGTGGCTATGATGCATCGTACATCATCGTCCACGATGTGTTTGCGTTTGACGCGGGCACGCGCGTGGTCGTCGTTGTCGACTTCTCGGTCATGCCCCCGCCAGTTGGCAGCGGGTTGCCGGGTGTGACAATGGAGCAGGTAATCGAGGCGCTCTTCCGGTGGCGGCAGGACCCGGTGGCCGCGACGGACCAGGCGGCGGTGCGGGTGCTCGACGTGTATGACGCACGCGCAACGGGCGTGTGCGAGAACAAGCAGTGCGAGGTGGGCGAGCGCTGCGTGGCGGGCCAGAGCACGGGCTGCTGCGAGGGCGACTGCCCGCTGCTGCTCTACTCGTGCCCCGCGCCCACGCACAGCAGCCTCGAGTGCGGCGGACATGGCAAGTGCCTGCGTGGCAGTGGCGCGTGCGAGTGCTTTGCGGGCTACACAGGGGCTGACTGCGGGTCTTGCAAGGTCGGGTGGTACCTGCGAGAGGACACGATGACGTGCGTGCCACTCATCTTTGTGGATCCCTCCACATTCATCCCGCCACCACCACCCGTACGCCCGCCACCCCCACTCGCCCCGTCCGCGAACCTGCCCTCGCCCCCTCTGGGCGGAGGTGGTGGGCTCGGGGAAGCGCCCGTGGGCGCGGCTCCACCACCTGGTTCAGACAGCCGTGCAGTAACTTCCGACGTCAAGCGATACGACTGGACCCTGCCACTAGTCATCATTGCGGCCATCGCAGGTGTGATGCTTCTCGGACTCGCATTCATTATAATTGCAGCGATGCGGCGGCGGAGGAATTCAAGGTTGGCTGTCCCTGCGTTCAGCGTTCAGTCGTATCATGTTGGCATCTGAGCATATTAATTTGCGAGTGCTTTATTCCTGCGTTGGTGTAATCTTTCCATGGCTGCAACGCCTTGTGCGGTGAACTCCAAGGCGTGTTCTTTCCCATGCAGCAGCTGACTTCCAGATGTTCATATGCAGACTAGTGAATTGCACTTCCAGTGCCAAGGTGGCATATATGCACTGCATAATCGTGGTCACAAATCATAGCGACTACGATGAATCGGCATGTATGACTCTGGACTGACTAGACAGTAAAATGTCTATTTTTTAGTATTGGCTGTGGTATGTCATGTGTGTCTCGTTCTTTTTTTGTTTGTACTTATTGTGCTATATCTTGGTCGTGTTATATCGTACTCTACCATTCATTAATGAATGAATTTTTTCACACAACTACAATTTTACCCCGACAATTTTACCCCGACTAGGTTGTCCCCAGTTCTCAAATTCTCAACTTGTCACAGTTGGCCCTTTAATTCATTCTGACTCTTAGAATTTCACCGATGTGTGCAAAAAGGATCACTTTATACTCGACTTCTCGGTAAAATCTCATCACCGGGGTTCGAAACAACCCACGAACGCCATAGATGCAGATCCAACGGAGCAAACAACGTCACAACCGACGCGGCGCCCAATAGTCGCCTAGGTTCCTTTTCTGCGAGCCATTTTACAACATCGCGCCGCGTCGCGTACCTGAGCCCTTTTCTGTAACGTGAGATGCAAAATCCGCTTGCCAGCCCGGGAACTCCGTCCAATACCGTCATGCAGTTGTCGTCATGGGGTTAAACTTCTCGAACAGCCCGGAGCAGCCCCCGTGAGTCGTTGCATGTCATTGCCATGACGATGGTTGATAGGATTGACAGTGGTTTGATCAGGTTGGGATGTTGTTGGCATTGTGGACGAGAAACGTTCTGCTGACCTGGGAACAGTCCCGGGAAAGGGCCGGTTCGTCGTTGGCCAGTGTGCCAGTAACTAGGACATGAGCGCAGGGTCACACAGTTGATATAGATTATGACGTAAGTAATCACTGTTGCGCCACAGTGGCGTCATGGTCGGTCTGTGGTGATTTCGACGGGTCTCAAGGATAGTTACTCTTACAGTTGCGGCAGCACAACTCGGCATTCGTTGTAATTTGTCAGATGTTATGGAATGAATGGTTTGGGCATTGCTTTCATCATAAAGCTGTTACGCCCAGGCTCTACTCGATCCCAAACCCCGCGCCTAACCTTACCTAAACTAGTGAGGGTACCTAGTGATGAGGAGCTATGTTGTGGAAAGACCTGGGACGTCGACTCTGTTCTCAATGCATTCTATTATAATACGCCATACACCGAATAAAACCAGGGTACTACGAAGGAAACAATACTACACTGCCATGACCCTAGTAGCTAATATGTGTTAATTCATAACACACGCCGGGTGCCATTCACGAAGGACAACTGCTGCATAAATGATCGCCGACAGGCGTGTATGCTCGGGCCGACATCGACCCTCGCCTACAGGACCAACGCACGTCCACAAGGTTCACACGCAGGATAAAAGGACCACTACTAAAGTACGCAGCGCGGCGCGACTGCACCGAACCACCATACTGTACAATTGCCACGTCACAAGGCCCGGTACCGACCGGCCAAAAGGTCCTAACTACACGTAAGCCTAGGAAAGTGAGCGAACTGTTCCGGAATGGCTGAGGCAACAAAGGACCTAATTTACGTCCGTAACAACAACAAAAGTTACGCGACGTAACACCTCCCCCCCCCACAAAGGTAGGGAGCCCTCTCCCTACGTACAGGGAGGAAACCAAAGGGGTAGGAATTTAACCTAACGCACCCAACAAAAGCCTAACACAATCGACTGACCATCCAAGGCCCAAAGCAAAAACATGTTAACCTCGGGTCCACCCCAAACGATGTAGGGATCACCAGCACCACGCCGGGTGTGAGGCTCCCCTAACTGCCTTGCACGGAGGCTTGCCGGGAGGGACGGCACTAGGCAGGACACGCGTAGGAAACAATGTTCACACTGAGGACAGAGAACGGCCAACCAACTGGCCAAGCCCAGAGGGCGACTCTATATACCGGAGGGACAAAACCCTCAGGTCGGGCCTAGAGCCCTCTGTCTACACACCAGTAGCCTGAAAAGTACCACGGGTGGCCAAAAGCACCGCCATGTACGCCCGGTGATGAGCAACATCAGTAGGGTTGTCATGGTTGTCTACACGGATGGAGGAACACATCCTCCCAGGCGCCATCAAGATACATGCCGAGGAAAGCCCAGTAGTATCGTAGCTTTGTCAGGACCACCTGTCCACGGGCCCTGTCAAGGAACCCACACTGAAACTAGCACACGAAGGGCTCTGCCGACAGCAGAAGGAGGGCGCGCAGGAGGAACCGATAGAAGACCAGCTCACCACGAGCAACGAAGGTGAAAAACAAGTCCAGGAAACGCTCCACGTTGTCGGGCCACAGACGCACGTGCCGGATCTCACGACTCTCGCTAACACGCGTGACCGAAGCTGAGGACTTCCCAACAGGAGCAACGCGCGGTTGGTGGATGACGGCGGAGGCGGGCGCGACGGAAGAAGCGGTAGCGGCAGGAGCGGCGACAGGGGAAGACGTCGTGGCCTGTCAGGCAGAGGGCCAATCACCCATGGCCGAATCATACGTATCATCGGTAGTGTCAAACACCACTTGCCCGTCGACGCCTTGCCCAAATCTGGATGACGCTGAGGCTCGGCCGGCAGAGCAGGCGCGACGGAGGGAGCCACGGACGGAGCGACAGCGGCTGGCTGAGCAGGCGTCGTCTGACATGATGGCTGCGGAGGGCGGGGGACAACCAACCGACCCACAGCCCGAGGAAATAACATAAGGCAAGGAAGAAAAACAACTAGAGGTTGTGCTGGTTTTCACTCGACCTTGAACATAGGTAATCTTCCCAGTCACTACCAGACGGGTCCATTTACATAATGTCAGAGGGCTTCTTCGACCACTCTATTTAATCGCTTACTAGGTGTGAGGAGGAGGAATGGTACGCAGTGCCAAACGTCACTTTAGTACCAATAGCAGCAAAGAACTCTGTCCAAAAGTCCGAGGTAAACAGCTTGTCCTTATCGGAGATAAACTGCCTGCTCAACCCATGGTAACGATAAACGTTTAGAAGGTACAGCTGAGCACAGTCACTCGAGCAGTAAGCTCCAAGGGACAAGGGACAAGGTGACAACGTCTAGTAAGGCGGTCTACAAACACGAGGATCTGCGCATCAATTGCCTTTGGCATTCTATTTTAGCCCCCCCCAAATCCATCATAATGGAATCCCAAGGCATTATAATAGGATCATGGAGGGTACGAGGCTCGATCTGCTATCTGACCCACATTAGTAGGTTTCATCTCCTGGCATGATTGGCATGTCCTACCAACATATTCATCCACATCAAGTGCTGAGGAGGGAGGGCCAGAAGTATGAACGGGTTACCAAATCCCGCACACGCTTCCCGCCCTAGCTGGTGAGCAGTTAAATAATGTAACTCAAACAACAAGGACGAGCGACAAATAAGGGGAAAATACAAACGTCATCGCATAGGATCATCCTTTAACAGCACATACAAGAAGCCAACCACAAACTTGCACGGGTACTTCCCGAATTTTCGAGGGTGTGAGGATATTGCGACTAGGGCTTCCAGCTCAGTGGCCGTAAACACTGATAAGACGCTCTAAATCTGACGTAGGACTGGCTACCGAGGCATCTACAGAAGGTTCTACAGGAAGTCACCCACAACTTTACCAAAAAGAGGGGTGGACTAGAAGGAACAAGATTACCAAACGACTTCCCAGCCCTAGTGGACACATGACGGAGGGGAAAAGAAATGATTTATTAGTATCCTCCCCCCCACCGAGGTGACAGGTGTGCCCTCACACCGAAGAGAAAGGCCCACATGAGAGAGGAGATCAGGAAAACGAACGAGGTATGGAAAAGGTAGTCCTGTATACTGCCCGTCATGAGGGAAGTCACCATAGGGGAAAACACCAAGAAGAGGAGTAGGAACGAGGGTGGTAGTGAGGACATCTAGATCCTCGAAAAAGGAATAGTCAGGACGTCGGGATAAAGCATCAGGGACAATATTATCTACACCCTTGACGTATTGCAATTTAACGGGGGCAAATTGCGCAACATCGAATTGGGCACCTTTAAGGAAATGTTGCCATGCATGACAGCAATATACCACAGCCAATACTCTTGTTGGTGAACAGGGTACTTGCGCTCAGCAGGTAACATAGTCCTAGAGATGTATGTATTCGATGGGTTGCAAACCATGACCTTGGTCTTGGAGGAGAACACCCCCAAGGGCTACCTTACTAGTGTCAGTAGCTAATACAAACAGTTTCGAGGTATCTGGCAAGACGAGGATCGCAGGCCGGAGTCTGCTGACAACAAAAACTTCAACCACGCAGAAAGGAAAGGACATTTTAGCTCACTCCTTCTTAGTCACCGTGATTGATAAGGAACCAAATTCCACAGTAAGAGGGGTCTCAATAGAGGAGGAAGAAAACCCCGTTCGCGGGTTGGAGAAGGTAAAGGAGCAAGAAATCTGTCAGGGATATGAAATGGAGAAGGAACAATTTCTGTACGAATTGTAGGTAGAGGACCTGCACGACGAGGGTGTATTCATATATGTCGGTTTGAGTAATAATACCAAACACATGAACTGCTGATGAATGCCTCTTTGATACCAAAGACAGAACTGCTGTGCTTCTTCAAAGAGGTGAACCTTCTTATACCTAATCACGTAAACGGAGGGGTGATTAATCACAGTACGTGCATCAGCCCAAGAAAGGAAAATACTAGACCATGAGGAAGTGATGTTTGCGTAGTATTTTGCACGGCTATTATCATAATCAACTTTACAATAGTTTGTAACTAGGCTAAATTTGCCATTGGGCACAGGGACTAGCAAAACACTGATAGAACATGGGGAATTACTAGGATCCCTGAAATCTGCTTCTAATAATGACATTTAAATATTTGTTATAACTCTTATAATTCGGAGGGGCCCATACGATACATCGGAGAAAACCACACGAGGAGGGGGGTATGAGGGAGTCTTTTCTTCAAAGACCCGAGAGGAATCTATAATAGACATGTAACGGACTTCATTGGTAAGACACGGAGGAACATACGCAATAAAACATTTATTGTCATTGTTGGTCATTAATGACCAGCCATAGGTCTTACAGGAGGATCACCGGGTAACTCAATAGGGGTTACATCTACTAAGGATAAATTCTCTACCTTACATTGTCGTTCCGAGGCTTATTATTCTGATTTGGCACGCCGCAAAGGTGAAAACCATTTGCGTTCATCTTA
This sequence comes from Mesostigma viride, assembly GCA_009746045.1. Taxonomy (NCBI): domain Eukaryota; kingdom Viridiplantae; phylum Streptophyta; class Mesostigmatophyceae; order Mesostigmatales; family Mesostigmataceae; genus Mesostigma; species Mesostigma viride. The sequence continues at coordinate 31,942 of RPFO01000448.1, forward strand.
CTATAACCATGGTGTCATGTTCTCGTCAGAAGGCAACAAATGTGAAAACGCTAGTTGCCCAAATCTGAGATTCCGCGGAACACTGAAAGTAAGAAAGCCTAGAAGCTACCAGCAAGGAATCGAACCTAGGACCATAGTGTTATAATTAATAGTGATTTTATGGCCTTGATGCCAATCTAAGCCCTACAAAATATCAACAATCGTTATAGGGCCTATGGTCGCCACTAATTTAATCTGGCGACCCTGAAGAATGAGGAGTGGTAAGGATACAGTCCCCTGAGAGTGACTAGTGCGACCATCAGCATATATAGTGCAGAGTCACATGAGAGGCAGGAGGGATAGCTCTTATGTAATCCTAGTCTCCTAACAAGGGCCTCGCTCACAAAGGAGCTGGCAGCCCCACTATCTACGAGGACAGAAACATTGAGGATATCATGAGGATGCAGAAAAGGGTCTACCACGGTAGTAGGAAGGGTAAGGCCACCATTTAGAAACATCAAAGGACGAACACGCAGGGGTGCAGAGGATGCAGCATCCACAGTAGTGACAAAACAGGTAAACAAAAATTTTCTGAGCTTGGGGTACTAGCTGAGGACCTTACCAGGCTACACCCTGCTGACAGCTCTATTGTTTTCCCTCCCCCCCCACATCATCCAAGGGAACGAACCCTGGAGGAAACCCCGGTGAGAAAGCCATTGTTGGAGAATCACGAGGGTATTGAGAGGGGACGGCATCCTGATCAGAATGGGGATTCACTAAGGAGCCTGTCTGTACAGCATTTAACCTAGAGGGTTAAGGAGCAGAAGAGGAACGACCAGAGGGTGGGCGAAGGGGAGAGGCTCGCTGAGAAGTACGCGGAGGGCGGGCATTGGGATGAGGGGGGGGGGGCCAAAAGGAAACTTGGGGCACTCCCCCCTAAGATGGCCCACCTCCTGATGTAGTGATAACACGTGACGTGAGACACATCCAATGCAGATATATCTGTAACACAAATATCTAATTCTTCTACATATGCCTCTTCTTCTTCAGGAGTGAGGACAAGGTTATGGACCCTAGTAGTACACACAGGAGCATGAGCATACATAAAATCAGCAACACGGAGGAGATGGGTAGGAACAGCAGCCAGAGGAAGGGCACGAAAACTATACGCAAAAAACTGTTTCTTAACTTCACGCAAGAGGTTTTATTAAGACCTTGCAAGAAGCGAGCACGGACTTCCGCACCCGAGAGGTCTCGAATGCGTACCATCTGGGCATCAAATTCCCATTGCTATTCCCTATAAGTTTCATTGCCTTGCTCGAGGGATCCAAATCTAAGGCGCTCTTGCCAGTCAGCGTCTGGAGGCACTACATGATTTTCCAATCTCCTAATTAAACAATTATGCTACTGAGTTAGGGTATGCATGGGACGCGAGGGACTCACAGTGAACAAGGGTGGCAAGGGCAGGAGCCACACACGTGGTAAGGTAATGAGGGACAAGAACAGCATCAGGGAGTTTCCACCTATAATATTGTTCCCAAGAGGCCGTCTACTGAGAGAGGAGCATAAGAAAGGTGAAAAACTAGCTGCTGAGGGGTAGACTAATATCTAACTTAGGCACACTAGCAAAGGTGGGAAGGAGAGGGGGCTTAGATGCACGAGAATCGGTGTTCTCTGAACGTAGTTTCTTTATAACAGATGAGAATGAACGCCGCTATGTGAGTGGTACTACGGGACGGTGGGCCTTGGGCTGGACCGGTTCCATGAGTTAGAATTAGTTGGCCAGTTTTGTATGGCCATTTCTAGTTCGTTAAGTTAAGTAGCAATTAAGTTATTGTTGCTGACGGCTCATGAGGCGAGCCCGGGTTACGCCGCCCTAAAGTGCCATTTGCACAATGTTCTAGGTCTCTTTTTCTTGTAATCGGATGTATGGGGTATGGGTATGGCGGATTACAAGAAATTTAATGCTGCCCTAATCGCGTCAGCCTTTTGGCTGGCGGTGGCCGATTCGAGATGGCGCGTGACTGACATAGCTTGAACAGTCACGTGACTGTGCAAAAGAAATTAGAATTACCCTCGTCGGTTTTCTCCCCGCAGCTGGGTTCTTGGCCGACGAGAGACTATAAAATACTTCGCGTTTGCCTGCGCGTGGCACCTGTACGGAACTCTGAAACCATGAGTAAGATTTCCGTGCCGCGCTGCAGTGCCTACCGCTTTGCTGCGGAATGTCGCAGCAGGGTTGCAGTTCCTGACTGCTGACTGCCGAAGGAAGGGTGGTCGGGTTACTTTTAGTGGGCATTGTGATGGACGACAAGTCTGTCGGCCCTCACGTAAGTAGAAAAATATTTACCAGCATCCGCTCTTATGGGTGCGTGAGGTCTCGGGAATGTGGTGGGGACGAATTCCGGAATTATGCAATATTTCGATTCAGACCGAGACTTAAGGGGCCAGTTTAACAGACGGACCTGGGCCGGGCAGGACCAAATATTTTGGCCGGCCCAGTTGCGCTTGCGCTTTATCGGCCGCTGGGGTGTGTGATGAGAGCCTGCTCATCAACTAAAACCTGAAATATGGAAAGTTACTCCCCCAGGTGACAACGTTGACAGTAATCGAGATATGGTGGCATCGGGTGACGTCCTACAAGTTGTCGTCACGTTAGGGCGGCACTGGCCTTTGAGGGAGGTCCGTGATCGTTAAACGAGGCGTCTTCTTCCTTGTCTTTGCGTGCACATTCAACACCCTCTTTTACTGGCCGAGGGTGGAAGGCTGGGGGGGGCCCTGCAAAGGGTTATCGTGCATGAGGCTCGCTACAGCCGCCGGCGATTGTAATGGTCGTGACCGTTGCGGCAGGGCAGCCTCGAGAGCCACTGAGCGAAAGTGGTTGGCGGAGCTTTGGAGATAAAGCACCAGGAAAGGGGGGTTGGGTAACGAGAACTACAATCAATCATGAAATGGGTGCAGCGTGGCAGGCTCACTCATGGGTTCTGTAATTGCCCACTTATTGTTTTAATCAAATGTTGGTGGATTGGTAATAGTGGGAATAGAATCGGTGTTCTCTGAACGTAGTTTCTTTATAACAGATGAGAATGAACGCCGCTATGTGAGTGGTACTACGGGACGGTGGGCCTTGGGCTGGACCGGTTCCATGAGTTAGAATTAGTTGGCCAGTTTTGTATGGCCATTTCTAGTTCGTTAAGTTAAGTAGCAATTAAGTTATTGTTGCTGACGGCTCATGAGGCGAGCCCGGGTTACGCCGCCCTAAAGTGCCATTTGCACAATGTTCTAGGTCTCTTTTTCTTGTCCCGCCCTCCCTCCCTCTTCTTGTGTTTGTTTCTAGGGTAACGAGAACTACAATCAATCATGAAATGGGTGCAGCGTGGCAGGCTCACTCATGGGTTCTGTAATTGCCCACTTATTGTTTTAATCAAATGTTGGTGGATTGGTAATAGTGGGAATAGAAGGATCAGTTTTATCCATAGGCCCACTCTACTCCACAGGCACATACTCAGGCAGTAACAAATTATGAGGAGCATGATAGGTCTTAGGAAGAGGACGTGAGGGCACCACAGAGTCAGGGTGGTGACCAGAGGTGTGAGGAACAGTATATGCTTCTCTGATTGTGGAATAGGAAAAATGATCATAGTTTTTATCATGGAGAGGCATGGTGCTAAAATCCTGATTAATCTCTAGCTCTGCTACACGTGAGGGGATTTGGGCTGCCTCATAGGCCGTATCAGGGTATGCCCAGGAAGCAAGAGGATGTGTAGGAACGGCAGTAGGATACCCAGTAGGGCCCACAGGAGCGAGACTACGTACAATACGAGGGGCTGGCACCTGAGGAGCCTGAGAGGGGACAGACACAGAGGGCTTCCCAGAATTAACAGGAGGAATAGCAGAGGCTGGGGCAGTAGACCTAGCACATGCCTCAAACGTAGGAGGAGGAATAATAGGTGAACGGTGAAAGGACGGAGTAGAGGTAGTACTGTCAGAACGTACACTCTGAGACGGAGGAGTCAAGTGATGGACAGTGTCCAAGGAATCACGTCTATTACCCATAGCCAATTGAGGAGTACTAGAATTAACACCAGGAGTAACACCTGAGGAACGTTGGTTAATGGGAGACATACCCCCACCAAGAGACGTTTGCGAGGACATGTTTGAGGTGCAAAGGAAAGAAATACACTGGACGAGGAAAGGTTAAAAAGCTGAACAAGGATAAGATAAAAATCTGGTCAAGGACAAAATAAAAATCTGACCAAAGCTAAAATAAAATCAGATCAAGGATAAAAGAAAATCAGGTCAAGGAGGAAATAAAATCAGATCAAATGGGGCATGACCAAGAAAACAAAGGGGAGTGGCTACCACTTCAGCAAGGAAAAGGAAGGAATGATTTAAAATCTGATCAAGGAGAAAATAAAAAGGAAACAAAGGAAAACACACATGCATTATTGTAGCTTATTGTTACCGAAATGCCGAGGACGCCTGAAACCAGCGCCCGTTGGTAAATAAACATCCGGCTCCAGATTCTGCACGAGAAAGCACATAAGAAAACACAGCAGCATGCACGGAAAAGAGGTGTAGTCGAAAGAGACGCTAATCGTCCCACTATCCAGCCCTATTGAACCGTCAATCCTAGCTAACGTAATCAAACAACATTCCAAGGAAACGCGTGTATACACAGTAAGAAAAGGAGCTAACCCACTGAACCGGCTAACCCACTAGCTAACGTCAAACAGCACCCAGCAAGGAAATGCACACACAGAGGGAAAAGGAAAAGAAGCTAGCTACGTGAGGAGTTCATCCGCTTTGAGCAGGTCTAACTTCTAGGCAGGGCGTGTCCCGAATCGGGCAGCACTACCCCCCTAGCTTGCAGGCGACCCGCCCATTACCTGTCAAGAGGTTGTCTTCTTCTGTGCCCTGGCCGCGGAAGGTCTCTGGCGTATAAGGTGAGTGCAAGGGAATATCGTCGCGTCCACCTAAACTATCTCCGCTACCATTGTTACGCCCAGGCTCTACTCGATCCCAAACCCCGCGCCTAACCTTACCTAAACTAGTGAGGGTACCTAGCGATGAGGAGCTGTATTGGCTATAAGACCTAGGACGCGACGACTCTGCTCTCAATGCATTCCGATACATGCGGTTACTGTACGCCATATACCAAATAATGCCGGGACACTACGAAGTAAACACTGGTAAATTCACGACCCAAAACGATGTATTACATTTCCATAATACACGCCGAGTGCCATTCACGAAGGACAACTGCTGCATAAATGATCGCCGACAGGCGTGTATGCTCGGGCCGACATCGACCCTCGCCTACAGGACCAACGCACGTCCACAAGGTTCACACGCAGGATAAAAGGACCACTACTAAAGTACGCAGCGCGGCGCGACTGCACCGAACCACCATACTGTACAATTGCCACGTCACAAGGCCCGGTACCGACCGGCCAAAAGGTCCTAACTACACGTAAGCCTAGGAAAGTGAGCGAACTGTTCCGGAATGGCTGAGGCAACAAAGGACCTAATTTACGTCCGTAACAACAACAAAAGTTACGCGACGTAACAAAAGCATTATTGCAATCTTCATAATAATATAATCGGCTGGCTGCGCTGCCTGTCATGAAGGTGGTGGTGCCGTCAAGGACCACACCTATCATTTTCACTTACTTTAAACGAGCGAACAACCCTTGGCCGGTTCAGTTCGGACAGCCTGAGCCGGAGATATACCCAAGCTGCTTGCAGGGTCGAGCACTTGGAAGAAGATTAAGCTTCATTATCCTGTAAAAAGCACTGAAGAGGATTAGGCTTATCCTTGAAAAAGCCATGAAGAAGATTATGCTTATCCTTAAAAAAGCACCGAAGCGGATTATGCTTATCCTTTAAAAAGCACTGAAGAGGTTATTGCTTAGCCTATTTGAAAAGCATGTGTGGTCTTGCCGTGGGAAATTTTTTCCCTATGTGATCCTCTTTTTTACTTTTTGGCTCTTCACATTTTTCGAGCTAGAAAGTGGGGGGGAATATAGTGGATAACACACATGAGTACTCTATTGCTATGGATATGCCTTCCAAGTGATAGTCTAGGATAATAACGGCACGCAAACGCGACAGCTGTCACATTCGTGATCATTTACGTCCGTGCACTCAAGAAGTTACGCGGTTGCCGTAATCGGAATCGTTACCGACGTTTGGTTGGTTCCGATTCAGTAGGCCGCAGGCTTTGTTCCTTTGGGCCGGTGTGGAGCGCCGCGCCGGAAAGGCCTGAATTTCTAGAGTGACAGTCTTAGTTAGGTGACCTGGCTTAGGTTCAGGCGCAAGACTTTGGGGCGCAAAGCCTTGGTGGCCTGCGCAATATTCCGGTGCGTGACATTTGGCAGTTACGAATCTTTTGTACGTATTGTCCAAACGGAATGATGTTCAGTCCATATGACAAAGCTAGATACGCAGATCGTACTGTGCGGTGTGCTGGCTCGCACGTGGCTGTCGAACAGACTTGCTTAGCATTTTGCTGGCAGTCTAACTGCACGTCAGGCGGCTTGCTGGCACATGCGACAGCACATGGACGGCCAGGATTTTTGGAGGTATTTAGGAGCACGGCAGCGGCCATGGTGGCCGTTGTTCGCTCGTTTCTCTCCCTCACAACTTGGTGCTGTCGTCATGGGGTTAAACTTCTCGAACAGCCCGGAGCAGCCCCCGTGAGTGGTTGCATGTCATTGCCATGACGATGGTTGATAGGATTGACAGTGGTTTGATCCGGTTGGGATGTTAATTGTTGGCATTGTGGACGAGAAACGTTCTGCTGAACCAATTAGGTTAAATAGTGCCGGAACCTTTTGCCGCCTGAGGCAAATCGGGCCGGAACACTATTTTGCCCGGAAGAACAGTTAGCTGAGATACCTCGAGGCTGACTTGTGGCCGGAGCCACACAGGGGAACATTCAATGTGACCGGAGTTATTCTGGCGGAGACAGAATAACGGTGCCGAGCGCCGGTTGTGGCGCGACGCACACACGTGTACGCAAGATACGTAGCTAGCAACTAGTCTAGTGGACGTTGGGCGTACTAACGTTGCTCCAGGTCTAGAAGCCTCTAGAACCTGGACACGTGGCGGACAAGTGAGCGTAGTCCAGTTGTCCTAGGGATCTCGTGTGAGTGATGTGTCCACGACATATAATGTGTGCCCACATATGGAGTGAATAATGACAAGGAACGCCCGATCCCTGGCAATGCTGCAGCCATCATTCTCACACTGAGTCCCCAACGTCTCCGACGTACATGACTATATATCTAACTTGGATTAGACATGGCGCCGAAGAACTCGGATGCTAAGAACAACAATGTCCGCCCCACCCTTCAGCGGGGAGGGGCAGGAAACGGTCGGGGTCGGCCTCCCGCTAACCGGGAGCCCCCCATTACCACGAGACTGCCTTTCACGGCGTCTCAGAGGAGAATGTCTCCTCGCAGTTCCCCACCGCGGGAGCGTGACGAAAATGTCACCTACCGCATGGTGGTGGCGGACACCCCTCGCCGGCAGCGTGAAGCTGTCGCTGCCGAGGAGTCTGCCCCCCAGGGGAACAGGGGCACCGGGACTCGCAACGAGTCCGAGGTTGCCCCGCACCTCATGCCACCCGCCCCAGGGCGACAGGTGGAAGAGGATTCCTCCTCTATGGAGGAGGGGGAGGCTTCACCCTCTCCTAGGAGAGAGGTGACCTCCGGCCAGACGAGGTCATCGTCTGGCAACACCTCTGTCGGGAGGGCGCTGGCAGGCATGAGCCTCGGCGCGAACCCGACCCCTGCGTCCCAGGACGCAGGTGAGGTTTATGTTGACGGTTGGGGCCAGCTCCCCTTCACGATCCCGGTGCGTAATGCACCAAACTTTTTGCCTTTCGACGGCTGGCGACTCCGCCAGCAGAGTACCCTCCCTGGCGGCTTCGTCCTGACCAGGTTCGCGGTTCAGGCGGTGGCGGCCGAGCTCCCGGAGGACGTCCATCGACGTTTTTCGCATGTTCAGGTTGCGATTTTGATCCGGCTGTACTTCTTGGCCGTGAGACAAGGAGTAACTGCTCTCGATATGTATTCGGAGGCTCGCCAGGTGGCAGCGGCCACGGTGGTGGCCAAGCCACCTCGGCCGGCCGAGGAGATGCCAAGGATGCCACCTGTCGTGCCAGTCGGCTGGGGACCTGCGACGGCATCCCCTGGTTCGGCAGCGACCTCGACTGCGTCGCAGCAGGTGGCCGCAACTGTGTCGCCCCCGGCGTCGGCGGCGACCTTGCCGGCCGCGGCATCCAAGACTGCAGCACCGGTGGGAGCCCCGTCTGCTCCAGTGGCGGCAGCGACAGCGACAGCGACAGCAGCAGCGACAGCGACAGCGGCAGCGACAGCGGCAGATTAATACAAATATTAATTTATATATATTTTTTTTAATTTAAATTATTTAAAAATAAAAAAATAAAAAAATTAAAAAAAATTAAAAAAATAAAAAATAAAAAATAAAAAAACAATAATAATAATAAAAAAAATTAAAAATAAAAAAAATAAAAAAATAATAAAATTAAAAAAATAAAAATATATAACCCCCAGGCGGGCGGAGGGCAAGCGCCAGCCGCCTTCCCACGGCACACCCGCCGCTGCGTCGGAACCGTCGGCATCAGCCGACAACACCAACGCCATCACCACCCACCCCCCCGCGAAGGCGGGTGCCTCGGCACCCCCATCGCAGTCCCAAGCCCCCGGCAGGGCCGGCAAGGGACTTGCCACGGCCCAGGCCGTGGCAAGGGATCATCCATCTCCCCCAGGGGAGGAGGATGTGGCCATGGAGACAGCTGAGGCACGCATCCCTGGGGATGACGTCGTCTCACTCCGTGAGCCAACCCTTTGGCGCGCAGTCCAGCGCTGCGCCCAGGGTATCCAAGGGGTGGCCAGCGAGAGGCTGGACGACAGGTTGGCTGAACACACCAGCCTGTTGTGTGCGATCATCTATCATTTGCTCGATCAACCCTCGATTGAGCCGATGACCAGGAGGATGTGCGAGGCACTCCTCCCCGCCCTGCAGACCTTGCTGTGAGGCAAGAAAATCAGGGTGAATCTGGCCACGATGGTGGAGATGGTGCAGACGTTGCACCGGGTGTGCCTGCAGCAAGCAAGTATGTATCTCCCTTCTTGGTTGCGTGTACAGACAGGTAGCCAGCAGGGGGGGGACGTGCAGCAGACAAGTTCATCTAGCAGTGAGGATAGTGATGTCTCTCTCACCCCTACCTTTGAGCAATGGGAGGCAGCTAGGGCACGCAAGAGGCAGGTACAGAGTCAGGGTGTGCAGGGGGGCATGGACATGTCATCTTCACCAGCACATGTTGTGCAGGCACCTAACCCCCCAGTGCAGCCAGCCACGCGTAGCAGGCCCTCACAGGTCTCCCCTAGCATCCCACCAACTGCCAATGCTGCTACATCCCCAGGCAGGTCCTCTTCTCCCTCTCCCTCTTCACCCTCTCAGGATTGGCCAGTCTATAACGAGCATAGGCCAATTGACAGGATTATGGTGAGGGGGCTGCCAGAGGGCCGGCCGGGTATACTAGGCAGCAGGGTTCATCTTTCTTACTTTCTACTAGGCCATCATTCTCACACTGAGTCCCCAACGTCTCCGACGTACATCTATATATCTAACTAGAACCACTTCCGAGCACCTAAGTTAATTCGGCCGAATTAACTTGGGTGCTCGGAAGTGGTTCTTCCGGGCAAAATAGTGTTCCGGCCCGATTTGCCTCAGGCGGCAAAAGGTTCCGGCACTATTTAACCTAACTAAAACCTGGCCTCGTGGAGGGGGAGTCGAATAGACCCATGGAGACAACCGCCTGGGCTGCTGGCACGCAAATGATATTGCGCCGGAACTGTCTCTGGCAGGTTTCGAACCCCTGACCTCCAACCAAGGTGCACAGGTTTTAGTTAGGTTAAATAGTGCCGCAACCTTTTAATTTGCGGCCGCCTGAGGCAAATCGGGCCGGAACACTATTTTGCCCGGAAGAACCACTTCCGAGCACCCAAGTTAATTCGGCCGAATTAACTTGGGTGCTCGGAAGTGGTTCTTCCGGGCAAAAGTGTTCCGGCCCGATTTGCCTCAGGCGGATTTGCCTCAGGCGGCAAAAAGGTTCCGGCACTATTTTACCTAACTAAAACCTGGCCTCGTTGAGGGGGAGTCGAATAGACCTGGAGACAACCGCCTGGGCTGCTGGCACGCAAATGATATTGCGCCGGAACTGTCTCTGGCAGGTTTCGAACCCCTGACCTCCAAGGTGCACAGGCTTTAGTTGGGTTAAATAGTGCCAGAACCTTTTGCCGCCTGAGGCAAATCGGGCCCGGGAACACTATTTTGCCTGGAAGAACCACTTCCGAGCACCCAAGTTAATTCGGCCGGCGGCAAAAGGTTCCGGCACTATTTAACCTAACTTAAACCTGGCCTCGTGGAGGGTGAGTCGAATAGACCTACTATAGTGGAGACAACCGCCTGGGCTGCTGGCACGCAAATGATATTGCGCCATCCCTACCAGCCATTAAGAATGTACTCCAGCACGCAAAATGTACTTCGTACCGAAGTTTGTCTTTTTATGCTGAAAATTGTCATGCATGATGTTTGCAACCAAAATAGACCTCGTACAAAGTTTGGTATCGATCGGACGTCATCTTGGTGACATTTGCTAGCAATAAAGGTACATTTTTGTCATTTTTTGTTAAATTAAATAGTAATAAATAGGAAACAGTACTAAATCACGTCAAACCATCATGGATATTTGCAAGCAACCTAATTACCACTAGAATAGACCATGCACAAAGTTTGGGGTCAATCTGAACTCAAAATAGTGACGTTTGCTAGCATAAATACTGCATTTTTTGCCATTTTCAAGCATTTTGCTCAGTGTAAGCTACTAAACAATATCAAACTACGTCATAAAGCTATGAAATATTGGAAGCAACCTAAACACCACTAGATTAGACCATGGGCTAAGTTTGGGCTCAGTCTGACGTCAAAATAGTGACGTTTGCTAGCATAAATGGTGCATTTTTTGCCATTTTCAAGCATTTTGCTCAGTGTAAGCTACTAAACAATATCAAACTATGTCAGAAAGCTATGAAATGTTGGAAGCAACCTAACACCACTAGATTAGACCATGGGCCAAGTTTGGGCCCAGTTTGATCTCAAAATAGTGACGTTTGCTAGCATAAATGGTGCAATTTTTGCCTTTTTCAAGCATTTTGGTAAGTATGCCTCAAACTATGTCAGAAAACTGTGAATTGTTGTAAATAACCTGTTTGCCACTACATTAGACCATCCTCAACTTGTAAGGTCAGGCATAGGTAAAGGTAGTGACATTTGCTAGCACTATATACAAGCATATTATGCCTCTTTTCGCATATACACATCAAAAATAACAAGACATCATCATATCATGGCCTTAATACAAGGTGTGCAAATGCAAATCACACCAGATCGGATGACCAATGATGGGTGGCTGCATGCCATCACATCTACCAGGCTGCAGGGTGAGAGGCCACATCGCTACAAGACAGGAATCCTCGCAATTGCACAACACCGCTAGTACACTGTGCACATACCCCAAGAGGATTTGGCTACAAGCCATAAAAGTTTGGCCATGCTAACACATTCTTCATCCAAGCAAAATGCAGCCTCTCCAAACTCAACTCATTGATTTAAATTCAGCTAGGCCAGGCGTGCATGCTCTACTTGCCGACAACCATGAGTAAACTTGTCTACCACTTCATTCCATGCGCCGGTAGATGGCACCGTCTCATCTACCAGTCATCCCCGGCTCCCATTCCGCATCCTCCTCTCCCTCTCCCTCTCCCTCTTCCTCCTCCCCCTCCCCCTCCCATTCTCCCTCCCCCTCTCCCTCCTCCTCCCCCTCCTCCTCCCCCTCTTTCTCCCCCTCTTTCTCTCCCTCTTCCTCCTCCTCCCCGCCTTCACTGTCACTGTGCACAGCAGGGACGGCATCGTCTATGTGGGTGCCATCACCTGCGTTCACGGTGCCAGCCTAGCTCCTGTGGAAAGAAGCGAGCGCGGCCAAATGCCTCGACTGGGTGTGGGCAGCCGCACACGAACTGCGTCACCTCCGCCAGGGCATGATAGTCCTCATACTGCCCATCAGCCCACATCGCCTTGATGAGCAGGTGACCTCCCCTTTCCTGAACCTTAGTGACCCAGCCATGGAAGCGCTCCCTCTTCCTCGCTATCCCCGGAAACAGGGCACACAGGCGCATCCCGATAAGCGCACGTGCTCCATGCTCGGCAAAGTAGGCATTGCAGTCATCCTTTGCTGCTGCCCTGGCGGCGGTGGCAGTCTTGTAATGCTCAAAGTCAATCTGCGGGTGCTCTTTCAACGCCGCCACCGTGGCAGCTGACAGTTTGCCGGTACTGATCAGCTCAGGCTGGTGCACCTCTGCCGTACCGCCCACTGTCCAGTGCTGCAGGTGTACATCAGAAATGGGGACCGTCATCCCTGCGCTGCCGCCACCTAATGTCACTCTAGAAAACTGGCCCGTCCACGACGGTGCGTAGTAAGGAGAGGCGACAATGCTGTCACGCTCCGTGCGATCGCCTTCCAGATCAAGGACCTTCACCAGCATGTGTGGTGCCCACGGCATTCCCTGCCCGCAGGTGACGGCTGGCCGCTTAACAACGAGTAGGTCGCTGCGTCGTATGAGGCTTCCATTCACCTTGAAGGTGTGCCTGCCGGAAATCAGTGTGCGCAAAGCGGGCGTTGCCGTTGATGTGCTCCCTCGCGCAGCGGGCGCACATGCGCGGTTGATCTGCGCTTGAATCTCGCGGGCAGGGCAAGCGACGTGTGAGATTACTTGTTTTATGGGCAGCCTCAGTGCTCGTGTTGCCCGCGCAACCGACTGGTCGCCTGCAGATCGCAGCGGTAAGGGTACCGCCTTGTTCGCTTGCAGTTCACGCTTCTCTTTGAGCTTTTGCTCCATGATGTCGAACAGATTCTCGTTGTTGGCACGCACATCCTCCACGGACTTTGGCACCTGCTCAATCCATCCGTCCAGCAACTGCTGCTTCTCAGCGGCGACGATGTCAGGAAAAAGGCTGTGAAGGCTAGCGCAGGTACATCTCCTGGCACCGCCCTCGTCCCATTCAAAAAGCGGCACTAGACCAGGACTTCCTTTGGGGCCTTGCCACGCTCTATGAGGAGGCACCCATAGACAGGATCTCCCTGCGGGGTGTACCCAATGGGCGTGACCCCGTCACAAGCCTCGCCATTAGGCCCTGTGGGCTGCCACTTGTTCACCGGTGCATTTACCAACGTCTCCGATGCGGCTAGGCGCCAGCGGACATACACGGTCATATCCGGGCCCCAAAACACTTCGAGATCGAACACCTTCGAAGAGCGGTGCCTCTCCCTCTCGGCTTCGGTTGCTGGCTCATCATCCAAGTCGGCGGTGGCGCCCGCGCCCGCACCCGCGCCGGCGCCTGCGCCCCCACCCCCGCCCGCGCCCGCGCGCGCGCCTTGGGTGGCGCCCGCGCCCGCACCCGCGCCGGCGCCTGCGCCCCCGCCCCCGCCCCCCCGGGCCCGCGCCCGCGCCCGCGTCTTGGGTGGCGCCCGCGCCCGCACCCGCGCCTTCTCCCCCGCCCCCCCCCGCCCGCGCCCCGCCCGCGCCATGGGTGTGGCCCGCGGCTGGCTTCTTCGGAAATGCGTCCATCGATTTCACCCACCGGCCGTCAGCGGTGGATGCACCCTTTCGGCCACGTTGTGACATCAAGCGCGGCGTCCCCAATAGAACAGTCATGCAATATGAATAATCATTAGTATCAACGATGCGTTCATGCAGGCGTGAACTGTGAAATACAACAAGCATGCAACAACGACTCCAGCACACTTAGTAAATACTGCTCATAATATCTGTGGCACATGCAACATGGTTAAAACACACATGGATGACCTGTATGGCTGCACATGAACTGTCCACCTAGAGAAGACTAGAAATTCAGCATGATATCAAGAGCCATCCACACAAATATATGTCTTACCGCAGCTTAGGGCTTCTTCGGGTTGAGTTGGCGAATCGAGCTTGTTGAGCCCTGCTCGAAGTAATGCTCAAATGCGATGCCCAGGCCCGCCAGCACATCATCAAATGTGATTAGTTTCACAGGTGGTCCGAAGAGTTCCAAACGTGGTTGCTAATTTTCAGGCAGTGCCTGAAGGCCGCCTCGAAAGTGAAACGCGAAAGTGAAAAGGGGTCACAAACCCTATGTTCATATCCTTGACTCCCCCGTCGAGAACGAACCGAAAACCAGCGCCATGAACGAACTTGTGACGAGTAGATGACGACATCGTGGTTATGGCGTCGTACCCCCCCTGGTGCAGCTGCTGCTTTATCGCCGCCTTCCTGTCCTCTTGCTTCCGCCCGGGCGAAAACCAGGCGCTTCGCAATGCCTGGAGATGTGATATTCTAATGGGCTTCATGCACTCGTGGCCGCACTTACAGTCGAACGTCTCGTCGGTCACTAGGCTGCCGGCATGGGTGCTGCCGCTTAGCACTATGGCTGCGAACTTGCGCTTCCCATGGTGTCCCATCACCATGATAGCGAAAGCCAGGAAGCAGATAGCCACGATTATGTCCCAGCAAAGCCATAGCACACCTTCCGTTTCGACCGCCATGTCGGCCACTAGTCCGGATAGCTCAATGTGCACCTGACCTTGACACTAATCGCACAAACAGCCACAATTTTGCAAGCAAGAAGACATGGCTACCTCGGCATTTCATGAAATGTACTTCGTGAAATGCATTTCGTGAAATGTACTAAGGAACGTGATTGGCCGGCGTTCGCTCGCCAAATCTCGCAAAATGTACTAAGGCACGTGATTGGTCCCGCAAAATGTACTAAGGAACGTGATTGGCCGGCGAAGATTCTGTAGGGAATTTTAATTGCAGCAAACAGAATCTTCGCCGGCCAATCACGTTCCTTAGTACATTTTGCGGGACCAATCACGTGCCTTAGTACATTTTGCGAGATTTGGCGAGCGAACGCCGGCCAATCACGTTCCTTAGTACATTTCACGAAATGCATTTCACGAAGTACATTTCATGAAATGCCGAGGTAGCCATGTCTTCTTGCTTGCAAAATTGTGGCTGTTTGTGCGATTAGTGTCAAGGTCAGGTGCACATTGAGCTATCCGGACTAGTGGCCGACATGGCGGTCGAAACGGAAGGTGTGCTATGGCTTTGCTGGGATGATTATCATCGTAGTACATCATATGTATTACAGTACATTTCACGAAGTACATTTCATGGAGGCAGAGGGAAAGTTCCTGTTCATGGTGAGTCGGGGTTAGCAATCACGGCAATGTCGATACATGTACTTGCAGTATATACAAATGCCATAATGTCCTTAGATGCAGCATGAATGTCTATTGTTCGGATTTCTTTTATCACGATGCTTAGGATGCCTTCCGACAGAAATCTGCTGCGCTACAGGTCGGGAATACCTGAACTTGATATGCGTGGCCAGTGGCCATGGCAGCCGGGGTCGGTAAGAATTAACTTCGATAGCCATGAATAATGCGGAAAGTGAACGTTGTCCACCCGCTGCACAGGGAAAATGGCTGCACAGGAACGGCCTGACGTGATACTGTCGCAAAGCAGTTCTCATAAGCCGACAATTACACATTCGACTTATGATCGATAATCGGCGCAGGCCTTCGACATTCAAGCGCGCATCGAAACGTCGTGAGGATTTCGGACATTTAGATGAAGTTGGATTGTTTTCGGCCCTCGTATTTGCCATGATCTTGGCCATCCAATCTTTTTGCTTCGTGCACAGTTTGCGTTTGCAGTTAAGCGTAGGTACATGACAAGCTTGCGTTTGCGTTTGCGTTTGCGTTTGCCTTTGCCTTTGCCTTTGCGTATACATTTGCATGTGCGCTTGCGTTGCCGTTTGCTTATGCGTCCCAATGTATGTCTGGCTTTGGGCAATTCTATTTCCTTGTCGTTGGGATATGAGTGGGTGCTGGCGGTGGTGTTACTGTCGGCAGGTAGAGTGGCAGTGGCTTCAACTTCTGTTGCTTTTTCATTGCATTTGCATTTTCATTGGGTCTCTGTAGTTAACAACTGCTTTAAATATCTTTGTTAATAGCCGGCTTCAGCTGTAATTTCGATTGCATGTTGCTTTTGAATTGCATTCGCACTGGGCACATGCAGTGGGCATTAGGCATTGGTAGTGCAATTACACATGCAGTCACACTTGCAATTGCAATGAAGTTGAAATTGAAGCTGCAGCTAAAATTTGCTACGTGCCTACTGGTACAGTCGCATGTGCAGTCAACTTTGTGCTTGTTTATTATTATTATTTCTTCTTCTTATAATTTCTTCTTATTATTATTATAATTTCTTCTTGCTTTTCGTAATGTGTGGTGGTTAGAATGGTGATGGCAGGGGCAGGAGCAGGGGCAGGGGCAGGGGCAGGGGCAGGGGCAGGGGCAGGGGCAGGGGCAGGGGCAGGGGCAGGGGCAGGGGCAGGGGCAGGGGCAGGGGCAGGGGCAGGGGTAGGGGCAGGGGCAGGGGCAGGGGCAATCATGAGTTGCTTTCGGCCTGGCATGTGCACCAGAACTGGCATATGTGCTCGCAATGCAGCTTGCTACTCTTGTTCCTTTTGTTTGCCTTTTCTTTTGTTTGGGAACTGTTCGTGCAGGGGGGTGGGATGAGGCCGCGAGTCTCTGGGCAGGGGCATTGACGTGGGTAGGTGTGTGTCTGGGCTAAGTCTGCAATTGTCGCTGCTGTGCTGTACTTCTGGCTGTGGCTTACGGTGCATTTGTGGCTTGGAGTAGGGGTGAGGCTAGGGTGGGCGCAGGCGCGGGCGTGGGCGTGGGCGTGGGCGTGAGCGTGGGCATGGGCGCGGGCGTGGGCGTGGGCGTGGGCGTGGGCGTGGGCGTGGGCGTGGGCGTGGGCGTGGGCGTGGGCGTGGCGTGGGCGTGGGCGTGGCGTGGGTGTGTGGCGCTACGTCTGCTATTGTGCAGCTGCGTGGCTGTGGCGTGGGGTGGCTTGGAGTGGGGTGGGCTAGGGTGGGCGTGGGCGTGGGCGTGGGCGTGGGCGTGGGCGTGGGCGTGGGCGTGGGCGTGGGCGTGGGCGTGGGCGTGGGCGTGGGCGTGGGCGTGGGCGTGGGCGTGGGCGTGGGCGTGGGCGTGGGCGTGGGCGTGGGCGTGGGCGTGGGCGTGGGCGTGGGCGTGGGCGTGGGCGTGGGCGTGGGCGTGGGCGTGGGCGTGGGCGTGGGTGGGCGGGGCGGGGCATGGGCATGGGCGGGCGGGGCGGGGCGGGGGCGGGGCGGGGGCGGGGCGGGGGCGGGGCGGGGCGGGGCGGGGGCGGGGCGGGGGCGGGGCGGGGCGGGGCGGGGCGGGGCGGGGCGGGGCGGGGGCGGGGGCGGGGGCGGGGCATGGGCGTGTGCATGGGCGTTGGGGGGGTCAGGGGGGCTGGGGTTGGGTTTGGGTGGGTGGGTCATTGGTGCAATGTTTGGAGTTGGGGCTTGTGTGTGTGTGGGGGGGGGGGGGCATCGGGATTGCCATGCGCGTGCACGTGGGCGTCCGCGTGATCCTCTGTTCGTGTACATGTTCATGCATGTGCCATGACGGCACAATGCATGTCAGATTCGTGACTTTATCGTGTGTTCCCTAGTTGCAAGTATTACTGCTAAAATTCATTGCAGCATTCCATTCCTTGCATAATGCTTGATTGCTTGCATCAGTTCATTCTATACTTCGATCATGACCTGAAGTGCTTAAGTATTACCAGACTCTCGCGCAGTGTCAGAATGTCCAGTTTTTAGCACACATGCATGTTTGCACACCAAAGCCCTCATTCCCATGTTGATAAGGCTAAGTAAAACATTTTTTTTTTGTGCGGTGATCCACGAAATGCAGCTGTGAATGGCTCTAGGAGGTCACCAATGGTGGCCAGACCTGTTATTGAGCATTGGGAGACGTTACAGGGGCATCAATCACAGTTACATTTAGTTCAGATGTAGTTCAATTTAGTACATTATAGTATAAATGTAGTAGAAAATAGTACAACCTAGTATATTGTAGCATATACTAGTTCAACTACCTCCAGATGAGATCCAGGGGCTATGGGGACACTTTTTATGCAAAACTGAACTTGAAACAAGCAAAAAACAAGAAACTTGGAAAAACTCAAAATGTACTTGTGCTGGAGTACATTCTTAACGGCTGGCAGGGCATGCAGAACTGTCTCTGGCAGGTTTCGAACCCCTGACCTCCAAGGTGCACAGGTTTTAGTTAGGTTATTAAATAGTGCCGGAACCTTTTGCGGCCGCCTGATCGAGGCAAATCGGGCCGGAACACTATTTTGCCCGGAAGAACCACTTCCGAGCACCCAAGTTAATTCGGCCGTTCTTCCGGGCAAAATAGGGTTCCGGCCCGATTTGCCTCAGGCGGCCGCAAAAGGTTCCGGCACTATTTAACCTAACTAAAACCTGTGCACCTTGGTTGGAGGTCAGGGGTTCGAAACCTGCCAGAGACAGTTCCGGCGCAATATCATTTGCGTGCCAGCAGCCCAGGCGGTTGTCTCCAGGTCTATTCGACTCCCCCTCCACGAGGCCAGGTTTTAGTTAGGTAAAATAGTGCCGGAACCTTTTTGCCGCCTGAGGCAAATCCGCCTGAGGCAAATCGGGCCGGAACACTTTTGCCCGGAAGAACCACTTCCGAGCACCCAAGTTAATTCGGCCGTTCTTCCGGGCAAAATAGGGTTCCGGCCCGATTTGCCTCAGGCGGCCGCAAAAGGTTCCGGCACTATTTAACCTAACTAAAACCTGTGCACCTTGGTTGGAGGTCAGGGGTTCGAAACCTGCCAGAGACAGTTCCGGCGCAATATCATTTGCGTGCCAGCAGCCCAGGCGGTTGTCTCCAGGTCTATTCGACTCCCCCTCCACGAGGCCAGGTTTTAGTTAGGTAAAATAGTGCCGGAACCTTTTTGCCGCCTGAGGCAAATCCGCCTGAGGCAAATCGGGCCGGAACACTTTTGCCCGGAAGAACCACTTCCGAGCACCCAAGTTAATTCGGCCGAATTAACTGGGGTGCTCGGAAGTGGTTCTTCCGGGCAAAATAGTGTTCCGGCCCGATTTGCCTCAGGCGGCCGCAAAAGGTTCCGGCACTAATTAACCTAACTAAAACCTGTGCACCTTGGTTGGAGGTCAGGGGTTCGAAACCTGCCAGAGACAGTTCCGGCGCAATATCATTTGCGTGCCAGCAGCCCAGGCGGTTGTCTCCAGGTCTATTCGACTCCCCCTCCACGAGGCCAGGTTTTAGTTAGGTAAAATAGTGCCGGAACCTTTTTGCCGCCTGAGGCAAATCCGCCTGAGGCAAATCGGGCCGGAACACTATTTTGCCCGGAAGAACCACTTCCGAGCACCCAAGTTAATTAATTCGGCCCCCGATATGCCTCAGGCGGCAAAAGGTTCCGGCACTATTTAACCCATAGTCCGCTGACCCATTTTCGGCACTTTCATACCCCTGAAAATGAAAAAAATCATAACTCACAGGCCACAACTCCAAATACCCCCAACCAAGATGCTAGGGGTATCTACACTTCAAGGGCTTTCAGAATATGCAATAATACCTTGGCTAGCTAATCAAAGCATTTGGATGATAGCTCCAGTCAAGCTGGCCAAAAGACGATCTTTTTTCCCCAAGGCAAAGTCTACCCCCCCCTAACTTCCCAGGGGGGGCAGGGAATCTCAACAATACCAACATTGGACAACTTAGTTGGATAGTCCAATGGGGGTTTCCTTGGGTCAGACCACCCGGATAACCCATTACCCCCATATAACGTGCTCATACATGTGTGTGGGTTACGCGCGTCTCAAGAGCTATCTATGACATGCAGCACAATAATGCATTATAACAAGCTATCAAAGGAGCCTGCCAAAAGTGCTGGAATACAAACACGTTGCCTACCTGCACTGACGGAGTGGTATACTCAAAAGAAATGCCCAAAACTGGGCACTTTCAGGGCTAATACCACTCTTTACAACAGGCATGGAACTATACTTGCTGAAATATGCATGGATAAAATCGTCAATCATAATGCATGGGATACGTATTCTGCTGCAAACAACACGCAAATACGTTGTCGTACCTGGCTCGTTAATGCCCTACCCGTATTCCGGTGCTGGCCGGGACCCTCATATCTCACACGTACTGATGCTCTACAGGCAAAGGCCGCCATATAGCCGCATAATACTTCATGATCCGCCATGGCTACCAGGTCGATGTTCCGTGCAAAGATGGCCACTAAACTAGTCCGCATTCTCAGCAAACGCTGCAGCTGACGTCCCTTACCCAAACTGGATGCCCGGGCTTGCGCCGAGATTGCCCGGCCATAGGGAGAAAATCGACCTATGTTAAGCTATGACTCATCTGGAACTGACGACCAGGAAAGTCACATAATTTTTCCTAGTACCTGTATTTTCCTAACCCTATAAATCTTGCGGTGCCTGACCTACGAAAATCATGCATCGTCATTAGTGAGGAGCTTTCTGAGCCGTTTCAAGCCGTGAGACGCAAAAATTTTGTGACAGCGGTGCACGTTGGCAGCCATAACTCATTACGCGCGCGCAAGCGAAAATTTCCCGCCAAAGTCACAGTGATACATTCTCAATGCACGTTGTAATTACCAGGCTATGGCGAATATTACCCCCAAACCTATGCATCACCTTCGTCCCTAAGCGTTCCCAGACCCACCGGACCACTGACATCCGTCACAGGTGGCGCGGCGCTCACGGCGCGGCGCGCAATTCGACCGTTACTGGCATTACTGTAGTCAAACTACCCGACAGGTCGGGTACTAGTTTACGGACTATGGGTTAACCTAACTGACTGACCCGGGAACAGTCCCAGGAAAGGGCCGGTTCGTCGTTGGCCAGTGTGCCAGTAACTGGGACATGAGCGCAGGGTCACAATGTTGATATAGATTATGACGTAAGTAAACACTGTTGCGCCACAGTGGCGTCATGGTCAGTCTGTGGTGATTTCGACGGGTCTCAAGGATAGTTACTCTTACAGTTGCGGCAGCACAACTCGGCATTCGTTGTAATTTGTCAAATGTTATGGATCAATGAATGGTTTGGGCATTGCTTTCATCATAAAGCATTATTGCAATCTTCATAATAATATAATCGGCTGGCTGCGCTGCCTGTCATGAAGGTGGTGGTGCCGTCAAGGACCACACGTACCCGATCATTCAGTTCACTTACTCATTCAGCTCACTCTTCAGCTACTTCCTGCAGGTGGGGGAATGTAAACTGCCACCTACTCTGGGTGCACAAAGTGCACCTGCCCACCGCTGTATTCAGGCACCTAGACTATAGTAGGGGCACCGACAGAGGGGGGAAGATCAGCATGGCTATACAGAAGCTACTAGGGCATGGCGTCTCAGCAGAGAGTGGCTCTCTGCGTGGGCACAGCATAACTAAATAGATAAAGCTAGGCATCATCTGGTGTGTGGCGCATCATGGGCACACATGTACATGGCTAGGTAATGTCCATGAGTCAGCTGGTATAGTGCCTGTAGTAGGCGTGCATGTACAAGGCCACGGTCTAACTATTCTACGCTACTACTGCTGTATTCCCCTAACTCGTCGTCTGTCCCTGGTCCTCTACGGAGGACTGAGTTGAACTCAGTCCTCTCTAGAGGACCGAGTTTTTGGGTTTCGTAGAAAACTCGCCACGGTCAGAATGTTTGTCAAAAAAATTCTCTCAAAATTTATTCAAATACTACGTGAAAAGATCTTTCTTGGACATATTTTTGGGATTTTTTTGGATTTGGTATGAGCGGCTAAATGTACGGTCAAAGTACAGGTGGTAAGGGTACTTTTCCACGTGAAACGCGAGTTCCGGAAATGCACGACCTAGCCATGGCGGCTCGCGCCCATGCATGCAGTTTACGTTTGCGGACGAGTTAGCTGTCCAAACTCAGGAAATAGATTTAACATGCCCTAAAGATGATAAAAATCAATTTTTAGCTCGCGGGGATGCGATTTACCCGGTGTCGGCACTGTTCTTGCTGGAAAAATCTGCGATAAGGCAGGTCGACGGAATTGATGACGGCGCTTGCTTTCCGGCGCAATTTCAATGGCTGATAGGTTTCTTTCTACATTTTAACATGCATTGTATTAGAATAAATTGAGTGACAGTATAGATTTGATGATTTCGACCATTCTGTCACGTCATGGTCTATGTGCCGAAGAGTGCCACTTTTGCGGGCACCGCCTGGGCCAAGGTAACGCCAGCCGTGCCAGGTAAAGCCGGATAATCGTTGCCTCTTCGTTCCTTGATGTTCGTACATGAGTTTAAGCTTGCGAGGCGTTGTCAGGTTCAGGTCTTGATGCTGTTTCTTGACCGTTGCCTGCCCCTCTCTAAAACCCCCTTTTCAGATGATGTTAGCAGGCATTTGCCTTAACCCAGTGTAGTTGTGCAGGGTTTTAGGAGCTGTGCAGGTTTAAACACCTTCGTAGATGTTAGTTATTCTTTTGCTACGTTCATACTGCATGATTGTGTGGCCACGGGCTGCGTCAAGGGTGCATTCAAGCTTTTACGGGTGAGTGAAAAGTCTTGGTGACAAACCACTGCCATCATGTGCCAGCAACTATGTTGGCCACATCATGGCAAGGCAAAACAGTTATAGCCATATCTATTGTTGTTAGAAACAATGGAAATATGCTTAACCTACCCATTATATTGGTGGTTGACACTTATAACATAACCCTTTGTTGGTAGGTATCCAAGCCCATTCCCTACATGCATGCATAGGCTCTCACTACATGATAAGGTATGATATACCTGAAGTATGATGATGCAAGTGTGTTGTCCTGTAATGCTTGAAGGGAAATGAGTTGATTGGGATGGTTGGTGGCCACGGTATTGTGTAGTATGACCGCACTTACATGCTAGCAAAGTTAGCAAAAGCCCCATTCCTCTCCTGAGGACTGAGAGTTTTTTAATTGTTTCAGGCAGTTGCAGTGGCCAAATTGAGCCCAGTTTTTTGCCACGTTTCAAGAACTATATTGTTTACATGCCTATATTTTTTCTTCATGCACCAGGATTTGATTGAATTTTTCCCACTCGTTCTTATCCCGAAAAATGCAAATTCGCGAGCGGTGCCCAACGTCCGTGTAATTTTCAGGTGTTCGGGTCAAGTTTTCACATATGAAGTATTTTTGCCAACAAAATGACATCTAGTACACCCCCGATCCACATCAAAACATTTGGGATGGACCCCCCACCTAGTCGCTACACGCGGTTGAAAGTTGTCAACTCAGTCCTCCTGTGAGGACTGAGTTGGGACAGACGACGAGCTAAGCTGGGGCATCTGAAGTCGCTGGAGCCGCGGTGCATGTCGCGGGGGTCGCGTGGCAGCCAGGGCTTGTGGCCGACGTATAGATGGCCGCCCCCTTCCAGTAGTAACACCGGCTGCCCCGCCTTGCTTGGTCTGCCGGAGCTGCAGGTAGGTCGGCCATAGCTCCCGTCGCCGTTGTTGCTGCGCCACTGGCGGTCAAGTCGTCGTCCAAGGTGAAGGGAGTCTTCTTGAGCCGCTTGCGGCGTCTGAGAAACAAAAGCTTGTCCGCCGGGCTCTTAAAGATGAGAAGAAGCGGGGGCGCCCCTGCCTTACCCTGCGCGCAGGGAAGGCGATGGGCGACCAGCTTAATCTCACCAAGAAGGCCCATGCGATCAAGGATTTTGCTCTCAAACGCACGTGCAAGCTTCTCGGAATTCTCACCTTCCTCCATGTCAAAATGCTTGACGATGACGTGAAGGCTGCGCGAGGCGAGCTCGGCCTCCTCGCGGAGGTTGAGCTTCTGCTGCTGGAGCTGTGCTGCGACGGCGGAGGTGGTGGAGGTGGTGTGCTGCCGTTAAGCATGTCCGCCCAGGCCGGGATGGGAGGAGCATCATGCACCAGCCTGGCAGGCCAGCTGGCTTGGCAGCAATGTCCTTCACCGCCTGCATGGGCGGTGATGCCTGCATGCGGTGCTTCGCAGGCATCCGATATGGCGATGGCGTTGTCCTGGTCCCCTTGAGGCGCTGGTCGATGTCGCGGAGCTGGGCGGTGATGGAGTCGGTGGAGGCGGAGGGGGGGTGGGGGGTGGAGGCGAGGAGGGTCACGGCGGTGGCGGTGGGGATGGCGGGGAGCTCGATCAGCAGCCAGCGTGCCGGGCCCACAGCTGCCACAGCTGCAGCCAGGGGCGTCACGTGCTGTGAGATGGCTTCTTGGAGGTGGAGGAGGAAGGTGGATTCGGTCAAGGGGGAGGGTTTCCAGAGGTCCACGGCACAGCGCTGAAGGATGGAAAAGAGGGCAGCGAGCTGAAGAAGCGGTCGGGACCAGCCAGACAGGTCAGGTGCGCGGTGAGAAAACTGGCCGTCAGACTGGCCGCGGAGGCAATGATGGCTTTGGAGGCGCTGGCACAGGTCAAGAAGGGAGTACCACCATTATGCACTACCATTCAAATTTCACCGATATCGCTGGAGGTATACCTCTTATTTAATTTCGCCATCTAGAAACGTCTCCGCGACACTACCGCGACTTCAGTAGTTTCCGTCACCCTTGACACTGTGTTGTCGTACAATACTACACATTTACGTCAATAGAAGTTGCCTCCACCAATATATCTCGATAGAGGCATGTCTCTTATTTAATTTCAAGGTACCTCTTAATTAATCGAAAACCGCCCTACGAGAATTTGAGAATTGAGAACCATGCAGGAGCCAATTTTACCCCGACTAAGCAATTTTACCCCGACTGCGTCACGTGAGCAAAGTCCTCAGGGAAATGAATATGGGATGGGGTGGATGGATGTAGATATATATTAAAAATATAATTACTTACAGCAGAGTGAAATCACTCAAACCAAAGCAAACGCCCAGCTATAAACCTATATACAGAGCCATGTCAAAGCTCTATACGACGATAAGACCAATGGAAACGCCTAACGGGAGGAACCTAATAGCCCTGCTGCACCGCAAAATCAGCCCGCGTACGGCGGAGCATGATGTCAGCCATGGCCCGAGTCAGCGCCACCGACAAGCGCTGACGCCAATATGACGTCCAGGTCCGCGCCGACCATGGGGCCCGCTGGCCCTCCAGGTCCAGCCGGTCCTCCCGGAGCCGGCAACACTCCTTGAAGAAGGCGGAGGTCAGGGGCCCCATGGCCCCAAACTCCTCCAGGACAAAGGGCACCACACGATGGTGCCCGACGTCGCCGTAGGCCAGGAGCTTGGCCCGCTCCGCCCGGTCCGCCGTGTAACCTGCCGTGAGGGAGGCCCCAGCCACGTGGCTAAGAGCCAAGGGCCGCGCCACCGAAACGTCAATAAGCAGATGCCGGCCACCCCCCTCAAAGTCCAGCACCACGATGTCAGGCCGGTGGTTGGGGGAATAGAAGGCAGCGCCATCCGCATCCTGTAGATATATATTAAAAATATAATTACTTACAGCAGAGTGAAATCACTCAAACCAAAGCAAACGCCCAGCTATAAACCTCTATACAGAGCCATGTCAAATCTCTATACTACGATAAGACCAATGGAAACTCCTAACGGGAGGAACCTAATAGCCCTGCTGCACCGCAAAATCAGCCCGCGTACGGCGGAGCATGATGTCAGCCATGGCCCGAGTCAGCGCCACCGACAAGCGCTGACGCCAATATGACGTCCAGGTCCGCGCCGACCATGGGGCCCGCTGGCCCTCCAGGTCCAGCCGGTCCTCCCGGAGCCGGCAACACTCCTTGAAGAAGGCGGAGGTCAGGGGCCCCATGGCCCCAAACTCCTCCAGGACAAAGGGCACCACACTCGATGGTGCCCGACGTCGCCGTAGGCCAGGAGCTTGGCCCGCTCCGCCCGGTCCGCCGTGTAACCTGCCGTGAGGGAGGCCCCAGCCACGTGGCTAAGAGCCAAGGGCCGCGCCACCGAAACGTCGATAAGCAGATGCCGGCCACCCCCCTCAAAGTCCAGCACCACGATGTCAGGCCGGTGGTTGGGGGAATAGAAGGCAGCGCCATCCGCATCCTCGGACCGGATGTTCGCGTGGGGGAAAACCGACCGAATCATGGCGAGCACCACCGTCAGGAGGACAGTGTGCAAATACAAATACCAATTCTGATTCTGTTGGCCCCCCATGCAGGCAAGGTAGTGAGTCCCCGTGGGATCCAGCGGCTGCCCACAGCTACCACAAGGCCGCCCGGCCGGAACAAGAGGCTGCGGGGCAAATAGCTGGTGCCGGTGTAGATATATATAGCCGAGTAAGCAGGCAGGAAAACGAAGTCGCAGTGCTGCCGGCAAGAGCGGCCTTTCCCAGTTTGCTGACAGTTACCAGGTCTGTTTTCCTCCACCGAAGCGCGGCCACTTCAGGACTTCCTCCGGCGCACACGAGAGCAAGCGTCAGAAGTTCTCCTTGCGCATATTGAGGCTGGCACTGCTCTAGATACTAGGGGTGCTGCTGTCCGCGAAGATCTAGACTCCTAGCTGCCTGGGATGATGCCGCCCTAATCATGGCGACCATATGCAGCTGCTATATCAGTGTTCCGACTCCAGTGACCTCGTGGCTCTCGCATCTTTTGCCCGCTCCAGAGCCTCGTCAACTCCAACAACCCTAAGTCGCGCCTTGCCACGATTTAATGCATTGCAAGAAAAACTGTTCTTGCTATATATCCAAGAGAGCTTCAAACCCATGGAGGCTCAGATTGCGGCTATCACTGCCCAGTGCGAGGAGTCTCGTGCCACCCTTCACGCGCTGCATGCAGGCTTCTCTGGCGCAGCTCTCACAAGCAGCCTGCCGCCGGCAAAAGCTACGCTGCTGCGACCTAGCAAACCGACCCAAATCTCCAGGAACTTTTCAAGAAAGCTGCCGAGACAGTCTGGCGCTGCTGCTGTTCTCAAGCAAAATGTCGCTGCAATCTGCAAACGCAATATCATGCATGGTTTGGAACTTCCAAAAGGCGTCGCGCTCTCTTGGGGCAGTTGAGACTGATGCATCACTCCTGGACAGCATCAAGGGCCCTGCATTCTTGGGCAAGCTGGGGCTCGAGCTAGCACCGGCTCGTCCAATGATGGAGCGCGCAGCACGCGTCGGTGGTCCCACTGGGCCTGTCGTGGTGACCATAGCTGATCTGAACGGCAAGCGGAGTGCATGGCTGTCAAATTTGAGGGCCCGCAAGGAGCTGCATGGTACGCATGATTAGCCTCGACGAGGACTATATACACAAAGGAGCAGGTGACTCGCAAGAAAGCCGCTCTTGCCCGGCCATGCAGTCATGTTCAAGCAGCCCGTCATTCCTCCCTTCAAGCTGCTAGGCGTCCATAAAGTTAGCATATTAATTGGGGCACCGATGTGCTAGTTGGATGCAGGTTGAGGAGACCTTTCCAACGCCGTGCCAACCGCCTCAAACAGATGA
Organism: Mesostigma viride; assembly: GCA_009746045.1. Lineage (NCBI taxonomy): Eukaryota > Viridiplantae > Streptophyta > Mesostigmatophyceae > Mesostigmatales > Mesostigmataceae > Mesostigma > Mesostigma viride. The sequence continues at coordinate 59,386 of RPFO01000448.1, forward strand.
AGGGACTTGAAAGATATCAGGTCCGGCCCGACGTACTGCCTCGTGAGGTGAGACGGTCGAGAGACCGCCATGCCACCTTGTGCTGGTTGGCGGCGGTGTGCATGGCAATTAATCTCGGCGGCAAGTGTCTCCACGTACTACCTCCTCCGCGTGTGCGGCAGTGTATGCTTGGGTAAGCCGCTCATGGTATGCAGGGTACATGTCCTACCCCCGGCGGCGGGCCTGCACTAGCGCCACTGACTGAGCCGGGCGGCGACCACCCGGGCATCGCGGAGGTATAGCGGGGCTGGGATGGCGCGAGGTTGCTCAGGGAGCAGCTGAGAGCCAAGATCCACCGGATCGCATAAACAGTTCGTAGGGTGGCGTGAGATCCATGCCGCATTCGGCATCCAGGTGCATCAATGAGGTTGCGCAGCCACGAAGGCAGACCTACAGATTGCATCGCGGCACGTCTCCTCCTCGGACCACTTCTCCCGGCGCCCGCACACGGGGCGTAGGCAGGTCCAATCAGGGCGTGGGCGGGGGCGGCGGCGCTCGGGGGCCTGAAGACGTAGGCGCAAGGTTGCGGTGACCATGCGGGGATCCGATGCGACACTTGGGGTGCATGGTCAGCGTACGGGCATCGATGACGGAAGATTCAACGCCAGCACATTTGAAGTAATTTTAGTCCAAGCAACACACCGCCGGCGGGGGAGTACCAAGCCAGCCGCCCTGCGCGCGGGGACCACAAAGGTACGTCACTATAGCACATCAGGCGGCTTATGTAGCAAACAGCGTATTGGCAGCTGTCAAACCCTCAGTGAGTAGTTTCTCAACGAGGAGGGGGGTGTTGGCATTGCTGTCTGACAGTCAGGCGCGGCGCGTACATGCAGCCCCGGGCCGCGTCCCACGGGCAGGGTTGCATTGGCATCCAAAAGATGGCAACGATGTATTGACGTGGGATCTGTCGCTCAAGGTCAAGCAACTGGTTGAAAAACGCTTCGCGGTCTTTGGCAGGGTGCCCATGGCGTGTGGCCGGGCATATATAGCCGACAATTAATGACCGAGAGCATAATGGCCGGGGGCCGTCCTTCAAGGGAGCGGAAAGTGCACTGAAGGATCCGATTAGAGCAAAGTTTGTGGTCCACGAGTTGGGCGGCAGCGGTGGGGGAGCACAACAAGCCCACCCCCCCTTGACCCGGCGCATGCGCCGGGCCGCACAGCAGTTGCCACTGGAGTGCAAGGGTGACACGTGCGCATGCTGAACGGGGCCCTCAAACGGGAGCGCCGGAGCTCAGTTGAACACAGATCGAGCACATCAATGCCTTATAGGCGGCAGTAGTGGACCAGCTCGTTCGCCCGTGGGCCGGGGGGCATCCCCCCGGCCGGGCAGGGTGCAGACACTTGTAGGTAGCGATGCGCAGCGAGTGGTGCCGGCATTGGCCCAGCAAGGGGCGCCGGGGACCCGCGGTATATCGGCAGGGGGGTGGGGAGAGGCTAGCGGGGTGTGTGCGGCGTGAGATAACATTATTAGTACTTTTCAACGCGCATATGGCACCCTCCAAGCGAGCGGCGCGACTTGCTCGCCCTGGTCTTGGGGTCAAAGAATGCAGCATACCGTTGGTGGGAGTGCCGGATCGATGGCAAAAGCCAGCAAGCGTTCCTTGTTGCCGAAGTTGGCGATAAAGGTCGCGGCTTTGACTCCATTGCGTCGTCCGTGAGATTTGGTTATATCCAAGACACGCTCGGCCATCGGACGACGGGACTGCGGGGGCCGGTGGTTTAACTGGCTACCCCCCCGGTATCTGCTCGCGGTGTGGGCCGGTGGCGGGGAGGGCCTACTCGATACCCCGCCGCGTGTCCGCCCTCGGCGTGGGGACCTCCCGCGAGGTAAACTCCATTTTCCATGCGTTGTCCTTCCACCACATGCAGCCGCACCTTCTTCGTGCGGTCAGTGAGAGCCTTCTTCGCGTCCTCCTGTGCCAGCCGGGCCCTGCGCGGGCGTTATAAGCTGCTCCAGGCCGGGTCAGATCGTCATCGAGGGTCCAAATACCCAAGCTCGAATCATCCGTGGTAGCCTCGTCCGGTGTTGGAGTATATAGTGCTTGCCGACGGGGCGCGTAAGCACTGAGCGCCACCGCCGCGCGTCCGAGCGCCCCCGGCGGTATATTAGGCGGCGGACGGAGTCAATGCTGACGCTGTCCTCTGTAGGTGGAATTCAAAGTTGTTTATTAGATCCTTCTCAACCCTGAGGCGTAGGCCCAACCCCATCTCCTGGGGGGGATGGCCGCCACATTGCGGAGGATAATGGTGCGGTCGCGCGCCGCTCTTTGGTGGATCCCGGGCGGCAAAGGTCTGGGAGACGGCCGCCTGGGCAGTGGTATTTGCCATGTCCTGAATGGCATTGCTAGCCATGCCGGGAGGCGTAGCTCGGGGCCGCCTTCGCCACTCCTCCGCCTCCACTTTGTCTGCTAAATTGTCGGCCACCTGCGCCGCTACAGTGTAGGTTGCCGGCGACCGTCTCCGCCGGTCTGTGTGCCTGCGACCTTCTCCACCACCTTGGCCGCCATGTGGCCGGCTAGGTCAGACTTTATAAGCTCCGTGCGCCACCATACTGGCTAGGGCTGCTGCCGCCGCACAGATCCCGATACTGGCAGCAGCTCCGATCGAATAGCCCTGCAGCGTGGTGGTGGCAATGACGCGCAACTCACGCTTACGCAGCGAGGCCAGGTCTTGCGGGTTGAAGACTGGAGTAATAGCGGAGAGCCCAGGCGCCGGTGCATGGCGGGGGCCAACGTATGTAGAGGGCGGTGCCTTGCCGCATATAAGGCTCTGTGAGCAATTCCACTTAAGGTGCTGCCGAGACAGGGTCAGAAGGACTTGCACATTAGCTGTGCCGTTATAGCAAATGCCGCAGCGTCGAAGGGTGCATTACGAACTTCAGTAGCGATGTTCCCCGAGTCGGCAGGGGCGGCGTCGAATGAGAGGGCCCGGGCCGTGCCAGTGCGGCCGCGGCCGGGGGGATTTATTCCCATGTTTCTTGGCGGCAGATTCCATACGGCCTGAGCTTTGCCCGTGCCTTCTTCTATGCCCGGCGCCTGTGGGGCGTCGCATGAACGGGCTGCGGTAGGCGGTAGTTCTTTGCGCCCCGGCTTCTTGGTACCCATCGTCAAGACTGAGCTTGGTCGATTTGTCGTGAAATGCATGGCCAGTAGGTCGCGACAAATCCGATCTACTTCGGAGACCAAGCTAATTGGTAGTCATCGCCGCTTATGTCCGCCATCATTTAATTAATTAATAGACACGTGACTGCGTCACGTGAGAATAAGTCCTCAGTGGGAGGGGAACATGGGATGGAATGGATGGTGTAAGCTATTTACTAGGTCCTATCTATAGTTACAGGATTGCGGGCACCACGGCCCGATTTGCTAGCTATGATGAATGCCATACGCGGTCACGTACACGCGGAGCCCCCACAGACTAGCTAGGAACTCGGCTTTGAGAATGGGTGAGAAAGGATGAGAAAAAGGGTGAGAAAGGTGAGAAAATGGGTGAGATTGGGTGATAAAAGGGTGAGAAAAGTGAGAAAATGGGGTGAGAACGGGGTGAGAATGGGTGAGAAAACACGTTTCTCACCCGGGTGAGATGCCCCCCAAAAGGTGAGAAAAGGAGAAAATGTGAGAAAAATCTCAAAAAACAGGACGTGAGAAACGTGAGAAAAACAGGAGGTGAGAAACGTGAGAAAAGTGAGATAACACAGGACGTGAGAAAAGTGAGAAAAACAGGACGTGAGAAAAGTGAGAAAACACAGCGCTGAGAAACACACCCATAATGCAATATGGTGGCAGCCACATGCAGGCAGTGCCAGTAACAACCGCACTGTTCAAAACAGCACGAACAATCAAAATCTTTTCATTATAATGTGCACGGTAATTCCGGGGAAATTTTGACGAAATTTTGTGCATGCGGTAGATGTTGAGTGCAAATTGCAGTGCGAAGGCTATGGTAGCGTGAAAATTTATTGTGCACGGATTACGACGCCATTTTGGACTGGATTTCGCTTGTTCGATCGCAATTGACGTAAGGAATTTTATTCTGCCAAAAAAAAGTCGGCAAACAGTTATTTATTCATTGGCCACGAGGGGAAACACATACGCAGCTGGCGAGTTGGCTCACGCGGCTCGAGCGCACTGACCCGTGCGTCTTCAAGGTATAAACCTCTAGCCGCAGATAAAGACGCTTGCTGCAATGTACAGTATCCCCACACTTTCTAACGATTCATAACATCATTTCGAAGAAACCCAGCACAGGAATTTCCTTATTTTTGCGTTTCCACGTTGCACACATTTTTCAGGTAAAAGGCAGATTTATAGGAGCGCTGACTGGGCCCAAATTAAATGCATGTCGTGGATTGCATCCCTTTTACGTTGTGTCTTGCAGATATATGACTTCTCTTGGGCGGATCGAACAACATCGTCCGGTGAATAAGATGCGGGCGGGGCTCGCTGCCGACGTCTTTGGTGCATGTGCCCGGGGTGCGGGAAAACCGCCCGTCGGCAACTGGGTTAACAACGTCGCAAACCGCTATGTTTTAGGCGTATGATTAATTAATTAATTAATTAAACTCGTGCTCCCGTTGGGGAGTCACGGAGCACCGAAGTGCTTTTAATCCCTGTGTGTGCACTACAGGAGAAAGGGCAGAGACCCCCAGTCTCCTTCATGCCAAAGGCATGCCACAGCTGCAATCGGGCGCGGCTAGCTAAAAGGACAGGCTAACGATCCGGCAAACTGTGGGTGCAATAAGACCCATGTGAGCATATCATAGCAAGGAGCGTGGGCAAGTAATCTGAACATAGCCAGGGCGTAGCATGGCTGTACTAGGACTAGGCTAAGGCTATGGCTGGTTGTGTACCGTGCGTTGGCGGCACGTGACTAGGTGTGTTGGCACAGCTAGGCAACATTCTAGGCATGGCTGCCTTAGCGGCAGTGACGCCAATGGTTACAAGCTAGGGCTATTGCTATTCTAGCCCGCTGGGGGCGTCCACATCTTGTGGTTGATCATCAGGTCCCCGCCCCTCCAGTACACCTTGGGCTTCTGGGGGTCCTGCTTATGGCGGAGGTATTCCGGCCACAGGTCGCGTCGCTGCTGTTGCTGAGCGGGGGTGAGGTCGTCATCCAGCGTCCAGGTGAGGTCGTGCAACCGCTTGCGACGAGAGAGGAACCGCTGCTTATCCTCAGGGGAGGGGAAGGTGAGTAGGACTGGTGGGGGAGCCGCCTTGTCCCGTGAGTGGGGAAGGCGGTGGCACCCACGCAGTTCTACCTCACCTACCAGGCCCATGAGGGTAAGAAGCTGGCGTATGATAGTGCTTTAAAGCGTCCAGCGACGGGCGAAAAGAGCTCTTACCATGACGCCATGGCATGCGGAGGCATTCCGAGAAGGACTGGGGCGGGCGGGCAAAATAACACGCACCATGCAGTGCCCGCACGTCGCCGGGGCACGCCGGCGTACGAGACAAAGCGCACCGTTTCTCCCCTGGGCCCATCGCCTGAGCCATCGCCGGGCGGCAAGTCGAGGAGACGGCTCCTTCTTCAGTTAAAGCGCAATGTAGAGGGACAGATACTAACTAAGATTCCAATGCGGATAGATTCATGCATCATGAGAATGGTTGGAATGGAGCTTGGTTAAAATATAGGCTTACAGCACCCGTGCACGTGAGTGCTTAGACACGAAATTGCCAAGTCAAGGCAACACGCGTGAAGCGCGGTCTCGCAAGCTGACCAGTTGGCACTGGCCTATTCTTTATATACTTGTTCTGACTGCATGTGCTTTTCTATGCGTTAGCAGCATCGGCTGGCCTGCTCAGGATTAACACCCCTGTACAGTAATAATAACCTGTAAAGTGTCCATGCAGATCCTATACAGCAGGTCTGCTATACAGGCACAGTGACCACAGAGTATAGCCCACACAGTGATTATCATGCATCTGCATCCAATATAGTCCACGACTAAGCCTGCGGTACCAACAGACCACAGGTTAAGGTTCCTATTTCCTGCGTACGACGTATTAATCCAAGACCGTCGTAGGTACAGCACCTAATTCCTGTCAGCCCAGGAATTACTGTCGGCCCAGTATGCCGTCGGCACATATTCACGTACGACCTTGAATAACAGCCGGCTCGCGCTTGCGCGCGACCAGGCCGGGTAGTCGGAATGCCATAACTTTCTTGATACTTGTCGGAATAAGCTCGTTTCGGTGCCGCTGGCATCGTAGAGATATGCCGAATCAGGAACACGCCAATGCGCCTGGTGTTAACTCCAATCCTTTCTTTTCTTGAGCTGTAGCAGCTCACACAAGTCTACATACAAACAAACACAATGGGTACTGGACATCCTCCCCGACTACAAGTCACAACCCTCTGGGCATGACAGTCAGCTTGGATTCCTTGCTACATCATTGTACATAGCACCCATTACTGGTTCAGCTAGGAGCACAAACAAATTACAATGAGTCCCTATATCCCTTCCTGGGAGGCTCGTTGTGTTACCCATGTACAAGAGGTTGGCCAACTGTGGCAGCCCATATAGGTGTTCAGTTAAGAACTTGAGAACTAGTATATGTACAACCTTCAGGACCTTATAGGCGAAACCCCACAGATGACCCACAACAGCTCATCAGAAAACATTGCTGACCCCTAGTAGACAGGAGTCGGCGCCGTAAGCTGCCCCTTGTCGAACCAGATACAACATCTACGCGAGGCACATGCAAAACCACAAGCTCCTATACTCATTCCAACCGTGGAAAATCAGGGGACCTGTCGCCACCTCATCAGCATGATGGATGGGTCAGCCAGTCCGTGAAACTCCGACTTAATACGGCACCGGGGAATCGAACCCCGCCCACAAACCACAGATCTGGGGAAACCTCAGACTGAGATGAAAACCCCAAATGGACATCTCTCCATCAGATCGAGACAATTTCAGACATTCCCACACCAGAGACATGTCTCACCCCTCAAGGTGTGCTCAGAAATTTGTACAAGTCCAAGCTCCCAGCCTGCATGATATCCTGAGACTTGATTACGCACCCAGCTCTCAGCTTTTAGACAGATAGGCCAACCATGCAGTCATGCAGCATTCATGAGCTTCCTCAGCACATTGTACTGGGCTGGGGCCTTGTGTGGCAGCTTGGTCAATGCATCAGTAGGGTTCTCCTTGCCAGGGATATGCTTCAAGTCAACCAAACTTGCCAACTCCTCTAGCAACAAATAATCCAGATCCCTGCTCCTGGCGGCCAGCTGCTTGTGAACAAACTGGAACATACCCATGCTGTCTGTTAGCACCAACGTACTGTCTCCATTTGCAAGGACCAAGGGGTAACTGAAGCCAGCTCCAGCATTAACTCCTTTATGTACAAACTGGACTGGATCCCCTCACAATTCACATATGGCCCTGCACTCTGCCACATCTGAACTGATACAGACCCTCTTCTGCAGTCTGCTGTACCAGCTGAACAAACTTGCCCTGCTCTGATAGAAAGCAAACAGAGCAGCAGATCTCCCCCTGACCTTAGTGACCTGGCGAGCATCCATGGAACTGTCAACAAAGATCTCCAAGGTGATAGGCTGCATGGGCAAAGTCAATCCCAGACAAAATCAGATCAGGGAGTACTCTCCACCAACTGGGCTATGACTCGAGGCTTCTCATCCTTTAACCTCATCAGGCATTCTGCTATGGACCACCATCAATGATAGGGCCCACAGGTGGCAGCTAACAAACAACGCCCACATGCCTCTCAACTCAGGACATGTCGTGATAAGCACTAACATCTCTAGTGGCAAGGACCAAGGGATGCACATCTGAAGCAAATCCAGCGACAACGTAATGTTATTCTTATAGGCTACTAGATTGTCCAGATCCCCTCTCATAGGTCCTTCAGCCTGCCACAAATGCCCTTATTATCCAGAGCACAGATCATGACCCTCACTCACATACAAACTGTACATGTCAGGCTGAAACTCATTCGGGAACAACCATACTGATAACCATGAAGCAACCATCATTGCAGGGTACACATAAGCATCAGATGATAGAGGCACTGAAAAGAAAACCCCACCCAGGCTGAATAGTGAATAAAGCATCACCCCGTGGAGCCAACCTTGGGCTACCTCGTGCACAGATCCATATATCACATCTGACAGTGTAACACCCAGGTCAAACATCAGCAAGGTGCTTCAGCCCCTGAAACATGTCCTCAGACCAGCCAACTCCCATATCACCCTGGGAGAAACCAAATCCGTGGTTTTACAGCAAAACAGTCGTGGACAGAGTAAATCATCCCAAGACCAGCCAACTCCATAATGAGAAGACAACCAAACCCTATGGTTTCACAGCATCACATCTGGGATCAATCATAACTTCCAGGCCAGCCAACTCTAAGCTAGGAGGAAACCAAATCCTATGGTTTTACAGCAACACACATGGGAACCATCACAACTTCCATATGTATGCTGATTATCATACAGCAATCAATCTGAACATGCACAGGCCAGGGACAGGGTCAACTGGAATCACACATCCATCATCAGCAACTCACGTATGTAGATGATCTGTATATACCCTCCACAGTCGGCCTTCAGCATTCAGCAGGTTTCAGATTGCTCTTGAAGCATCCTCTGCAGGCTCCATAGTCCCGGACCTTGTAGACTGGAAATTTTCTTCAGGAAGCTTGTGCCAATCCTTCAAACATAATCTGGTTTCTTCTCCATCGCAGGGATGCTGGTAGCCAACTTTAAACATATGCTGCACTGTTCCAACATTTTCTTTCTTTTTGAGGACATAATAATTCCCAAAAGCAGCATGGTTGCTACAAGAAAACATATATTTAAGCAACTGCCAAATTAACTGGAGACCAACATAAATCTGGCACTCAGCCATGTATGTATTCCCTGGCAACACTCAGGTAGTGACCTCCTGCCACTCTGACAGCCTGAACTCAACAGGAAAATCTGGATCCACTTGACAATATTAGCCCCCTCAGGACACTGGTCTGCATCTCTGGAAACTGGAATCTCTGGCACTCTGGAACTCTGGAATCAGTCTGGAAATCTGGATTTCTGGTTCATCACCTTCATGCAAGCTCGACCCCGGTAACTACAGGGGTGTCTGCCTCCGGAGCGCCGCGCTGAAGGTCTTCATGCGCATGATGCTGCACAGGCTCCGCGCCGCGCTGGACCCACACCTGGGTGAGTCTCAGATGGGTTTCCGTCGTGGTCGTAACACTGTCATGGCTGTGTTTGTCGCGCGCCGGTTGATGGAGGAGGTGCGTCGCCTTCCCCCTGACAGTTTGCCGCTGGTCTTCATTTTTGTTGACTATATCAAGGCCTTTGACACGGTCCTCTGGGAGGCTCTTTGGGCCATCCTAGCTCTGGATCGAGTGCCACCTGCGTTTATTGCTGCCATTCGCCGACTGTATGAGGGCTCACAGGCAGTAGTGCGGACTGCGGAAGGCACCACCCCACCATTCCCCCTTCACCACGGGGTGTGGCAAGGTTGTGTCCTGTCCCCATACCTGTTCATTATTGTCGTGGATCACGTCATGCGCCGGGCACGTGCGCGCTTTGCTGCTCAAGGGGTTCGAGCCAGGGTGCTTAAGGGGTTCGAGCCAGGCTTGGACATCCTTAACGTGAAAGAGCACGGCGGGGTTAGACCTGGTTACCGCCTTGCCGACCTGATTTATGCGGATGACACCACCCTCATCGAGAGCCCCGAGCACATTCAGACCTGGCTGGACTGTCTGGGCCTGGAGGCGAGGGCGGTGGGGTTGGAGATTAGTGTCAAAACTGAGGCGATGGTGATTGGGGCCTCCAGTACACCACCGCTGCCGCGCCTGCTCGACGGGACGGAGGTCCCGTTCCGCGACCGCTTCAAGCTGTTGGGGAGTTGGCTTCCTGACACTGCCGACGATGTGGACACCCGCATCGGCCTTGCCTGGGCCAAGCAGTGATGGGTCATACGCGATACGCGTCGTACGCGGCCCCAGGTGTATAATGTATAATACGCGGTGTATAATGTATTATACGCTGATCGTACGCTAACCGTTGAAACCCCCTTTTTTGGCATGATTTTGAGGGGTTTTCAACATTCTGAGCAACCAAGCATAGTCTGCTGGTGTTTTTCCATACCTTTTGCCTATACATGACATATATAGCATGACCTTTGGCATTGCCACCACTACCTAAATACAAGCTTAGTTTCTAACGGTCTAACTTGATAGTTTCTCTTCAAAATCGAGACAACATGCAACTAAGTATCAATACCAGTATCAATGCAGAACTCACTGGAAAGGATAATAAATTTGTAGAACTCAAGATATGCATGCACTATACATTGCCCCGAGGTGTCGATGACATTGAAGGGCGTCGATGGCATTGAAAGGCGCAAATGAATGCCTCGCACAGCTCCTCGTCCAGCTGCTCTTTGCTGAGCCCATAAGGTGCGGGCAAATTACCGTCGGTGGATTGGCCCTTTGATGATCCGCTTGGCCCAGCCGCCCCAGCAGCGCGCCCCGAGGTGTTGCTGGCATGAGGGGACACCCAGTTAGAGGCGTCGGTTTCTACAACGTCTGCACGCCTGTCTTTAAGTGCCGCCCGCACATCAGCCTGCTTCTTGGCGTCACTAGTCGCCTTCCTCTTCCTGGTATTGCTTTCCTTCTCCGCCTGCTCGACCAGCAGCCTGTAACGGAGTACTCCATCATCCATGTAGTAGTTATTTGTCTGCTGCCGATTCTTGAGGATGCGCTCTTTGCTAATGTATGTCCAGACAGTTTCGGATGTGGCCTCTTCTTCATCGGGCCGCACATCATCATCGTGTTCCATTGACTCACGTGTCAGCCATGCCTGGATGTCGATATGCTACGATCTAGGTGCCAGACGACCACGACGTTGCTGGCACACCTTATCACCTTCTTGATCCAGATAAATAGGTGTACGTTTATTCCAAATATACTGTTGCTTATCACCTTCTTGATGATGAATCTTCAGCCTTCCCGCCTTCACCTTCCCGCCTTCACAAGTCACAATGAACGCGCTTTTAGCTTTAGTGCACTATACACTAGCTAGCTCATCACGCAATTATTTGTTCCTACTACAGGTCGGCGCGCCGCAGTCTAGGCAAGCAAATGCACCCACCTCGTAAGCCAAAAATATGCCAAAAAATACGCGAAAATACGCAAAAATACGCAAAAATACGCGTTGCGTATTAAAGTACCCCATTTTCATACGCGCCGCGTGCGTATCGCGAATAATACGCTAAATACGGCGTATAATACGGCGTATGACGCATCACCGGCCAAGCTCCGTTCGCTCAACACCTACTGGCGCTCGAAGGGCCTGGGCGAGCACCGCAAGCGCATGCTCTTCAAGGTCCTCGTCCTCACGGTGCTCATGTATGGCGCCGAGGCGTGGACACTCCCACCCAAACTGGCAGCTATAGGCTAGACGGCACGGTTTACAGGATGCTCCGACAGGTCCTTAACGTAGGGTTTTCCGAGCGTCCGTCATCAGAGTCTTTGTATCATGGCATGCCTCGTATTTCGGACGAGATTAGGCAGCGTAGGATAGCATTTGTAGGATACCTTGCTCTCACCAGCCAGGTCGACACCGCCCTTGGTGTGGCCGGCCCCCAGCGGCCTGGCCAGCCAGGGCGCCACATTCTGACCTGGCCTGGCCCTGAGGGCATTCCCAAAAGGGTAGGGAAACCTGTCACGAACTACATCCAGATGTTGCTGGACGACCTAGTGGTCCCAGCCCAGTTTGAGCACCGCACCCACTCTCTCTCCCGTCTTTGGACTGCCATGCAGGACAAGACGCAGTGGAAGAGGATTGTCAAGGCGCACACGCCCGACCCTGTGGGCAAGCCCCCTCCCCCCAAGCGGAGGCGGCGTTTTGATGAGTAGTGTAGTTAGGATTTTCTAGACTAGATAGCTTAGAGTTAGGATAGTTCGATTACGCGGCTTCCTCCACCCCATCCATCATGGAATATGTGCTACATGATCTCCCAACGGAGGCATGTTATTTAGTTTTTTTAAATGCAAGCTCGACAGGTATCAGGCAGCTGAAGCTGACAGCATCTCAGGTTCACTTGCAGACACAGAACTCTGGACCCAGCAACACTCCAACCACATTGGAGAATCCTGGATTAGGAACCTGTTAGGGATATTATATTCATGTTATATCCACCTGGCCACAATGTATCCCAGCCTGATTTATTTCTTGCTGGATTTATTCCATATTGACTGGGAATTTGATAGCTATGATGAGCTAGATGGATTGGGCTCAATGAGCTGATCAATATTCATATGCCATAGTCCTATACTTGGACATGGATGACTTGTACCCTGAGTCAGCCTAGTAGCATCATGTATTTTATTGACAAGTGGTGCTATGGCCCAGTGGACAAGTGTTTGGTCCATGAGCTGACAAGTGTTGGAAGCTCATGATGACACATGTTATGACTTACATGATGACAAGTGGGTAGACTCATTGCATGACACTTGTTGACCACTCCAAGGAGAAGAGATGTGTCACTTTATTAATCATGTTATGTGGCACATTATTACGTAGACACTTGGCATCTAGCTACTATGCCAGCTCATTGGATCATGTCTAGAATGTTCTAGGAATGTTCTAAGAATATGCCAGGAATATTCCTGGAATATACTGAGAATATGCTGGGAATATGCTAGGATGTTTCAACAAGCTTCTGTGATGATGTCATTGCTGATGTCATCCAGCTTCCTAGCCTAAAAGGTATAAAAGGAAACTGCCCCCTAAGGGCAGGTACCTCCATTTAACCTCTATTGCACCTCCATTGAACCTCCATGGAACCTCCATTGAACCTCCATTCAACCTCTTTTCCTAACCTCTAAATCTATGAAATAAAACTCTTTTTCTGGTCTCTCTTCAATTGTCTTCAAGCTCAGTCTTTCATCACCTGCAAGGTGCAAGGGTAGCAAGGCCAAGCACAAGGCATTGTGTAAAACCCATTAGTTTCCTCTACCTTTCCAACATGGTATCGGAGGATTGTTCATGAGCTCCAAGAAGACCACAAAGAAACCCAGCCCAGCTGCAAGCTCCATGGCAAGCGAGGTGGACTACACTCCTATGCTGAATGTGTGCTCCAAGATGGTGCTGAAATTTGACGGCACAAGTTTACGTGGCTGGGAGGAGACCAAGACATCCCTTGAGGGCTTCTGTCGCTTCTACAGGGTTAAGGATGTTCTGCTTGGCACCAAGGAGGACCCCAAGGCTGACATGGCTGTCGGCCTTGTCATCTCAGCTGCACTTGTTGGAGAAGCGAGGCGCATCCTATCGCTCGTGCCAGACCAATCTGGTAGCAAGCTCTACAAGACGCTGAGGGATGTCTACGAGCAGCAAAAGCTCACCAAGAGCCACCGGATGGACCTCAGGGTCCAGCTGCACAGGCTGCAAATGAAGCCAGGGGAGACCATGGGGCAGTATATCCTAAGGGGACTGCTGCTGCTGGCGGAGTACCGTGCTGTGGGGGGAGTCATGAGTGACCAAGACTTAGCAAGCCATTCTCAAGAGCGGCCTGCCAGACAAATATCGCCCTGCGCTGATATCGGTGCATTTCAAGGAGGAGGACAACTTGGAGGAGGTCAAGGCTGCGCTGCTGGAAGCGGAGGACATGCTGATGGGAGGGCGTTCTGCTGAAGCAAAGGAGAGCTCATCGGCCGGCCAGGCTTTTCACACTACTACCAAGAAAAGTGGAGGAAAGCGGTGCTATCACTGCAAGAAGCCCGGGCACGTGGAGGCCCAGTGCTGGGAGAAGCATCCGGAGCTGAAGCAATAACGCAAGAACCAGGCGACGCAACGGAACCACGCGACATCAGCGACGAGAAAGGGGCACTCACCAGGTGCGAGCGAGGCGCACATCACACAGGAGGCTGCAGAGCTGCCGTCCGGCTTCGTCTTCGCCACCATCGCCGAGTCGCCATCGCCGTCGGACACTGCTGCACTCACGCAATATGAAAAGAAGGCGCCGACCAGCTGGGTGCTGGATTCTGCAGCGAGCTGTCACATGACGCCATGCCCGTCGGATTTCGTGTGCCTGCACCCTCACAACAGGGAAATCGCCGGCTCAGGCGGCAAACTGAAGGCGACAGCCATAGGGACTGTCAAGATGAAGCTGCCGGGCCAGGAGGCAGACGTGCACCTCCAAAACGCGCAGCTCGTTCCAAAGCTGAGCACCCGACTTTTATCTGTCGGCCAGCTTGTCAAGGATGGCCACAACGTCGACCTCGCCAAGCGGGTTGCTGTGCTGGACAGCAGGCCCATCAGCATCGTGACGAGGAACAACACATACTTTTTGCCCGCGCGCGGTGCGGACGCAGCGATGGACGCCATCCCAGAGCTGAAATCTTCGGCGACGAGCTTCAAGGACGTCGACGCTGCCTGTCAAGGGCAGAAAATGGCGAGCAGCGAGCGCAGCATCTCACGTGCCTCGGGACACGCGGCGGAGTGGCTGGCCGTGGGCCTAACGGTCATACTGGCCATGCACTTGCCCGTGTATGCGGGATCGGGGGCGGCCTACTGGGCATTACTCGCACATTGCGTGGCTTTATATACTCTGCGCCGGCCCAGTGGAAGTTCACGCCAATTCGAGAAGTTTCCAGCGCAATGGAGAAGTCCGTGTCAGACGCTGAAGTACTTCCAGAAGCCGGCCCAGTGCAGGCGGAGCGCGTTGTCGCCGCCAGCATACCAGGTGACACTGGTGCTAGTACACATCATCGTCCAAGTACGAAGGAAGGCCGGGATGATTGGCGACCAAGGGGAAAACCCCGCGAGATTTCAGATTGCGGAAAAGTACGGAAAGCGCCATGCAGTTCCATATCACTCAATGTCCCTCGCACACAATGTCACTTTTAGTATGCATTCTGGGTGGGCAGTCGGTTGCATCAAGCACAAGCAGCATGGGAATTCGCCCTGGGGATCCGATTGCCAACAGCTGTAGCTGACCTTTCGGACATTTCTTGAGAAAATGCCCAGTTCCGCCTGATCATCTTTTGATGTCAAATTGTCTTGCGTACTAGTCTTGACCATGCGCTCGTTGCTAGACATCGACCATGGGCAGGCCGCTTGCCATGCATTTCCACACTTACCCAGTAAACAGCATGCAGGCGATGGCGACCCTTCTGAGTTCGTGTTAGTGCTACAAGCGTGACCAAGGGACACCATGGAAAAGTTCCTGACAAAGGGGAGCATTTCGAAGAATTTGCGACGGTGCAATTCAAGGTAGAACGCCTGCTAAACTCGCGTTGTATAGTTCACGTAGCGGGTTTATACTAGGATTTTGCTTGCTCCATACCCATTTTATAGGAATATGCTGAGGTCGCTTGTAAGTGACTCTACGTTCTGCATGGCATCTGCGTTCGCCATGCTCTGATAACTTTTATTTCATTTTCTTCTCTCTCTCTCTCTCTCTCTCTCTCTCTCTCTCTCTCTCTCTCTCTCTCTCTCTCTCTCTCTCTCTCTCTCTCTCTCTCTCTCTCTCTCTCTCTCTCTCTATTTTGCTTCAAGTACCCGTATTCGGGGCGGCCGTCTGGAGTTCTAGCTCCATGTTTCTATTTGTCCAGCTCCCGCTCGCTGATTTGCTTTCCAAATACGTGTTCGTGCCTTTGGTGTGCAGTCCTTGGGTTTGGAACGTCTACGAATACAAAGGCCGCATGCAACGCCGCCTGAGGCAGGAGCTGACGATGGGCAGTTGCGAGGCCTACAGCGTGGTAAGTAACGTCCCCCGCTGAACTGGGCAACTCCGCTGTCTGATTCGCCGCTGTGTCACCTATTGCCAGAGAGCACAACGTTTAAGGCGTTATGCACAACGGCCCAACTGTCAAGTCACTTGCACAATGTCCAATTGTGACACAGGTGGCTCAGCCTAACAATTTCATTGTCACACACCCCAGTCTGATTTCTTTTTCTCACGATATGCATACCGGTAAACGCAACGGCTTGGTGGATGTCGGTGCACAAGCATCCTCCTCCACCCAACCCTCCCTGACAATTTAATAGCCACACCCCACGTTACCCTTCAGGCTCTCTCTCCCAAACCTTGTTTCTGGAATGAGAATACTTGCCTGCGCCTCCTTGTTTGAATCCCCAAGCATTCTGTCCGAGTGCCCCATTGACGGGTGCAAGCCCCAAATCAGCTCCCGCATCACGGACTCTAAAGCGATGGCACATCTGGTTCCAATTCTTGTCGCTGCTCGTTGTGGTCGGCACAGATCGGGAAATATGTCCAAGGCCGTTACCCTCCTGTGAGTGCGTAGGAGACCACACGCTACCTGTTAGCGCCTCCCCCCTTTCGGTTCATCCACAGTATCAGTTACAAAGCACTCATGGTCAAATTAGATTGCTGCAGCACCAAAGGTGTTGGTTTATAACTAGCAAGTATCTTATTGGCAACGACTGCGAAGAACCCCAAATTATTCAGATAGAATTTGATGTGACGTGTGGGAATTTATATGTTTATATCATTTTTGTTGCCACGAAAAGTGATAGCGCTCCCATACATCAAGATTTCCTAGTTCATGTGAGAAGATTTTGACTAGCGTATCCATGCCTAGGTCTGCTTGCTTTTGATAGCCTGTTCAAATTTTATTTTGATCGCCTGCATGATCTGGCATTTACAACAAGGCCCCTGTCAATACACAATAATGCATACCGGGTTCATCTCGTTTCTCCACAGGGCTGCCTGGCTCAGAATGGGTCTTTAGTAAAGGTGGCAGATTAAGGGTGCATGCCTAGAGTTGCAGCGATGGACCATGTGTTGCCCCCTGGACCTATACATAGAATCGCCACACGCGGGAAACGAGCAGAAAATGGAACCTGGCCCGGTGGGCCCGCCCTGCCACAGTGATCCTCACTCCAGCGGGCATGGCCCGATTGGCATCGCCAGCATTTTTTACTTTACCAGAGATTTATACCTTGTGTCTTTATTTGCCATTATGCACGGTGTTGATGTCCTGGACAGTAAACAAGCTTCCTGGTCTTTGCTTTGAATCCTGTGTGTGTGCATCTTTGTTCGCGAATGTCTGCTTGTGGTTTCCGTGTGGTGGAGAGGCCAATTGTTTGGGCTGACCTATGGTGTGGGTGAGTTATTTTTTGTGCTTGTATAATGTTTGGTTGGGGCTGACTCGGCTCTCGTCGGCCCGGTCCTGTGGACATATGGCGCACAGTATCTCATCAACAGGTGAGTGGTGCAGCAGAGTGGATGGCCATCCTACTGGTTGTGATGGATGGCCATGGAAGCCTGTAACAACTACAAAGGACAAGCTACCATGGAAAACGACGTGTGCGTGCTGAATGGAGCTGCATCTATTTAACGCCACATAAAGTACCATCTGCCTGGGGCCCTCATGGTCGCAACTGCTGTGTATATTGTGGTACATGATTGCAGCACCCATCGCCATTCCTCACCACGTGATGGTGATGATTATGCTTCCACTATCCGTTTTCTAGTTCTGCTGGTGGTGCCTCCGGGCACGACCTGGTTGCCACACTCTTGGCGAAAACATATCCGCATGCACAATTCTTGGCAGACCTCCCTGGGCAGACATTGTGGACAAAGGTTTCCGAACAAATTTCATGGCGAAAATAATATCCGTTGACACTGTAACAAAGCATTTTGCTGCCCTTTGGTGTGGTTATTTTTAGTACAGAGAGATCTAAGCTATGTGGAAGGTCTCATTCTCTCGCATTACTTCTATTTTAGTCTAGACTGCAAAAGAACTTAGTCAAATGGATAGTTGGAAGGTTTTCAATTTGTTGGAAAAAGTTCTCCCCGCATTCCCACTTATTTACCCTTTCTTGAAAAGTAAACTTTGTGTGCTCAGCCATTCATTCGGTGACGGTGGTAGCATGATTCCTACTAGTGAGGGAGACGCTGTTACGTTACGGCTATTTCCCTGCCACGTCCCCCCGAAACCTTCAGTGTAGTATGAAACTTAATTAATTTTATGATGTACCCATCGTGCGAAGAAATTCACTTGTGCGTTGTCATGCTGTCGTGCTGCTGTATTGTGAAGGTATCCGTATCAGGCAAGCCCGTGCAATTACTCTCTGCTGCATGTCAGACATGGTCTATAGGAACGGCCATTGGCTTTCCTATGCCATGGTTCACTCACCATTTAGGACAGAGAGTTAATTTGCAACAACAAGATAGATTTACAAGTTTGAATTTTGCTTTACTTTTGGCTCATGCATCTTCCACATGGTGGTGTCTGTCACATCTTTCATCCGCTGCCCTGCTTTCCTGAACAGCTATGTCTCATGCCTGGAGTTTGACAAGAAGGTACGGTACAGCCTAGGAAACGCTGCTGGGCAGAGAAAACAGCCGGCTGGGGACATTGGCCTCCGGCTGGCTAATGGCGAGTAGCCACCATAAGGTCAATTTTCTCAGCGCACGCTTCTGGATCCATTCATGCATACCATGTCCCATGACCGGTTCCATTTATCAAACCTTCCAAACGTTGCTAGTTGATTAACAGCTATTTTTTAATGTTATTTTCGATTTTCCTGATATTGTTCCTGAGCACACACAGTTTGCTGGCGTGCCCAGGACGAACTATTTGCTTTGACTTTGTGAAGATCCATGCACCCAACAAATGGTACTAGCAAATTCTCTTCAAGTAGGCCCTTGTCTACCTGATATTTCCTCCTCTCTTAGCTTTTCTATACTTGTTGTTGTGCAATACTGCACGTATGTCATACGCGTACATGGGCGTTTGGGAGTAATTGACATCTTCACCCCACCACCCCACCTTTGCTGTCTTCAGGGTATTTTACTGGCATCTGGAGGCACCACGGGGTACCTGACTGTCCACGACTTCAGTGAGATGGCAGGGATCAG
The DNA here is from genome assembly GCA_009746045.1 of Mesostigma viride. Classification (NCBI taxonomy): domain Eukaryota; kingdom Viridiplantae; phylum Streptophyta; class Mesostigmatophyceae; order Mesostigmatales; family Mesostigmataceae; genus Mesostigma; species Mesostigma viride. The sequence goes on from RPFO01000448.1 coordinate 78,293, forward strand.
GTGCCTTGCACCTATTGGAGAAGGTGCGTCGTCCTGTGGACCCATGCACATTCTTGTCGCTGCCATGCATTCCTGTTCCCATCACCTTGATGGCATGCATCCCTGTTGACATTGTATGCATCAACATAGTATGCGGCCGTGTGTGCGTTTATGATGTAGTAATATATAATACAGTTTGGCATTGTATCGTGGAAGCCGCATAAGCAACTCCTGTATATTGTGTAGGCGCTAATCTAATCTAATTGTGTGTACCGATCCTCCTGAGTAATTAGACGCGCCCTCATCCCCAAGAATCCGACTTAAATTCACCCAGCCGCATTGAGCCAGATGTAGGCGAGCAGGAGGGCTTACTGGGCATCAGGGCATGGCAGTATGTATGGCGTAGGAGGCGCAGGCCGCTGGGTGCATGCAGCACCAGGCATGACTTGCTGCATCCCAGTGGTTGTAATGTTATACAGCTAGGATGCTATTGATATGCTGATGTAGCTAGTCCAGATCTATGACGGGATGTTAATGGGGGTACCCTTGTTTAGGGTGAGCTGATACCAAGAATCAGCCCATGTGCCTTTGGCTTAAGAGTGCCAGCTACATGAAATGGGCAACTGCACCTCATTGTCCCCATTAGGTAACAAAGGCAGCCGGTTACTGCATGGGGCCTTCAGGGTGCACAGGAGAGGTACCTTGAAGGGGAAAGCGCTGAAACTTCCTTTCTGAGGGAGCGTGCTGTTCTCAAATCTTCCCTGCTGATGTATGATATCTCACATCCGGCCTATACACCCACTTGGAAATTCGCCATTAACCAAGCACGTGCGACCCATCATGTCACGATAGCGTGTTGAAGCCCGTGGGGCTGTTCGTGGTTGGGTTTTTGGCATCTCGATATTCAGGAAATTTCTGCACATAAATGTGCGGAAATATTAAAGACTTGTTTGGTTAGTGACAACTGGCAGGTTTGAGTGGTCCTGGGCCCTGCTCCACTGCTGCTATGTGTCTACTTCGTCAGCTTTGCTATGCTCCTCATCTGCTGCTGCTCCGCCCCTGCCTCATCAGAGTGCGGGTTCACCAACAAAGGCATCGTGCTCCAGCTTAGGGTCGAAGGGGGCGGCACGGGTGGCTTCCAGGCCCTTCGCTGGGACCCTGTGGACCAGAACAAGGTGGGTGATCCACCAAGAGCTGCAGTGGCGTCTCTCATGGCTTCTTGAGAGTGGCGCTTTGCAGATGCACAGGGCATTGTTGTTAGGACCACGAGTATATCATCATAGTACAAGTTATGTTAGCAGTTATTATCTCCTGTGGCTTCTAGGGTGGCAAATTTTTTACCCGGGCATTTTATTATTATGATTATTATTATTATTATATCAATTGAATAGCTGTTAATGCATAGTTTGATTTCATGTATTCTGAAGCGCCTTGGGTGGCAAAAGCATACCGAACGGCATTGAGGTTCTAATTAAAATTTGCATTTTTGTTTTTATCTTGAATATTGAATGCGTGGCAAGCAGTCTCCTGGGGGCATGAAAAGTTGTCGGGTCTGTGCATGGGTGCAATTCTTGTCTATTATAACCCCGCAATTTATGGTCTGCGTCAATGTCATTGCTCGGCTGGGTTTACCTCTCAAATCCCCCACGTTTGCCCGAGCTACCACCCTCCCAGGTCGTGTGTGCGCTCCGGCACAATGGATCAGTGGACATCTTTGACCTCACCGTTTCACAAGGCGAGGCCTTGCATCATTTGCAGCCAGCGGCCGACCCCGGCAGGTGGGTGTTCGTAGCTATACTGGAACTTGCCCGTCTTAATTTGCATTTTCCAGGCCATAAAGGTAATCGCTGCCACTTGATTATGTAGTCAACTGACACCCTCCCTCCTTCCTTGGACGTTCAGTGCCAGCGGTTCATTGGGGAAAACTGGAAAAGTTTGGGGGGATGTTGCTCTTCTTGAGGCTGCCTCTTGTCCCCAGTATGTAGCTCAAAATTCCTTTTCGCTGACTGAAATTTTTACTTCAAATTGCACGAGCCGGATGTTTCTCTTGCCAATAGCCATGGAATGGTAATAGCATAGTATTTACTTTTTTTCTCAAAGCGCTTTGCTCCCCTTTTCTTTGCGGCAACCTGTGCGCCACAATCCTCGCAAAAGCGAAGAAATCAAGGCCGCACACAGGAGACCTGTAACAGAATCTCTACCTGATAACTGCAAATGCATTTGGATTTACTTGCATGATTTCGGCCCCAAGGCAGTGAATCGCGGCCCTTCCTCGGTGTATGCGGCTCAATGGAATGAGAGGCAGGTTGAGAATGCGCAGGAGTACAGGGAAGGATAGGGTGAGGCAGGCGGGCAGGCGGGCAGGCGGGCAGGCGGGCGGGCGGGCGGGCGGGCGGGCGGGCGGGCGGGCGGGGGCGGGCGGGCGGGCGGCGGCGGGCGGGCGGGCGGGCGGGCGGGCGGGCGGGCGGGCGGGCGGGCGGGCGGGCGGGCGGGCGGGCAGACAGGGATGTGGGGGAGCTAGCTACAGAATTGCTAGTTTCTTGTGAGTGGAGAAAGTGTACTCTAGAAAGTAACTTTCAGTCATGCATATCTGTCAAACTCATGATTATATAGTTGCTTTTCGATATAGCTTGGCACTGTACTCTAGAAAGTAACTTTCAGTTATGCATATCTGTCAAACTCATGATTATGTAGTTGCTTTTCGATATAGCTTGGCACTGTAGGCAAGGATCGGGAGGGCTCTTACCACCAGCTCTACTGGCTTACATTCCAAGGCATTCCTGTTGTTTGTCACGCTGTTCCTGCCATGGACCATTCACTACAGGTCTAACCGTCCAAACGACTTCGCAGACATCACCTTCCTGGGCGATACGTCCAGGTAACATTTTGTTTTTTTGTCTTGTTTAGTATTTTCCCTGTTTGTGGTTTTGCACAGTGATGCCTGGGTGCAGACACGCAGGGTAGCCACTGCTGAGGTTCTGCCTACGTGTGTGCACCCTTTCCTGGTGAAAGTTGCCATTAAGATAATGGCTGTTACTGCTACTACTACGAATGCTACTACCTTCATGGCTGCATTTCCTACTACCACGATGCACATTCCCAACATTGCCGGCACCTGGGATCTGCGCGGACAACATGCGGGTGTTATCTGATAAACATCTGCAACAATATATACACTGTGCTGCCCTGGTTGCCGCCGTGCATCGGACAGTTTAAAAGTAGCGGCCTTTAGAAACCGCAGCCTCACTATACTATATTCTAAATGGTAATGTTAATCACTCGTGCCAATCCAACATGATCGAGGGATGGCCGCAGATCACGCCGAGAGAAGGCAGAAGAGGAGCCTACCATCCCATCAACACCCCCACGACCCCACGGCTTCACTCACACATGTCGATGTCCCATGTCGCTCCTGCTACCCTGACTCCGTGTTCATGCAGCGTGGCAGCGGTGAGCCTTAACAGCTGCCATGTGCTGATCTGGGACCCGAGGGTGGCCCACACAGCCTGCCCCAGCCAGGGGGATGCTAGCGCCCCAGCGGTAAAACTGGCGGCACCTTTGACAGCGCGGGGGCTCACGACGGTTAATTCTTCTGCCGATGGCAAGGTAGGGTGTTCAGGTGACCACACCTCACGACGCACCAGGTTGGAGGGACGTAGTCTTTCTGGCCGAACGTTTTAAAATTTTAAGACAACTAGGTTCGCCCCTGTTACTCAACTTTAACCATGTTGAATGAGGTTACCTGCTACCCTGAAGGTGTTGTAAAAGTCTTCCAGATTCTTAGTAGTGACGAGACGACGGCCAGCAATGGGACGTCGCGGAGCAGCCTTGTTGGATAAGTTGCATTCTGAAGCCTGTGTTCAACCTTTTGATAGCCTATGCTCAACCGTTTGATAGCCTATGTTCAACCGTTTGATAGCCTATGTTCTACCCTTTGATAACCTATGCTCGACCGTTTGATAGCCTATGCTCAACCGTTTGATAGCCTATGCTCAACCGTTTGACAGCCTATGCTCACCGTTTGATAGCCTATGTTCTACCCTTTGATAGCCTATGCTCAACCGTTTGATAGCCTATGTTCTACCCTTTGATAGCCTATGCTCAACCGTTTGATAGCCTATGTTCAAACGTTTGATAGGATTATGTCTGTGACCGACGTAATGGATCCATTCTTGGGCACGATCAACAACATCTAGAAGAAATGCAAAGTCTGGAGGCCGCTTTATCTCACACCATGGGTGAATGATGCTGTGGTGGTCTTGGTATCCTTCGTTTGAATGCTATGTTTTAGTGCTGCTGAGTGACCCTTGTCTGACGCTGCTCGCCTTGCGTTATCGTTCTCCACTTCTTCCACCTCTGCAGGTTGTTTATGCTGGCAGTGCAGCAGGTACCCTTCTGGCCTGGGACGTGCGCGGTGGTCGGCACTTTGACATCTCCTTTGGTGCAAAAGCTGAGGTATGAGGTATCCTTGGCCATAGTCGAAAATAAAGCCAACAAGCATCCAAGGCTCAAGAAGGCACGATGTGCAACAAATGCACCCGCACAGGCGCACAGGCTAACATGCACGCACACAGCTTTACACAAACACCCATTGAATGCATGGGCATGCACGCGCTTATCCATACATGTTGCGCATAGTTTCACACACATACAAGCACTGGTATGCGGTCAGACATGCGACTAGGGTTCTTGTCCACAACACAGTCCGTTGCATAGGAATGTGTTTAATGGGGTGTAACAATGAAAGTGAACCTTTTTATCTCAAGTCCCTCCATAGCATTTTTATGTGGCAAAATGTGCCTATCCATTTCGCGATGCAGCCAAAAAGTCTTGTGCCCTTATTGCCCTGCCCTCATGTTCGTGCGTTGATCCGCCCACCCTGTCTATCTGCCACTATGTTTCTGCCGTTGTCTGCATGCCCTGCTACCCTTAGTAAGTTTAAGGTACGTTTCATCATGAGCTGAAAATGAGCTAAGGCATGTTTCGCCTCGACCCCCTGCGTCGACCTGCTTCAAATACATTATGCAAAGCTTTGCAGCACTGCCCTTTATTTTCCTGTGCTAAGCCTTGGCTTGCTTGTTGTGTTTGTTCAATCCCTGCTGCGTGGCAGACGTATCATTCCCCATTCATCAGCGCATCGGTCGGGCTGTTATTGGAGTCTGATTCCGAGGTACGCTCCCACTTCAGCGTTAAACATTTTTTTCCTGCCGATGCCATGGCCATGCAGCGCCATGCCCCCCCCCCCCCCCCCTGATGTTTGTAATTGAAGCAACGTTGATATGCATTTCCGGCCTTTCTTTGCATTGCATGCATCATCACAAAACATCAAGATTTGTTGTAATATGTGTGCTAGCTTTGTACGGTGGAATAACCCAGACTTGTCTACCAGATGGCAACACGGCCATCTGTATGCCAGGGTGAGCACAGTGTGAATTTGCAGGGCCGGCCCACAGCAGCTGTGCCCTTGCTCTACCCACATTTCTTGACACGTCTTATAGCCAAAGTTACATACGACATGCAAAAAACAAAACACCGCTACACTAGCTGTTGGGGTACTATGTCCCAACCCCAGATTCACCCTCGGGTTAGTTGTAAAGCCATTTCCCCCCTCTTCCCCCCCACAAGGGTGAGGTCAGTCGATACCTGAAAGACGAGAGGTAAAAAGTGAAATGCCTGAAAACAAGACGCCACCAAAGTGGCGTCGGAACTTCGCGGGGTCCAAACTTTGTGCCGGCGGCCAGAGGGTCAGGGGGGGGGGCACAGGCCAGCAGGCCGCGATGGAGGACACAATGGAGCACGTGACCGAGAGGGCCGAACAGCTCATCCCATCGGCCGCACAGCTGAATGGCTTCTGGCGAATGCCTTGTGATGGCGTCGAATACCCTGAAATGGCCCTGCGATGGGTGGCCCCCCCATGCGCGAGGCTGTGAAAAGAAAACATGCCCGGAATGCCCATGGGGGCCTCTCCCACTGCTGCCTAGCCTGCTGTACGTTAAGCCCTGAAAAAGAAGTGCATCAGGGGGATGGCCGGTTGTCAGGCGTCGCAGGAGCCACAAAGAAATGGGGTCCCAGACGAGGACGTGCTGGGCCGCCCCCTGCGTAGTCTTGGGGTTGCGGAGCACAGGGGCTCCATTGGGCCCTGACTCGAGTAAGGGTGGCCAGGATGAGCCACATCCCGAACACGCAGCCCTAGCGCCTCACTAATGCGTAAATGCTGCTGGAAGCAATTATAATCAACACATTCAACGCACCTGTCGACGTGAAATTAGTAACAGGGTGGTGAAATAGCAAAGGTGCTACGGCATTGGCGGAGGGCTGACAGCCAGCAGTAAATGCTGCCACTACACAAGCACGTGTCCTGTCAGTACCCGGTTGCGAACAACGTCGGGGTAGAACAGGTGCAGGCAGGTCTTGGCATGCTGGCATAAGGTGCGACCAGCCTGGGGAATGATAGACAGCAGAAATCTGCTCACAGAAAACGGATTCCGCGTCAACGGGGTCGACAGCAGTGCTCGTTTTATACTTTTTTGCACAGCCGACAACAAATCGCAGAAGGCGAGGGAAGGGACAGCTGACAGGTTCCTGGCACCTGGCACTCTAGATCTGAGGGGACCCAAGGGTCCCTGGAAAATCCGCTTTTCTGCCGGAAAGTGTTTTCCAGGGTCAGTTTGCCTCGCGCCCGCCACGATGTTAGGTAAGAAGTTACCAACGTCGCAGATATTACAAAAAGGTGCATTGAACCCACTGAACTTTTAGTGCCAAAGTAATACTATTCACCTAGTGAGTACTGACCTAAGCACACAGGTTCCCCTGCCCGGCAATTCCAGGGCCTGCCGGCGCGCCGGCCCTGCCATGGCAATCTTCCTAGGCTGCCATAACCGGCGGCGCCGGCACTAAAATGAGCACTGGTCGACAGGGCCAGGCAGCGCCCACGCCAGGTATGCAGCCTCCGCATGCCATTAGGCCGGCAAGCCAGAGAAAAGGTTCACTGTGCCCTCCAAAAGTGCAAAGTGTCGAGCGCACCACGCTCCATCAGCCCAGGGTTGGGATGCACATCGCGCACCTGGTCAAGTCGGGTACCCAGGCGCTGCGCAAGCTGGCCTGGTCAGCAAGGTTGTGGGCAGTAGCGACCCAGACCCAGCGACTGTGCGTGGCGCTAGCCAGTGATAAGGCGCAGTAGCGCCGGACCATCTGGTTGAAGTGGTGGGAAGACGACTTCCCTCTGGCAGACGCCCCCCCCCCCACGCTGCATGAGCCGGACGACCCGCTTTTCCCGACACGCCTTGGTCTGGCATGACCACTTGACCTCGTGCGTCGCAACAATCGCCTCCTTTACATTGATGTGTTTAGGCTGACCCTGCCACCAGTAGGACAGTGCGCAGTAGGACAGTGCGCACTGCCCAGCAAGCTGCAGTCCCCCTCCTTCATCCACTCCAAATCCCAGTCTTCCCCTGACGTTAAGGCTGCCGCCCACCAACCCCACGCTTCACGCCGGGTAGCCAGCCGGTCACAAGTGGCCCCAGGATCGTCCATCTAAACCACCCCACCGCGGAGCTGCTGGCGTACCTAGCAATGACCTGGTTAGAAAGGGGCCGGGCCCTGACAGCCTTCAGAAAGGGTGCCAGATCGATCGCCGCCGCAGGTCATCCCGAGCCCCCGCCAGGAACCGACAGCGTCGCCCAGGCAGGGAGGTGCGCATGGCTGCTAGCAGCCAATACGCCCGAGATGTCTCAGACCAAACCGACAGCATGGGGCGACATAGCCTTTGCACCCACACCCACTTCCCAAGCACCGAACTACATTCACGGAAGTAGGTGTAGACACGATCCAAGATGCTTGTAGTATCCGCGATTGCCACCACGCGCTCTGGTACAGGCACCTGTCCCCATCCCGCTGGTGCATGACTGCCACCGCCTTCACCCCAATCTGTTCTGCTGTCCCCCCTACCACCTTCCCAGCCTTCTGCACGAGCCCTTTGTTGGCATAGGCAGCCTGGATCGTTCTACTTGATACACGGCGTGAACGGTTTTGTTTGTACGGCTCAGCTGGTTAGTCATAGAAAAATTGAGCTCACCAAAATTGTAGCTCACCAATTCACGCCTAGCAAATCTTCCAGTATCTGTTTGTAGACTGCTCTTCGCAAGATGGATGTGATGCCACCCAATGTAAGGAGCATGCCCAGACGGCTTCTTATTTATACGTGCTGCATCGTGTGGCGCATTACAGGCATTGCGAATAAGGAATATCCAGGTCTGTGTTTGAGTAAGCCCTCCAGGATGTACATTCCATTCCTGTACAGCAGTATCATAAGATGGCCAGTAGACATGCAAGGTTTGGCTATGAGTCACGACAAGCCTTAAACATGGAAGCAATGGCCACCTGATGTTCTACTGCACCGGTAACTCTGCTCGCTGCCACACGCATGCTGCCCCTTGCCACCTTCTCCCACAGTCATGGGGCGACCTATCCTCCTTGCCCAAAGCTAGCAGCAGCATTATGGCCCTGGCACCGGACCCATCCGACCCCTGCCGACTCGGGTTTCACCTCCGCAATGGCTGGTGTGTGCTGCAAACCCTGGCTATTCTGTGTTGCTGTAAACATGCGAAAAGCGTCCCTGTGACAGCTGCAAGTGTGAGGGTTTGTAGAATGCTGCCTCTTATTACAGACAGGGATGCTAGCTTGAGCCCAGCTCAGGAAAACCATTCCAGAAATGTTGACAGTGATGGTGCTGGAGACAGCAGTGGCCACAGTGTTATGTGTTGTGATGATAGTCACCTTAACACCGGCCACTTCATATAGTGCCTATCGTTGTAAGTCTTCTCTGCTGTTCGTAGAAAGGGGCATTGCCATTTGGTTCCCCCTTTACACCCCACACTTGGGCTCAAGCCATCTTATGTATCACTATCTTTCAACCTTAGTGACCATGGGGGTCCCAGAGCTGCTTTGGGGCAAGCTTGTGTTGTGGTGTCAGGCTAAACTCGCTCGGCTACTGCAGCGGCGTCCGCCTTATAATGATCTCTACAAGCTTAGCTGCCATGAACGATTTTCTTGTTGACTTGCCCATTTCTCTTTTTTCCCTCCCCGGGCTTTGCCATTGGGGGTTTATTGCATCCATTGATTTGGATTATGTTCTATTCCCTCTTTACGTCGCCTTGTTGCCACGCAGGTCGGGCGTGCTGGACCTTGGAGTCCCCAGAGTGTCCCACCTACATGTTCCCCAGATTTGGCCTCCAGGGTACGAGCCCAGTGCTGCCTACCGGGATGATTGGGTGTTTTTTTCAGATCATCTCTTTCTTTTTCTGCAATTTCAATTTCAACAGCAGAAAAATAGCTAAGCAAGAGTGTTTCGTGCCTATGCTTCGCGCCTTTAGTATCTGTAGATGTGTGCTATGGATGGTGGCGTAATTTTGTTTTTAATGGTCAGCAATGGATGCAATTTCGGGGAGTACCAGAAGGAGAATATAGCCTAAGAAAAAAATAGCATATATGTGCATTTTCTCCTGATCCAGTGCTTTACTCCATCTACAAATGCCTCATGCCCCACCGTATGGTCTCTGAAGTCACCTCATCTCAGTTCTTCAATGTTGCTGTTGGTTTATGTGCTTGGTCGCTCTACCCTGGATTGGTGGCAGCGGGCACGGCCCTGAGGGCTCGCTGTCCCAAGACCGCGAGAAGCACCTTCACGAGCGGGAGCTCCGGTGGGGACACGTCCGCCGTCGCCAACCCTGCTGGCTGTCGTCACACCCGGTGCGTTTCCTTCCTGCATGGGTCCAGTGGGTGGAGAAACGGGACACGCTCATTTGGTGGATGGCAGGTGTCCGATACATGTAGTGCCGACTCACCCATTCCTAAATCGGGTAGATAATCTAAAATGCATTTGTTGCTGAACTTAGACCGAATCGAAAAAGGAGCGAAATGAAACAGCTCACGTACGTGATATCGAATCTTTGGCTGAAGCTAAGGTCCAGAGGTGTGCCTTCCTACCCTGAGAAACAATTTTATCTAATGAGTGTGTGCAGGCTTTATAGTGGAGCCTAACCACACCGTCAAAGTCATAGTACAAATCATCGAGAAGTTGGCCATTTCACCACGCTGGGGCCCAGCACATGCCCCCTTGGTCCAAGCTTGTCTCACATCCCCTCCCCCCCCCTGGCCACCTAGGCTGTTACCAGCTCTGATGGTAGGAACGCGAACCACTTGGAAGACCAGGCGTCCTTTGGCGCGATGATGCCCCACCCTGGGCCCCGCATGGTCGCCACGATTTTCCGGCGAACGCAGGTCGGAGCCACATGCATTCCCCCTATTAGAGAGGCGCATCCCAAGGCCGCCACTTTAGGCCTTATGCCATCTGGGAACGTCTCCAGCTCATCTAAGCACCATCACCAGCCCCACCGGCAAATAGCCGCTGGGATTTCCCAGTCTTAGAGCTACTGCCACTAGCTCCGGCCCCCGTCGCGATGATGGTGCCGAACCTCCTTGGTGTCCAAATGCCGGCTATCACCATGGTTATCCGAGCACCTAGCACCGACGCAGCCGAGTCGAGCGTGCGGTAAACAAGAGACGGTCTGATCGGTTGGATCCGAAAATCTGGGCTATATCATGCACAGGAGCTTTCCCCCCAAGATGTCCAACTCCAGATTCCCGCATCCCCATCGACTGGACGCAGGTCGTGAAGACGCTTTCAGTCGGAGGATATCTCGGAAGTTATTGGCCGGCCACGGGATGTCAGCAGTGCCACTATAGCACTACTGCCCGATGGCCTGTCCCCCTCCGTCTTTGGCTTTCCCCACTCAATCATAACCTTGCCACCGTGCCTGAACCACTGGGCCGTCCCCCCACACCTCCGGTGACTTGCGCAACCTTAACCTCCGTCCCCCCGTCGCCCCTCGCGTCGGGGATAACTCCTCCCCCATCCGACGGCCCCCATCCATCGCGCCGCGTCTATGCAGCTATGCATCTGTACATCTCTGCAATCGATCGGAATGAGGGAGCATTCTCGTCCAAACCACCTCATTCGTTCCATCGCGACATCATTGCCAGACGCAGCTTCCCGGATAGAAGCAACTCGCACCACCCTTGGGCTTAGGAGAATAATCTGTGGACCTAACACTGGGAACCACAGCCATCGCCGCGAGGCAGGAATCCTTCCGCCGGCTGGGCCCTGGCCAGCGACATGCAAAACAAGTCATGCAAGGCCCCCACCTTGTGGGGAAGGCCGGGAACCTCGACTCATTTGCGGGCTGGCCGCTGTGGCGGCGGCTGCCATTGTTGAGATTTTGCCAACAAAGGTTGCGAGCTGTGAAAGGGCCTCCCTACATTTACCGCGCCACTCTTAAGTACGTTTGCATGCATAACAGTTCACGTGGCTTTTAAAGCGCCCCCCTTTTCGGTACTCGTTTACTACCAGGAAAGGGGGGCCACGTGCCATAATAGGCACGATCGGTGCAAGGGCGATCCTTTTCTACTGTAGTCCAATAAAGCACAAGCACCTCACATGGTGTAGGTGACGTATGGTAGAGCCTCGCTACAAGCGGCAGATCGGCCCCCTTTGAACCTGCGGCAACGCAACTATAAAATGAGCAGATAGCTCGTAAAATGCTCTACTTGTTTGTGTACACGGGGCCTTCTTGTCCATACCGCTAGAAAAGTTGCTGAGTGGGGCCACACCATTAGATGAGATACCCACCGTAGCATGACTCTTTTTTGCAGTGTATTTAAATGCAGCTACTGCGAAGGTCTTCTGGGTGCTGCCACGCCAACGTGTAGCGTTCTGCAACTCCTCTTGAATGCGCGTCCATTTTTGCAATTGTACGGAGTTGGTGATATTAGCAATGATCGCTGTACCTAAAGAAACTTTTGTACTAAAAAGCAGGCATGGCTATCCGCAAGGAAACACCCCATGGTCACTACAGAATATCAAATTATGCAACTGGGACCCGTCACCACAAAATCATGTGCACGGAATACCTTACCTACACAGAGCATGCAAGCAGCCCGCTCTACCTTCTTGCTTGCCATCAGGGCATATTCTGACTTCTGCAGATGCTGACTTTTCTGTAGTGTCTCCGCCAACCCGCGCCTGGAATCTGCCCCTTGGTTCTTCATCTGCAGGTACTCTGTGTCGGCAACATTGATGCACCCGCCGTGTCCGTGCTTGACTTCAGCAGCACTTCAAGGTAGTGCCACTCGCTCTCAGGGTCCTTGGAATGTGTGCTGTCACCAGTCACGCGCTTATTTCCCTCATCTAATGGCTGCGCTTCCCCGCAGTACGCCGTACATGGGGATATGCAACGCTCCTTCATGGGTTGATCCTTCATGGGTTGCTATGATGCCCTTGAATATGCATGGCTTTACTCAGCACTGGATGGCCAAGTACCAAGAATTTTCACCTAGCAGCACTTCTGAGTTCCAGTGAGGATCGCAGCAACACTTCTAGCAATATATAACGTCGCTTGCCAAGCTGGTGATTCGTCTGTTGTTTGAATTGCTTTGGTCTATGTGGGTACCTTTGATTGGTCCATGGCAGGCGCAAGGCAATGCGGCGAAATCGAAGCACATTCGAGAGTTCGGATGGGACGGGTTTATCTTCTCATCCTGGGGTCGGCTTCTCTAGCAGGTATGCTTGAACTGTCGAGCCCACTGTCTTGCCAGCATGAAATATGTGAGGTAAGAGGGAGAGCAACAGTTTTTCACAGCTTTTTCTTTAATGAGTGTCCCCAACTGATCCGATAGGCTGGATGCTTCAGGTCACTGATGAACATGTCTAATGCTGACATCTGGTTGATTGGATTTGTAGCTTCCTCCTCGCGGGAGAACGGGGTCACAGGGAAATAATGTTGTGAACGTACTATGCTGGTGAGAACTGTAGTGGTCTAGAAGATTGCCCTAGTTTTTAGAATCTGTAATACTATGTTTGCCGTCCTCATTTTGCTAAGGGAAGATCGTGACGAGCTTGGGTTCCTGAAGCAAGCTGTCTGTGCCTGTTTTGGTTTTTGCCTGGGTTGCCGCAGGGCCGTGCAACCAGTAACTTCCCAACGTAAAATAGTGAGCTGGGAGGAGCTGTCCCTCAAAAGCGGAGGCAGCCACAGGCAAATCCCTCTGGAGGGTGACGCCGTCTGCGTCGCAGCGCACCCCTTCACAGACGAACTGGTGGTCGGATCTGGAGTAAGTCCAATTCTGCACAAGACTACCACCACCGACAACAACAACAACAACAACAACAACAACAACAACAACAACAACAACAACAACAACAACAACAACAACAACAACAACAACAACAACAACAACAACAACAACAACAACAACAACAACAACAACAACAACAACAACAACAACAACAACAACAACAACAACAACAACAACAACAACAACAACCACCACCACCACCACCACCACCACCACCACCACCACCACCACCACCACCACCACCACCACCACCACCACCACCACCACCACCACCACCACCACCACCACCACCACCACCACCACCACCACCACCACCACCACCACCACCACCACCACCACCACCACCACCACCACCACCACCACCACCACCACCACCACCACCACCACCACCACCACCACCACCCCCCCCCCCCCCCCCCCCACACCCACCCCCACCACCACCACCACCACCACCACCACCACCACCACCACCACCACCACCACCACCACCACCACGACCCCCCCCACACCCCACACCCCACACCCACACACCACCACCACCACCACCACCACCACCACCACCACAACAACAACAACAACCACAACCACAACCACAACCACAACCACAACCACAACCACCAAAACCAAAACCAAAACCACAACCACAACCACAACCACAACCACAACCACAACCACAACCACAACCACAACCACAACCACAACCACAATCACAACCACAATCACAACCACAACCACAACCACAACCACAACCACCACCACCACAACCACCACCACCACGACCACGACCACAACCACAACCACAACCACAACCACAACCACAACCACAACCACAACCACAACCACAACCACAACCACCACCACAACCACCACCACAACCACCACCACAACCACCACCACAACCACCACCACAACCACCACCACAACCACCACCACAACCACCACCACAACCACAACCACAACCACAACCACAACCACCACCACCACCACCACCACCACCACCACCACCACCACCACAACCACAACCACAACCACCACCACCACCACCACCACCACCACCACAACCACGACCACGACCACGACCACGACCACAACCACAACCACAACCACAACCACAACCACAACCACAACCACAACCACCACCACAACCACAACCACAACCACAACCACAACCACCACCACAACCACAACCACAACCACCACCACCACCACAACCACAAGCACCACCACCACCACCACCACCACCACCACCACCACCACCACCACCACCACCACCACCACCACCACCACCACCACCACCACCACCACCACCACCACCACCACCACCACCACCACCACCACCACCACCACCACCACCACCACCACCACCACCACCACCACCACCACCACCACCACCACCACCACCACCACCACCACCACCACCACCACCACCACCACCACCACCACCACCACGACCACGGCCACCACCACCACAACCACCACCACCACCACCCTGCATGATCTCATGACAGTGTGCTCACCAAAAGGCTAGCCAGCCAAGAAAATCACCTAATGTTTCCTCTAAAATGTATTGAATGGCTGGCCAGGCACGCGGCTGGCAACAGCAACAGAATAAGCCACTCATGATTTGATTACCTTTTTGTTCTCACGGCTCCAACCTGTTCCAAGTAGACCAGGGTGTTTGTAAGAATCCAGTAAGTATTATAAAAAGAAATGGTAACTTGCGAAGGAACGCGCTACGCTGCGTGGGATGTGCACTTGGCATCTGTGGTCACTATGAGTGGTACAATCTTTGCCTGTGAAGGACACCCACACCGTGTTGCGCGTGTTGCAGGTCAGCTCACCCCCCTCATGCGTGCAGTCACACCCACCTCCCAACCGTGGTGCGCGCAGCCGCTTCCCGCGTGTTATGGGGTCACCTCACCCGCCTCCAACGTGTTGAATATCTGTTGTAATGATATGAGCGCCGTACATGTCATACTGCCGTGAATAGAGTTGTTATTCTTTTTTCCCTTCCCGTCTCACTCCCAGGTGTATGTACCAAGGTTTAGCTGCGGGCCTTCTTACAAAATCAAATATATGTCATATATGCTTGCAGCCATTAAGCCACATCTTCTAGATTTCAGGCACCTGCTGGTTGACAGCTGCAAATGGACTTGACCATGCATGATGATGTTGATATATGTCAAGTAACTTGCGTTCTAACTTGCCCATTAAGACCACAGTGGCGGAGCACATTTCGCAGGCCGCCCTCATGCTTGTGAATATGCACAAATTATATGGAGGGAGGGAGGGAGGGAGGGAGGGAGGGAGGAGGGAGGGAGGGAGGGAGGGAGGGAGGGAGGGAGGGAGGGAGGGAGGGAGGGAGGGAGGGAGGGAGGGAGGGAGGGAGGAGGGAGGGAGGGAGGGAGGGAGGGAGGAGGGAGGGAGGGAGGGAGGGAGGAGGGAGGGAGGGAGGGAGGGAGGAGGGAGGAGGGAGGGAGGGAGGGAGGGAGGGAGGGAGGGAGGGAGGGAGGGAGGGAGGGAGGGAGGGAGGAGGAGGGAGGGAGGAGGGAGGAGGGAGGGAGGGAGGAGGAGGAGGGAGGGAGGAGGGAGGGAGGAGGGAGGGAGGGAGGGAGGGAGGAGGGAGGGAGGGAGGGAGGAGGGAGGAGGGAGGGAGGGAGGGAGGGAGGGAGGGAGGGAGGGAGGGAGGGAGGAGGGAGGAGGAGGAGGGAGGGAGGGAGGGAGGGAGGAGGAGGGAGGGAGGGAGGGAGGGAGGGAGGGAGGGAGGGAGGGAGGGAGGGAGGGAGGGAGGGAGGGGGAGGGAGGGAGGGAGGGAGGGAGGGAGGGAGGGAGGGAGGGAGGGAGGGGTGGGTGGGTGGGTGGGTGGGTGGGTGGGTGGTGGGTGGGTGGGTGGGTGGGTGGGTGGGTGGGTGGGTGGTGGGTGGGTGGGTGGGTGGTGGGTGGGTGGGTGGGTGGGTGGTGGGTGGGTGGGTGGGTGGGTGGGTGGGTGGGTGGGTGGTGGGTGGGTGGTGGGTGGGTGGGTGGGTGGGTGGGTGGGTGGGTGGGTGGGTGGGTGGGTGGGTGGGTGGGTGGGTGGGTGGGTGGGCGGGCGGGCGGGTGGGTGGGTGGGTGGATGGATGGATGGATGGGTGGCTGGGTGGGTGGGTTACAGTTTGACGTGCGGTTTCCCCGAAATCCCTCAACCCTGTTTTTGTCGTACCATCCTAGCCGCATAGTCAGGTGTTTTGCGCCAAGATCCACTGTCCAAACAGTAGACGCCAATGCAAACTCTCAAATTGCGTCCCCTCTTCACACACTGTCCAAATAAATTGGCTTCGCAAATTCTTCGAAATGTGCTCCGCCAGATTAGATAAAGGGGCATGTCATGCAGGTGCCCTGGAAAGCATGGCTGTTTTGGAACCTAAAACGTATAAATTCGCCACACTGATTCTTGCACCCTGATCCATGTGTTGCCATGCAGGATTGCTATTTATTCTTGCTGGGAGTTCCACACACCCCAGGTTCAAGTAAGTAAGAGTGGATGGAACCCAGCTTCCGCCATCAAGTGGATGCTGTTGCTGGCATATGCTCATGCATGCCCTGCAACAGTCTGCTTACATGTATAAACAACACAATTCTTTGATGCAGACGTTCATGGTCTGTTGGGAATTAAAGAAAATTCTTCATTTTTTGGCAGATTTGGGATGTATAGGTTGTCTACAATGTCAGGATGGGATGCAGTCCTTTCGAGTTTAGTTGACTGATCCCCGTGCCTGTACTCGCGTACGCATGTTTTGCATGAACAGCTGTGGGAATGGCCTGCACCTTCAAAGAGTTAATGGGATCTTGACATTTGGCCATCAGGACAACGCGTGCGATTGCTTGTAGTACTGCCCGTGGGAGCATGCTGGTGGTGTCCATCATTGACGTCGCAAAGACAAATGCTCTGTGACCCACATGTCACTCCTGATGTAGGTGCTGGCTCCACCTTATTGTAACTAATATGGATTGGGAGGTGGGCCCCACATGACCATACAGCCAATGTGTCACATGATAAATTTTATTTAAAAATAATTAAAACATGACTCCGTGGGAAGCAGTGTTTTTTTTAGTGGCGATATGCCGCCAAATGTGGCGGTGTGGCACTTTTTTTGGCAAAATGTGGCGGTGCCACCCACTTTGACAGGGCACCCAAGAAGCCACAATTTGGCCGTGCTGTTCTACTTTGTAGTTTCGTTTCGCCACAGGGTGGCCGTGCCTGAAGTTCACTCTAGTACAGGTTACGCCACAATTGGCGGTGTCAGCCGGTCTTCCGGCCGGCGTTCCGCCACAAGCCTCCCTAGTACTAGAACTACTATGAGTACTACTATGACTGACTGACTTACTGACTGCATAGTGCATGTACGTAGAGCCCGGCCAAGTGCCAAGTGGCAAGTGGCCCGTTCCCAGAGACCAGAGTGCACTGTGCAGACTGCAGCTTGTGTGCATTTTCACTTTTCAGGCTTCAGCTGGCTGGCGGCCTGGCGGCTGGCGCCTCAGTTATTAAGTCACTCGCCAGCCATACAGTACTGTACTGCATTGACTAATGTGTTTCGACTTTCGGCACTACAGTAATCGTTTTGTTAAACAGCGGCTGTAGTAGTATCGTTGTTGTTAATTTACCAAGTACGCCCGGCGCCGATGCCCGGCTGAGACGGAGACGCTCGCCCGTACAGGCATTCACGCCTTAAGTTGGGTTCGAGGTTTTTGGTCAACCCAACTTCAGGCGTGAACCCAACTTAAGGCGTGAATGATTCTACTAAATTCTACTAGTTTGAAATTAAAATTACTTAAACATACTATTCTGAACTACTTTGAACTTGGAATGCCAGTACGGCGCCGCGCCGCGCTGACCCCGCTGCCGGTAGGGTCATTTGCTGCACCAAAAAGCCAGCCCGCCACACGTGGCCGTGCCAAGCCCAATTTTTATTGGCTTAAAGCCACACATTGGCCGAGTAAACTGAAGTTTTCATAGTTCGAAACGCCACAAGTGGCCTAGCGCCACTAGTAACGGAAACCTTAAAAAAAACACTGGTGGGAAGATCATGTAGCACCTATTCCCTTGCTTGATGGATGGGGGTGGGCGAAGCCGCGAAACCTAACTAAGCTAACTCTAAACTAATCTATAAAATCCTAACTACTCTACTCAGCAAAGCGCCACTTCCTCCTGGGGGGGGGGGGCTTGCCCACAGGGAAGGCCTTGTGGGCCTGGACAATGGCCTGCCACCTCTTCTTGTTCTGCATAGCAGTCCAAGCAAGATAGAGGGGGGAAACCGTGCGGTGTTCAAACTGGGCTGGGACCACTAGGTCGGCAAGCAGCTGATCTGTAGTTCATGGCAGGTCTACCAACCTGTCTGGGTTTGTCCTTGGGGCCAGGCAAGGTCAGGATAGGCCGCCCTGGCTGGTCACAGGATAATACAGCCATAACTGTAACGCACACATCATGCATTTCCAACCTCATTTCAATTAATCATCTTCATTATCCTGACCGCGCTGTAAAACGTGGAATTAAATTTGCTGCATGGCTTGATCTGAATATAATTCGAACGAGCCATGAGCCACGAGGTAGCCATGGCTGACGGCGGAGCTCATAACTTTCACGTTTGGGCATGCACCAAATTCGGCCGTGAATATCACAATCGCTTCGTCTTTCTACGACACACACGCTGATATATTTTCCCGAAGCTATCACGGAATACTATGACGAGCAAACGCTCGTCTACGCAACACAGCCTGGTGGCTGCGAAGCCAAGAAAATTAATACGCCTGTAGCTCCGGCTGTAGTTCTGCCCGGCCTAGCAGGCAGCGGTGACAGTACTCAAGCGATAGTCGTCCACTCGGCTCCCCCTGCGGCCTCGATCAACCGCGGCATCGCCTGATCCCAAACGCAGTACGTCGCCCAGCAGAATTAACCGCGCCCAACAGAACCGCGCTTTCGGCCCCAACCCTTCAATGTCGACGACCACGACTGGACCAGCATGGCCCCGTGCACTGCCATGCACTGCATCTTCTACAGGGACTGCGTCTCGCTTTATGAGCTGTCATCTCCACAGCCTCAATCGCCTCATTCATCCGGACAGCACCTGGATGAGCACCAACTTTCTTTCGGTTGCCCTGGCCCGGCCCCGACTCCAGCACATCATTCTCTGCTCCCTCCTCATGCGCTCTGACGGCAAGATCTGGGCTCATTCCATTTCCGAATCCACCTTCAGCTCCCTCCTTGAGGAGGCCCTCGAACAGCACATGACCCCCCTTGCAACAGATGTGGCCGCCATGGGCGGCATGTTGGCTGCTGAGCTCCCTCACCTTTCCGCCATCGCCACCTCCACCTCCACCCTCCTCGCCTCCACCTCCACCGCCACCACCGCCGACAGCACCGCGCCCAGCTCATTGACATCGACAAGCGCCTCCACGACAGCGCCATCGCCAGTGAGTGCCTGCAAAACACCGCAGGCCTCACCGCCCAGGCGGTGAAGGACATTGCCTCCAGGCCAGCACCTGCTGGCCCAGCCGACGATGCTCCTCCCACCCAGACATGCTGAAGCACCACACCACCTCCACGGCCTCCACCGGCCATCGCGGCACAGCTCAAGCAACAGATGCTCAACCTCCGCGAGGAGGCCGACATCACCAAGCGCAGCCATAACGTCATCGTCAAGCACTTCGACCAGCCGCGGCAGGTGAGGACTCCGAGTCTCTTCTCATTGCGTTTAACCCGTTAAGCGCGACATCCTTACCCCCATGGAACGCACTGGTCAGCTCAGGATGTCGGCTGTCCGCCTTCCCAGCGCGCGGGGTAAGGCTGGACCGGCTCCCCTGCTCCTCACCTTTGAGTACATGGCGGATAAGCTTTTGCAAGAAGCTCGCGAGGACTTCCTACACGCTGGACGACGACTTGACCCTGGCGCAGCAACAACGGCGACGGGAGCTATGGCCGACCTACCTCCAGCTCTGGCAGACCGCAGGGGGGAAGCCGGTATACTGGAGGGGGGCGGTCATCCACGTCGACCACAAGCCCTGGCAGGCGCCCCCCGCCACCCCAGCAACCCCAGCCTAGGGAATATATATAGCAGTAGTGTAGACTAGTCAGGCTTAGCTTAGCACGTGACCTACGCCTAAGATGCGCATGTGCGCCTATGATGGGACTCGATCCCCACGGATGATGCATTAAGCTTTAATATTTAGCCCAGCTGCCTATGCGGTTTTCCGTGTTGTACACTTGCCTTCTCCCGGTTAGGGCTAAGTTTGCAAAAAACATAAGTCCTAAGTCCGTCGTACTTTTTCCTCATGTTGGCACCCACGTGATGCAGTCACGTGCTTATTAACTAATTAATTACATGCACAGCAGAAAATGCATTATGTGAATCATTCGCCAGTATTCGTATGACAGTATATTCACTGTACACAGGACGCCACCTCTGTCCGTATCCACGTCACCTCATCTCCATCGACCTGGACAAGCTGCTCATGCAAGAAATACAAAGGCGGACTTGATGGGATACTTATGGAACAGGTGATTGCAGTATCAAGCCTGTGCTGGTTGTCTCCTTGACATACCGGAGAGCGTGGATAATGGATGGCAGGCATCAAACTACTCTGTCATGGGAGCCGCACTGCTCCCCTCGGGCTTCTTTGTCGGCTTCTTGCCGCCTTTACTCCGGCCCGCGCCGGCGCTTGCGTCCGCCTTAGCTTTGAGCACTTTGAGCTGGGCGCCATCATTAGCCGCCTTTTGCGCGCACGCCTCCTCGATGCTGGCGTTCAGCAGCTTGGTGACAGCCTGCAGGCACAGCCGCACCATGCAGTGGGCAACAGGTGGCAGCAATATCATAAAAACAAATGGCGGTTCAGAGAAAAATGAGAAAGAGCTGGGAGGGCGCAATGGAGCCCATGAAAGGCCAGCTCGCCATGGTCAACAATAGATAGCATTGATACAGGGGAGGGGGATGGAAACTAGCAGCATGGGTGTACACATCCGATTAGAAGCCGAGGAATTCAAGCTAGCCATGTTTTCCTACGTTGATAATGGAGTTTTACGCCACAACATGCCAGGTCATGATCTAATTGAGTTATATATGTGTGTGCCTAGTGGGGGTCATGGAGCACATACCGGATCATAGCCCCCCGTGTTCTTCTTTTTCGATGGCTTTTGCAGCCGCCCTGGCAAGAGGCAGAGGCAGATGCAGAAAACCGGCGCATGCAAAATACGGCGAAATCCTTAACTGTGAGGATATACCACTGCCAGAGGTGGCTTGAGGAAAGTCCGAGGAAGTTCTCCCAAGGGCAGACCTCAGGGCACAAACTACCCTGCCAATTGTGTGCCAATCTCCTTGAGCTGCAAGGAATTAATAATGACAATGTGTGGATGCAAGCGGGCTGTGACAATCCCCACATCCCTTCCCAACATCCTTCCTACGACGGTTATACCGGGCGCGCTTGGGCGTGATGGGTACTGCATAGGAATCAGGAGTCAACAAGAACCCTGGAATTGGGGGCTGTTGCCAAACCAACTGGCCTGTGCCTGGCCATGCGGGCAGCTTCCCTCCCTACCCCTCACAGACACAAAGCCAGTCCGAAAATGCCTACAAGACAGGATCGACGCGACTAATCGACGCATCTACCGCATCAAGTAGTTTGGCGTAGTTGGTCCATGCTAACGCCGACGAGGATGCCGTTAAAACATTTTTACTTCTATTAGGGTCACAGAGCGATGATCACCAGCTCCGGTAACAACGTGCCTTTCCGGATTATTGGCTGCTTTGCATGGCGCCCCCCTGTTCTCTTCTCCTTCCTTTGTAACGCCTTTTTCGCCAACGGTTGTTGAGGCATCTCGAGAATAACGACAATGTTGAGCACCTGAGGTGTAATGCGGGGGTAAAGCTATTTCAGCGACGTATAAATGGGGGGGAGCGGCGGGGGGGCAAACTGCCCGAGTTTGTGGCAATTTCGAGTGGTAATCACGCTAATGACGGAGAGAGAAGAAAAACGTAAATTGGTCGGCGACCTCCGCGTGGTTCGGAAGCGGCTGGCAAGTGGCAACGGTCACCCTCCTGACTAATCAAACTAATGGACCAGGAGGAATAGACTGGGTACATCGGTCATCGAGCCGCTAGACTAGTAGACTAGGTAGGTAGACTACTACATACAGCCGCTTGGGTCTTCGGCGAGCCACCTGTGCTTCTGCTTCATGCTTGCACAGCTTTCTGCGCCACCGAAACCCTTCACTTCACTTTGCATCGGTTCTGAAATGAAAGTCCGCGCATATCGGCTATCGCTGATTAGGAGGCTAGTTAGTTATTAAGTTGTCAACGTCTTGTATTCCACGCCGCACATGGGCTGATGGGCAGCACCGCAGCAGAGTCGCTGATTAGGAGATACTAGCCGCTTTCGAATTATGTATCGAGGTTTTGAAACCCTTTGCGTGATGTTTATCAAGAGTTTTAAAGGCTTTTCAGTTTACACGCTGCTTGCCTGATAAATACGCATCAGTTATTGGGCTCGTAGTCGTCAACCCTGACATCACGCAACGATTCCGCGGCACTATCGTAATTCGTAGCTGGTTGCACACCCACATCAACTGACCGCGTTGCCACACACTGGCCAGCCAGTGCAGCCTCGCTTTTCTGCCCTGAGCTCCCATTGCAACAACTTTCCGCACTCTCGAGGTAAATCCCAGTGAAGCTAGGTGCTTCTGTGCTTTTGCTCCCTCTGGATTTTTCTTAAGACGTGCAAAATTGCCGAATCGAGACTCCAAGCGTCGGCAATTTATCTGTCAATTTACCAGAGCCAACCCCCCCGGCATGTCATCTTGACCTTCATGTTAATGCCCTTTTAGTCGACGAATGAAATTGCGGGTGGAAATTAGCTGTATATTTATCTTGCCTAGAGCTTGCACCGCTGTCCATATATTGTCTCAAACGCATGTTGTAGCTCCGTCGAAATGGATGCGATTGGGAGGCGGAAATTCTGGCAATCTGCCATTTCTTGAGGCGAACATGATCTGTTAGAGCCCTTGTCCCAAGCCCTTCGGTCGCAAGGTCCATTGCAATGCGTACGACACTGCTGCGGACATTGAGCATGCGCATCCGGAAATAATGGGCTGAACACGGGAGTTTTTTGGTGTGGTGTCGAAAATAATTATTGTTACCTTGAGCGGAAATTTAGTTTTTCATTTTTTATGGAAAGCAGGAGGACCTCCACACGCACGTCGATCCGCCGCCGTGTTTCGGCTGCTATGATCTGCGTACTGCGGCTCCAGTGTTGACTAGAGCCTCCTTCGCATGCGAAGCTGGACGCATTCACCGTGGCGTTACCGGCCGTTGCCTCGGACCTCTGTAATGCCCTAGGGGTTACGGCGCTCATACGAAATTGACGATGTGCGCTGCTGCAATTCACGGCCAGCTTGCTGCGAAGGCCTGGTTTGACTGTGGCTCAACCCCTCGGGATCAGCAGCCGGATGAAAGGAACCGGGTCCCTTTTAGGAAGGGTTTCGGATCTTCCCTCGTGTTCCGTACCTATCACCGGCGTGCGGCCCCTTTGCCGTCATTACGTCCCACTCCACCCTGCATCTGCCGTGTGCCCAAGGATGGCAATTTTGGCCTGCCAATGGGAGGCCGGGATCTACTCAGGAGGTTTCCGCGCCCTCCATTATGGACACGAGGGGCCGGAGGTGCACATGTGAGGCCACCTGAGACAAGCCATCCCATGTCCCTGCTGCACCGGCTCCATGCCATTCCCAACCGCGTCGCCGCCGGCTTCCCCTTGCTCGGCTTCGGGCGCTGGCTGGCGAACAACCTGCTCGTCTTGCTGGCGTGTGGAGCTGCTGCGCTGCTGTGCCCTGCCCCCGTGCACGCTGTCATTGTCAATTCATCCGACCTGGGCCGCACCGCATCCAGCGCGTCCTGGCACCCCACCGGCACCGCCAGGGACCCCGGCCGTGGCGCAT
This sequence comes from Mesostigma viride, assembly GCA_009746045.1. Taxonomy (NCBI): domain Eukaryota; kingdom Viridiplantae; phylum Streptophyta; class Mesostigmatophyceae; order Mesostigmatales; family Mesostigmataceae; genus Mesostigma; species Mesostigma viride. The sequence continues at coordinate 102,420 of RPFO01000448.1, forward strand.
CGGCTCCAGGTGGGCCGGGCGTGCCGCGGGTCGATAGCGTGCCGCGGGACGTCACTTCGGGGCCGATCCCCCGGCTGGACCTGCTCACGGGCCGGCCCACCCAGGGTGGCCCAGGGCAAGCTACCGCCGGGGGCGAGTCTCTGGAAACGGAGCTGGACGTGGACCCTGCGGACGCGGAGGCGTCGTCGGAGCTGCGGCTGCTGCGTCTCATGAACGGCCAGGTGGCACAGGGGCTGAGCCTGGCGCAGCTGGTGCGGCTGTGGGAGCGCGCGAGCCTGGGTTTCTTGTACCGCATGGAGATGTTCTGGGAGCAGTTCCCCTCCTTCTACCTCTACTTTCTGTTCCTGCTGACGCTCTCGCTGTGCCTGCTGGGCGGGCTGATCATCTACGGCGGCCGCATGGGCATCCTCATCAACGGCAAGCCGCGCGTGATACGCGACTTCCCCGACGCGGTCTGGAAAGCGTGGAGCTTCTTGTGCGGCGCGTATGTGATGGAGACGCAGTGGGGGCCGCGCCTGCTGGGGTTGGCGCTGTTCCTGGGGGGCGTAATGACCTTCTCGCTGCTTACCTCGTCGCTCTCCGTGCAGGTGCGCTGCGGCTGGCTATGGGTGCTGGTGCTAGTGGTGCCCAGGGGGTGACTGTGGTAACTATCAACCCTGCTACCAATAGAAGTAACACTAGTACTATAGTAGAAACACTAGTAGCACTACCACTGCCGCTGATGCCGCTATCACTACCGTCACCACGACTGCTAGTAGCTGGTAGTGCCACTGGCCCGAATATCCGCCAACTGGGTCCCTATGTGCTTTCATCCAAGCAGTCAGCCAACCAGCACTAACTGACTCACTCACTCACTCACTCACTCACTCACCCAACCAACCAACCAACCAACCAACCAACCAACCAACCAACCAACCAACCAACCAACCAACCAACCAACCAACCAACCAACCAACCAACCAACCAACCAACCAACCAACCAACCAACCAACCAACCAACCAACCAACCAACCAACCAACCAACCAACCAACCAACCAACCAACCAACCAACCACTCATAAACTCAGTTGTTCTTTTCTCTCATTTTGCCATTGCATCTCTACGTCTGCTGTCAACTCATATCATCCACCCCTTCCCTTCCTCCTGTCTCCCATCCCCTCCTCCCCTGAACTACCCGGTCTGCTAGATGAAAGCACGGCTGGAGGATGTGCGCATGGGACTGTACCCGGAGGTGACTGAGGTGGGCCACGTGGTCGTGGTGGGGGTTAACGAGCACCTGCTGCCGCTGCTCAAACAGCTGGACCACTCCTACGCCGCCAGGGGTGGAGGGCTCACAAGGCAGCCAGCGCCCGCATCCGCATCCTTGGTTAGTGACTCTTCCGTTTCATCTCGCTTTTTCGTGACGGAACCCATGTAGAGTCTCTTGCTGGCGTGATGAGTGATGCCCTGGCCGGCGCATGGAGTGATGGCCTGGCTGATGTGCTTAGTGATGGCCTGGATGGTTCTCATTCTCATACCTTACCTGCAGGCTTGTTTTGTAGTATGCTGGCGCTTGCGGACAGGCCCTCATGGGATGATGATTGTGCTGAGACTGTGAGACATGAAGCGGGCCAGATTCGTAGTCAAGTGGTGGCATTCAAGCCCCCTGGCCTCCCGCAGCGGCATGTCCGCATAATTCTCTTTATCTTTGGCTTTTTCCCTACCTGATTTTTGTGTGGACAGACCATAAAGTCATCAGTTGAATCTATATTCGTCCAAGGCTCCCCCAGTTCCCTGCCTGGCTTCTTTTTTTTGGCTGCCCACTCATCCATTTCATGTATTAATATATAACCCCCAGCCCCCTCCACTCCACTCTCTACCGGCGTGACCTCGTGGGTCGGCCCCGCATGCCCTTCAGGGCGTTACCTCGGTGAGCAAGTCCGCCGCCGTGCCAGGTGGCCGCGTGCGGCTTGGCCGGCTGTCCCCTGCCGAGTGGCCCCTGCTGGGCCCGATCCTGCGGCCGAAGCAAACGGTGATCGTGCTCACCGACCGCGAGCGGTCGCAGGTAGAGGCCAAGATACGGCCCTTGTGCCGCCAGCTGCGCAACCTCAACGTGCTGGTGCGCACGGGGGACCTCAGCTCCAGGTAGGCGAGTAGGCATGGCGTCCGGATAGGCAGGTAAAGACCTCAGCTCCAGGTGGGCCAAGGAGTTTATACTAGTATATGGCAGTTAGGTAGGCAAAGTAAGGAACGTGTCCGTACTGTCAAGCAAGCAGCTGGCCAATAGCATCCAGGTAGCCGTTAAATGATTTCGTATATAGCACAGATATGCTATTCTATAATGCTTGTATAATTGGTGATGTCACCACATCATAGTAGTAACAACATTCCACCACCACCAATACTTTACTACTACTACTACTACTGCTGCTACTACTGCTGCTGCTGCTACTACTACCACTACTACCACCATGAAAAGCTACTAGCCATGGGCAAAGTCGTGTCAGTCCATCTGTCAGCAAATGCTGGTGGAGTCATCGCCACCCCTTCGTGCTGCTGGGCCACACAGCACATACCCAGCCACCTCGCTGCACCCGCGCGCGCGCTGTCCCCCCTCCCTCGCTGCACCCACCATCCCTCCTCCCCTCGCTACCCCTGCGTGCGCGCCGTTCCCCCTTCCCTCGCTGCCCCCGCGCCAATTCAGTGATTCTGTAACACTTGTCTTATTAATATTGTGATCACATCTCAGTAGTAACAACACACCGCGTGCACGCGTCCACCTTCTTGTGCCCACAGCGTGTGTGTGACCAGGCACTTGGCTATTGCTTGCCACAGCTGCCGTCGGGCAGGACCTGTCAGCAGCATTCGAGGAATCTCGACAGAAACAGAGGGAAGCCTGCCAGTCATTAAGCATTCTTTTGACAGTGTGGGGCGGTTTCTACCTTGAATGAGCATCCTTGCGCATGCGTGGGACGGCTACTAAGCTTTCTTGCATGCATGAAAGTGGGAGGAATTCCTCTTTGTTTCGACCTCCTTTGTCCACATCCTTGCCACAAGCTCGTGTGCATTTTTTACCTCCATTTTGCCACATCCCTGCTGCTTGCCCCTGGCATACGTCCCAGGTGGAGCTACCGCCAGGCGGCTGTCTCCCACGCCCGCTGCCTCGTTGTGCTGGCGGATCGTGACGAGGAGAGTGAGGTGGACGCAGAGGCCATCCTGCGTGTGCTGGCATTACGAAAGCTGGCCGAGGGCGAAGGCGGGCCCACGGTGGTCGTCCAGGTGCTGCGCAGCAACACGGCGCGCATCATTGAGGTACAAGCTCCGTACATACTCTGGGTTGGAATCATCAACAACTATTGATAGTGGACTACTATTACGGTTGATAGCGGACTATTACGGTTGATAGGGGACTATTACGGTTGATAGGGGACTAATACGGTTGATAGGGGACTATTACGGTTGATAGGGGACTATTACGGTTGATAGGGGACTACTACGGTTGATAGCGGACTGCTATTACGGTTTTGGTGGAGCTCGTGGCAACACTTCGTACGTGCCACCTTGGCAACCTTGGGTGCATGAAACGGTCTGTGAGGGTGGCATCACCACAATGTCAGGTAGTGGCACGATCTTGTCATCGCGATGTACTAACAGGATGGTGGCTTTGCCATCATCCTCTTTAGCATCACGCCGACACTCGGTGCCCACTCTCTGGTTCACCGCCTGCTTGGGCCCACATGGGCAAGACCGTTCTGTCCTTGGCGCGGTGCCCCTGCAGGGTCTGGGCGGGCTCAGGCTGGGCGTGCTGGAGGACATGTCATCGCGCCTGCTCGTGCAGTGTGCGCGCCAGAAAGGGCTCGCCGCCGTGTACCACCAGCTGCTGGCAAACCCCAACACGTCCTTCTGCAGCCGGCACTACCCAGAGATGGCGGGCCTGCGCTACGGTGAGGGGCTGGCTGATCGTGGCGATTGGAACCGCTGTACTTGGTGGAACTACATCTATAGCATTATACATACTACAGGAGTATTGATATAATCCGGGCAGCTGTTGATGTTATATGTCCAGCGCTGCTGCCGCTGTGGCTGAGCGGGACAAGTTTGCCTCCTACGGCAATGTGGGGCCGCACCGGGTCATCCCCTTTATCCTTGAGGAGTTCAGGGCCATGGGCCCCAAGACGGCGGAGTTTTTTCCCGAGTGCTGCCAGCGGCGGGAAGACCGCCTCGACCTCGAGGGTTAGACTGGCCCGTGGTCTGCCCGGACATGGTCCTCGTCTTGGCGGCAGCGCCTGTCCCTCGCCCTCACTCGCACGGTGGCAGATGTGTTATTACGCCGCGTCCGGGCCGACTTTGTCGCGACCCAGGCGGTGTAGGTCACTTCCCCGACCTGGTGGGCTGGCACAGGTGTTGCTGCGTGTCGTAGTTTTGTGTTGTAGTTAGTTGGACCTTGTGCTGCCAGGCTTGATCCTGGCATGCCCGTGTCAGGTTCTTCTTTTCGGGATTTAATTTTTTTATGTTACATGCCACTCTCACCTCCGAAATTTATCATTCTCAACGAATATATATAGATTGAATTAGTCATCCTGAGATGGCAGGCCTGCACTACAGTTGGATACACTAGTTGGATATACTAGTTGGATATACTAACTAGTTGGATATACCAGTTGGATATACCAGTTGGATATACTAGTTGGATATACTAGGTGGATATACTAGTTGGATACACTAGTTGGATACACCAGTTGGATATACTAGTTGGATGTACTAGTTGGATACACTAGTTGAATAACTGGCCATATTGACTGCGACCGTCCTAGGTGTGGGACACAGTAAGTACTGTATAGTAAGATACCCTTTAATGGTAGGCCCTTGGGAATTAGATGACTGGAATTTTTCTGGGAACCAAGAATTATAGTTTTTGCATGGTATTAGGATTGCCCGGAGGTTTCCTGGGCACAGCTAAGGGAAGGAGAATATGGACCGGAATAAGTACAGTATGAGTCACAGTATACCACGCCGCAAGCATGCTCTGCATTGTTGTGGCGATTTAGCAGCTGTCTCACGAAGGGCTCACGAGCAAGTTTTGATGGTGATGATGCCAAATCTCTGCCCACTTGGACAACCACTTGGCCTTCCCACCATGGTGGTTGGGTGGAGCCAATGAGCGTCTGAAAGGCTGTTGCCATGCTGTTGCCTTGCATTTTCAATGGCTTGTCTGCTCTACAGGCCACCACACCCTTTCGCTGCATTCTCTTTGGCTTCGCCTGCCACTAGAGACGCAAGGCACACACGAGCTCTATGCAGGAAACATTGTCCATGGTCCATGTGGACGCTGCAATTGGCGACAGGGCACTTACAGGGTCCAGGGACCAGTGGTTTCTGCGCACTGGTGCATACGCTCTCGTCAGGGGAGGGCTCCTTCAGTATAGTTCCCAACACTCGCAGTACCTGGTGCTCAGATAGTCCAATAGCCACGTTTCAAACATAGTTTTCTGACGTGATGTTTGAATTGACTGGTATCTTTTGTTTCTAAGAATCTGATTACCTACTACTTATTTGTTATCTGGTTACCTAGCTCTCGGAGATCCTGGCTCATACGCTTTTGGGGTTTTATTGGGATTGTCGGAACCTTGCACCCCCTCCTGTCCCTTGCACAGGCCAAATCCGTAAGGCGCTGCGCGAGGGGGTGCTTGTCGGCGTCATCACGCCCCCACCCCCTCCGCTCCCTTTGCATGAGTCTGCCAAGGCCACAGATCCAGCGCTGCCCATCCAGTTCAATGTCCCCCACACGGGCAGCATGGCGGCGGCTGGCGTCAGCATGAGCGCCGATGCGAGCCCTGCGGTGGTGGCAGCAGCAGAAAGGCCTGTGACCATGGGGGCCGCACCGCGCGTGGGCGCCACCGCCAAGGGAGAAGCAAAGGGGCCCCTGATGGCTCATCCTAGCAGCTTGAGCGGCCACCTGAGCAAGCCGTCCACAGCCGGAGCTGCTGGGGGCGCGGCAGGCGGCGTCCACGCCAGCCACGCAGCGCGGGGCCACGGATCTGATGTGGGAGGTGTTGGGGCAAAAGCACCCGTATGTTCTTGGTGTCAGGCTTTGTTGTATTGCGGCAAAAGCAATGCTTTGTTCTTGGTGTCAGGCTTTGTTGTTTCGGTTTTTTCTTTTCCGGTCTGTTGTTTGTAATTTGCAGCCCAGGTGCGGTTATCAATCATTCGGCTCTAGGTCTGATGTTTTGGGGGTTGTGGTGTGCAATATTGGGCGTATGTCCAGAATCTGTTGTAGTACCTTGGCATTATTATTTTTATTTATTTTGTAGGGGGGGGGGGGTGCCTTGGTTTGGAATTGAACTTTCACTGTCCCCGTTTGTGTGTGCGTGCAGGCACCTGGGCTGGGCAGCGCCGGGGCCGCCAGCTTCTACCACGGTGTGGGGACGGTCACCTTCCAGCCGGCCGAGTCGCAGGTGATCCAGCCCACTGACCGGCTGCTGCTGCTGATGGGGCGGCACCAGTGGGACCGACTGCCCCCGTCGCTCTGGGAGCTGCGCCGCCAAGCGGACGAGGAGGCCCGGGCGCGGGCGCGCCAGAGCGCGTGGGATGCAGGGTCCCTGGCCGCGCGCGCCATGTTCCCCACCTACTGGCGCCGGTGGGTGCTGCCGGGGGTGGCCGAGTCCAGGGACCCCGTGGGGCGGGATCACGGGTCGATCCCAGCACATGGCGGCACATCGAGCGCGCTGGGGTTCGCCAACAACGTGCGCGATGGATCCCGGCGCAGCGCGGGGCGACCCGAGAAGGCTCCACGGCCATCAGCGGGGCTAGCAGACGCGCAGGGCCAGGTGGCGCGAGAGACCGATTGGGGCGCGGCACAGGACGCGATGGATGCGGGGGTGCGGCAGGCGGGGCCAGCTGGCGCCGGCGTGAAAGGGGAGGGTGGTGCCGTGGTGCCCCTGGGGTCCCTGGGGACCAACCCGGCTTCGGCGGCGGCACGGGTCGCCGCGGGCCAACCGGCACATCACAGCTTGAAGCGCATCAAGTCGGTCAAGCACGCCACCTGGAACACGCTGGACATGGTAAGTGCTTGCCTGCCTTTTTTTGTTTTTTCAGCCACATCAACCTCACTTCCGTGTACATTCCATTCACGCCTTGGTTTTGCTTAGGTTGTTTTCACGCCGTATCGCAGTTGACTGCATGGCAAACACTGCTCAAGGTTGGTTTCGCGCCGTATCGCAGTTGACTGCATGGCAAACACTGCTCAAGGTTGGGTTCGCGCCGTATCGCAGTTGACTGCATGGCAAACACTGCTCAAGGTTGGGTTCGCGCCGTATCGCAGTTGACTGCATGGCAAACACTGCTCAAGGTTGGGTTCGCGCCGTATCGCAGTTGACTGCATGGCAAACACTGCTCAAGGTTGGGTTCGCGCCGTATCGCAGTTGACTGCATGGCAAACACTGCTCAAAGTTGGGTTCGCGCCGTATCGCAGTTGACTGCATGGCAAACACTGCTCAAGGTTGGTTTCGCGCCGTATCGCAGTTGACTGCATGGCAAACACTGCTCAAGGTTGGTTTGGCGCCGTGTCGCAGTTGACTGCATGGCAAACACTAGTTACGGCTGCTGGCTGTACTAGCAAAACCCCAACTTATGGCGTGAATAGGCCATACTACCGGTTTGCGGCACTCTTGTGGATGCCGCTAGGAAGTTGAGGCAGCAGGTAAAATTGCCTCCGCACCTCTTAATGTGGCTCTTTTGATGAGTGGAAGTTAGTCAAGGGTGGAAGCCCCCGTCCAATAACGACTACTCATTAAAAGTGCATGCCCTACGTAACACACCGTGTTCGGTTAGCACTCAGCTGTGTGGTGCTTCATGACTATTGGACCTGCCGTGGGCTACATTGGCCACTAGATTTGCCAGTAAGGATGCGACGCATTGCAACCTCCTTTTGCTGGTGTCCATCAGGTCTTGTAGGAGTGGTGGTGAAACCATTACTTTCTTTCAGCGTTGTGTGGCATGGCCTATTTTCTGGCTTCTCCTTTTCCTCGTCACTCCCGCACATTATGGCATGTATATTTCCCTGGTCCTAGTAGGGCGGTGCCTTGGCCTCATATTTCAGCATCTTGGCCTTCTAATGTTGCCATGACCCTCGGGGAACGCTTTGCGCTGCCTCGCTGCAGCTATTCCACAGGGCGTTAGTGTCATATATCATCCATCATCCAGTGATTGCACTCACGGGGAGCCGCTGTATGTGGTTGTAGGATTTGTAGAGCCTGTGAAGGTCTATAGAGATGCTGGTTTTGGAGGACGCAGGCGTGCTCTTCTGCGACAGGGGTTCCGCGCTGGCACAAAATGCGGTCTCACATCGCCCTGTCCACGAGTCCATTGCCCTTTGGTGCACTGTATTCACTGGCTGGGCTGTTTGTCTGCGACTCGCATTACCAACCATTGATTGCCGCGAAGGCATTTCCATGTTTTTAAGAACTGAATGTTTACCTATGCATCTGTTAAAATTTTCGTGGGTGACCTGTATTACCTGAGCAGCAGTGCCAGGCTTGATGGTACGATCTATCACGATTGCTTGTGCGTCATCATGTTTGTCTGGCCGTGATATGCGTTGCTATCATGGATAATGCTAATGCTATGTTTGGATCATGCTTCTCTCCTTTTCAATTCGTCCCTCTCTCCCACACCACTTCTCTCTCTCTCTCTCTCTCTCTCTCTCTCTCTCTCTCTCTCTCTCTCTCTCTCTCTCTCTCTCTCTCTCTCTTGCCCCTATCTCCGGCATACCCCCACCCTTCCCTCTTTTGCTTCCTCTCTATCCTCCCCCATCCTCCATCTCTTTCTTTCCTCCCCCAATCTTCCATTTCCCCGCCCTCCCCACCCACCTCTGCTCCCACCCCACACCCCCTTTGTCGGGCATGGCCAGGACGACGGCGCAGCACCCCAGCCCGAGCGTTTCCTCATGTGCGGCTGGCGCGAGGGGGTGGCCGAGATGGCGTTCCAGTTGGACGCCAGCTGTCCCCCCGGCAGCGAGATGCTGGTTCTGAGCGAGCAGCCGGTGGATGCGCGCCAACGGGTCATGCGCGCGCGCCTTGGGAAGGCGCGCCTGCGCAACCTGCGGCTGCGGCACGTGCTCGGGTCGCCCACCAGCGGCTTCGACCTGCAGGTGAGCTGGTCATGCCCTTGGTGTTGGTGAAGGTCGGGGCCATGGGCTTTGAGGTGGCTGAGTTTTCTGTGAGGGCGGCCAGCGATGCAAGGGACCTGGAGGGCTAGAGTGCCTTGCGGTCGGCGTGAGCCTGGTCCTCCCACAGGTGGCAGCGTTTGTTCCTTGCTGTGACGGGGGCCATTGCAGGTTTGTTCTTCTGCTGAACCGGGCCGCCTCTCTCGCTATGGCAGGCTTGTTACGCTACTCTGGCTGTACATGCTTGTTATGTATATGATGCGGGGGCCAGCTCTTTTGCTGTTCCCTTTGGTCGTGAGTAGGTGAATTTTTTGCTAGTGAATTTGAGTGTGCCGGTTCATGGGTTATCTTATCTTGGGGTTTCACATTTCTAGTGTTATCCAGTTTCCCATCGGTTGTCTTTATCATTATTTTTACTATTATTATTATTATTATTTTGATTATTGGCGTAAAGTTGTTATTATAGATTAGTATGCATGAGCCATGTGAGCAGAACCTTAAATCTGCCGCTGAGCTGCACGCTGTGGTGGAAGCCAGCCATTAATCTCTTGAGATTATTTAACGAATTTTCGCTGTTTTCCCTAACACAACTGTGTGTGCCGGCAGGCGGCATTGGTGGACTGCATGGTCGAACGCGAGCCACTGCACCAGGGCTCGTCGTCCGAGCGGCGAGGCAGTTTGCATGCGGCCACCGCCGGGGGCTGGAGCCACCACCCAGTCAGCAGCGCGCGCAACATGGCGCCCGACCCTGCCAGGGTGGCGTGGGATCAGGACTGCCATGTGCAGGACGTGGCGGTGTCATCGGCGCGCGACTCGCTGCCGCTGGGCCCTTACAAGCTGACTGTGTTCGCGATACGTGAGGGAGGGTGGTACGGCTCGCGTGCCGACAAGCAGACACTCTTCTCGGTGCTCCAGGTGGACAATATCTGCAGGTGGGGGCCCAGGGGGGTGGGGCGTGGAAACGGGGGGGTGAGGGGGAAGGGGAAAGGGGGGAGGAGAGAGGCGGATTAGGGGGGGGGGGGGGGCAGAGGGCAGGGAGGGGGGCGAAGGCGCGGCAACGATGAGGACCAGACTGGGGTCTTGAAGGGCGAATGGGAGGAGAGAGGCGGGAGGAAAGAAGTGTGGGAGGAAGGGCACGGGAGTGTATGCTTGTTAGCTCAACTGAGGGCGGGGGAAAGGGTTGGCGTGCGTCAGGGGCAAGCGCGTCTGTGCTTACGTTTTGACATATCTTGAAAATTGATCCACCCTGCCAGCCCCCTTGACCATGCATGTGACCTGCGCCAGGAGCAAGGGCATCTACGCGTACAACCTGGTGGCCGAGGTGGAGAACCGCAAGCTGGGGGAGGGGGTGGCGGAGGAGGTGTCCAATGTGACGTCGGTCAGCACGACGGACCTCATGGCACGCCTCACGGGTCAGGTGGTGGAGAACACAGAGAACAACGCCGTGTGGGGGGAGCTGCTGAGCAAGGTGAGGGGTGGGTTAACCAGGGTGGGGGCCGCTGAGCAAGGCGAGGGGTCCATTAGCGGTGTCGAGGCTAGCTACTGAGCAAAGTGAGGGGCGTAATCAGCCATGTCGGGGGTAGCTGCTGAGCAAGGCGAGGGGTTTAATCTACCTTGGGGGGCCTAGTTGCTGAGGAAGGGCTGGTGTTAATTAGGCACATTGCGGGTGCATGAGTTGTAGTGCCAGTGGCAGCGTTGTAAACCCTGGATGCCCTATTCTACACCCTGTTGTCTCATTGGTGTTTGGGGCGGACGGAGTTAAGTTTGGTGGTAGTGGTGGTGTTCCTATAGTAGCATGAACCGCAATGCACCGCAAGTGAGGTGTGGTACTAGGTGCGCATGGCGCAAATGCGCAAATGATATTTCCTGATGTTGGTAGGAGAGGGAATGCGGTGACGTTGGTGGGGAGGGGATTGCGACCTGGGCAAATACACACACATACGGGGACAGGATGGGTGCGTGGGGTGTGGGTGGGAAGGAAATGGGGTTCATGATGGGGGGGGCAGAGGGGCAAAGGTGGGTTAGGATGCGAGAGCACGGGAAAGAGGGAGAAATAAGGGAGAAATAAGGGAGAAATAAGGGAGAGGAGGGAGGGCAGGGGAATTCTTATATGAGAAGTTGAGAACCTTCAAGTTTGCATCCACCGCTGTATAAAGCAAGCTTTACAACTCAATTTTCACTGTGTTCCGCCTCGTGCTTTATTTTGAATTATTGTACGAATAGAGGCATTTGCTCTACGGTAACGGCACCAACACTCCCCTGATTTACTTGCGATCCTGTCGCGAGCACATTCGATGCTTTGGTTTTCCTGCATGGCCCGGCCCCCGTCGATTCTCTCCAAGTGTGCACCATGGACCCTAAAGGACGCACCTACAACCCTGAAAACCCTTGCGCGACTCGAACCTCTGACTTGTATGCTCAAAGGATTGAAAACTAACTTTTCTTCCTGATATTTAAACTGTTGCCTTATTGCACTCCTCTTTGCAGCATGGCTTTGAGATTGGGATCCGGGACGTCGGCGTGTACATGGACCCATTCAACGAGGACTTGTCTTTCCGAGAGATCTCAGAGCGGGCGTGGGCCATGGGTGAAATCGCCATAGGCTACCACAACAGCTCCCAGGGGGTTGTCTTGAACCCGCAGCCGCAGTCACAATCGGTGAAGTTGGGGGTGAAAGGATCCGTGGTGGTGCTGCATAACCCACATGCTGGATGAGGCGCGTTCAATAGGAGGGCAACCAGCAGCCCATTTCTTTACGACGGACATCCTAATTTGCCGCGCTGGTGTGCCGAAGGCTATGGGGGAATGTGCTGAGTGGGCGGGCTCGGCTTTTGCGGTCCAGACACCTCTCTGTTACAGTGACTGGTCACTGCAATGGCCAGCGTTCACGTCCACCATTACTACAGGCGTGGTTTCACGCTGCTGTCATGATTGAGCGCAGAAGTCCCTTGTAAGGTGATCAATGGTGGTGGAAGATGAAATGATGGCGAAATTCCACCCGCTAGTCTACCTGCGCCAGTCTTGCAATACCTTGCCTATTTTCCTACGCTGGCAGCCTATACATCGCCGGCTCCACAGTACATGCCTTGCTAGCTATGTCTTCCTACCAAGCTCGGCCGATGCTCGGTCATCCGAGTGACAGATTGAGGGCAGCGCCCATCTGGAGGGATCATATCAAGGAGACAAATCGAAGGCCTGAAATCGGGAGAATCCGGACCATGGTAGCTCGAGCCTGCCGTTATCTTGTCCGCGTTTTCGAGTCGTTCAGGATGATGAATATGTATGGAGATGGAAATGTGTAGCCGTGTCCATTGAAATTATGGCTGGCTTGCGTGTAGAGCGACTAGATGTCCTAGACGGTGGGGCCGGAAACAGCTTGCTTGATCAGGGCGTGTGTTTCGAGCCTAACTGGCCGGGAGTGTCTAGTGGTGAGCACCATTGCTGCGATCACTCTCCCACCATTTACGAGGAAATACCCACAAATGGAAAACCACTGAAAAGGCCTAGCTAGTCAGTCATTACGTTAGCCATGCCATGATTCCAAACGTCCAAGAACTGCACACGGTGCAAAGGCAAAAATCCGGAGGACAGCACTTTCAAATGTGCGGCGGGAACCAAAAGCCCGCGTATGCCAGAAAACATCGTGTTGCTGCAGCGACGTGACGATGTGGACAACGAATCCAGTGCCAAGCTCGGCACGTCGATCCGCAAAGGAGATCTGGCATCACAGGGTTCAGATGTGCGGAGATACTACGCGATCCAGCCGGTCCACGACCTGTTTGTAGAGCTTGTGCCAAGGGGCAGCACCGAACAGATGTGGGTGACGTTGCAAAAAACACCAGACTTGACGGAGCATAATGTCTCGGTCATAATCTTTGACCAACAAACGATGCAAGAGTTCAACAAGAGTCGTGATGAAATCGACACGATAAGAACAAAGACGGGAAAAACGATGCAACTGACTAAGAACAACACCATATTTTGCTGTGCGGGAAAGGAGACTGTGAATATCAGGGTAGCGAATAAAAGGAATTTGCTGATATTTATGATCCTTGCGCTTATCATAGACAGCCGTACGCCAGCCTTGTTGTTATGGGTAATGTTAAGATCAAGGTAATTGCAACTAGTATCCTCCGACGTGAGCTTTAATGTGACCTGGACGCTTGCGGGTAGATGCCAGGCAGACCAGCTGTGATATACAAATGGGTTGCGAAATCAGGGTTGTCGAAAGCAATGGCATCGTCAATGTATCGACATGTGTGGATAAAACGCCTGATGAGAACATCATCATTTGAGGCAATATGATTCTCCATCATATGGTCAAGATTGGAAAGCAAGACACCCAGTGCTGGATGTGGCAAGTCAAATATGTTGCATGAAAGGATAAAGCATTCAAGTATAGAAAGGCTGGAAGCTTGAATACTGCTAAGAGGTTTACTGAGAAGAGTCTTACAAATATGATGAGGATTGAGTGTTACGGCTCGGCCCTCTACCGCCACCTCAACCTAATCCACGCCTAATTCTACCTAAGCTAGTGAGGCCGGTTGAAGCACTACCCTGGGCGAAAGATGGACGCGACGACTCTGATCTCAATGCATTGACATGTATCTTGTGTAGCTGTAATATGCCATCAACCACTTATGCAAAGACCATTTCAATTCAGGATTACGAAGGAAACACCTAAACAGCCATGACCCAAGCTAATATGTGTTACAATTCATAACACACGCCGAGTGCCAACGCGAGGGGTAGAACGTGCATAAAGGACCACTAACGGGCAGGCATGCTCGGGCCGACATGGCCCTCGCACACAGGAACCACGCTGGTCCACTACACATCTACACGAAGGATAAGGATCGTGGTTCTCTGAACATAGTTTCTTTATAGTGAGATGGAAGGGTAGCCGCTATGGCTAGGTTATTGGGTTCACGTGACATACCTTTTGAGGCCGGTGCATGCGGCCTGATCCGCATCAGTCGTGGCCAACACTTTGGCCAGTTTTTCTTGGCCAGGTGGCAGGAGCTACGTTGAGATATAAACCTGCCACTGTCTAGTTTTCTTGGCTCATGGCGTAGTGATTAACTAGATCTAGATTCTTTCTCTCACGCAATATGTGACCTAATAGCCCCGGCAGCCTTACGTAAGCTGCCGGCAATTAGAACGCCACATTGCGTCATTTGTTCAGACGCAACATTTGCGTGGCGAAAAAATGCCGTCCGGGCCAAGGCCGCATGACACGCAAAAAAGGACAAAAACAAAGCCACCTAGCTAAGGTCGGCCTCTTTTCTTTTCACGAGGGCGGCGACAGCAAGCCAGGGGAAACGAACCTCTGGTTTGACGAACCTGTACTGTCGGAGCCATTTTTGGCCCTGAGCAGCAATGCCGAAGGGGCGCAAAGCTACAGGAGGGCAGGCAGCGCGCGGGGAGGACGGGACGCCCACACCGCGGGCTGCTGCCGCCAGTCACGCGCCAGTCGCCTTCAGCGCCAAAAAGAAGCAGCTCGCCACTCTGCTCGCCAAGTGCATCAGCCCCGCAGAGGCGGTGGGGGCAGTCGAGCAGGTCTTCGGTGCCGAGGACTGGGTGACGGACGCCAGCTCGTGGAGCTCGAGCCAGCTGAAGTCTGTCGTGCAGTTGCTGGCCGATCACGTTGATGTTGGCGACGTGTTGGACGCACGTGACCCAAACGGAACGTTGGTGGCAAAACTGCTGGCCGTGGCAGATCTCGCGGCGGACGAGGAGGAGGATCAGGCGCTGCCACCAACGACACCTGCGCAGCGAAAAATGGCCAAGCCGAAAGGCGCGGCCAAGGTTTCGGCAGGTGGGGGGGCTGTCGGAAAGGAAATGAGGGCGAGGTTGGCGACATTCGTTGGGGCACCTCCGGAAACCGAAAATCAGGACGACGAGGAGGACGAGGAGGGGGAGGTCGCAGCCGAGAAATTCATGCAAGGTTTGAAGGCAGCGCTGGGAGGAATGGAGGGGGCGGGAAGCCACTTCAAGGCCTCGAAAGGGGTGGCGCTGCCAAGCCGAGCCAAGAGCGTGAAATATCGGGTTTCGGAGCGGGTGCTGCCGGGGGTGTTGGAGGACGCCAGCGACAATGGGATGGGAATCCGGTCGTGGGTCATGACGGTAAAGCCTGGAAATTGGCGGAACATGGAGAACAGGAAAATTGTCATGAACATTGCATTGGCCATGGACACCCTTCTCAAGGAGCTGGGCTCAGCAGCCGGGGAGCTTGTGGGCATGGAGTACCTAATGAGGGTGGTGGCGGCCTTGCTGCAGGTGGAGGGGCAAGGAGGGGGGGGGTGGAAGGTGGCCAGCCACCTCCTGCCATTGGGGGAGGAGGCTGCACTGTCAGCCACCCCGGCTGTCAAGGCAGCTCTCCAAACTGCCATCCTCTTGGACAAGCTCAGCAAGGCTCAACAAGTAGGGAAATAGAATCCCAGCGGGACCGCTCCCTTTTCCCGCTGCCATACCCACTTAGGCCAGCGTACACCGCGTGGGGCAGGGTGAGATCGGCACGCCGGCGACAGCGTGCCACGCGCCGCCACCGCGAGTACACACTGCAATGCAAGGTAGTGCGTTGGCTTAATTGGCTGTGGGGGGGGGGGCAAGACCCTCCTCCTAACCCTAGAGGGGCGTGCTCTAAGGGGAGGGAGGAGGCCCTTGCGAGGGTCAAGAGGCACTGCACCTGGCACAGTCGCCGCGTAGGGGGCGTTGCGACAGGCCAGGAGCAAGAAGGTGCTGATGCAATATATGGGAAGCAGAATAAGTATGAACAACTGCGCGCGGACGCGGTGAGTCTACCAAAGGCGGAGGTGGCGGGGAAGGCACGGCTGCTCGACCTGTTGGCTATGCAGCCGAGCTGGCGGGAGATATATGCCAGCGAAGAGAACTGCATCAAGCCAGCGGTCGCGGCGAGCGCAAGGTATTGGAATGTGCCCAAGCCCAGCCGGGGATGCTCCATGGCTGAATGGGGCAAGCTCATGAGCCGGGCAGCGGGCGTGGGCATGGTGGCGTTCCGGGAGAGGCGGCCCAAGTGGGTGGATGGCTGCTTTGGAGTGGCCAAGGGGGTGGGTGAGCTACGGTTCATCGTCAACAGGAAGCTGGGCAACCTGCTGTGGGTGGACCCCCCCAAGATCCTGCTACCCCACCTGGGCATCCTCGTGGAGGTCTACATCAAGGGCTGGTGCTACTGCGCCAAGAGCGACCTCGTGTCATACTACTACTCCATCGAGGTGCCCGAGTGGTGGTGGGACTACCAAGGGCTTCCTAGTGTGTGGTCGACTAGCGTAGGTCTGGCAGGGCCCAGGCGGAGGGTGTGGCCCGTGCTCAAGGTGCTGGCCATGGGACATTCCCATGCGGTGGCGCTGGGGGAGGCCATCCATGAGATGGTGCTCTACATGACCGGTGCCCTGGATCCGAGGCGCCAGGTCAACTACCTCTCAAGCGCAGGTGAGCTCACCTTGGTGCGCGACGAGTGTGGCCAGCCACTGCGCTTGGCCATCGAGTACAAGGAGGAGCGCGCCGGGGAGCTTCAGATTGACCTAGAAAACCCCCCTGCCCGGCCCATGCTGTCCATCACCATTGATGACTTGGTGGCCAGCAACGGGCGGACCTGCGAGGCGGTGAACCAGCTCTGACATCACGCGCGCTATTGAGGAAGGCTACCTCCCTAACAACCTTGTGCCGTCTAAGCCGGAGAAGACTAAGATGGCGAGCGTGGAAGGGGACGAGCTACTGAAGCCCTATAGGGGTGGTGCACCGACGGAACGGCGTGCTGGAACCAACCGTCAATATTCATATATCTTTGTCTATGTGTCACAAAAGTTGTGTTATATTATATCTGTGAAAGGTCTGAACAGTTAGCAACACGTAGTTGGTGGGAGTTGGCCATACCGTTACAAAAGAACTTTGCATCCAAGGTTGAGTGATTAGCTGGAAACTGGCAGGTGTTGCATGGACCAGTGAACCCAATGACACTTGATGGACCTGAAGTTTTGTGCAATGTCTGAAATGATGATGATTAGCATGCGCGCTTGTTTTCAACCTCAACTGAGCACATCTGGCATGGGAAACTGCAAGAAATGTGGCGGAAATGCAAAAAACGCACATTTTTGCTCACATTTGGTAGCGAGCTGTCAATGAATGAAGTACAACGGACCTGAATTTTTGCGCAATGTCTACACTACAATGATGATATGGTCCGCCAGCACTTTTGGGGGGGGTTTGACCCCTGAAAATGAAAAAAATAATAACTCCTAGTCTAAGACCACAACTCCAAATACCCTCAACCCCGGTACTAGGAATATCTCTACACTTCAACAGCTTTCAGAATATGCAATAATACCATTGGTATATCAAGGCATTTGGATAATAGCTCCGAACCAAAGTTGGCCAAAAGGCGATCGTTTCCGTGCAAGAGAAAGTACACCCCCCCATTTTTCTCAGGGCGGGGTCAGAAACCTCAATACCAACATTGGACAATTTAGTTGGATAGTCCAATGGTGCTTTCCTTTGGTCAAACCACCCGGACACCCCATTTGACATGTATAATGCACGCGTGTACATGTGTGGCTTACGCGCGCGCAAACAGCCAACTATGCCATGCTATACAATTATGCAATATAAATGACCACAATAGAGTGCCAAACCTGCTGGAATCCAAACATGACGCCAACTTGCCATCACTGAACGATATCCCCCAAAGAAGTGCCACAAATTGTGCACCATAATGGCTAATACCCCTCCTAGAGCATGCATGGAAAGCTGTTGCAATAACCACTATCCTACTCATCAAAAGACATGTAAGAACGTACGAAGTCCCTGCAAGCAACGTGCAAACGCATTGCCGTACCTGCCTCGATCATGACCTGGCCGCCAGGGTACTTCCGCTGGCCGGCATGCTCATACGTCACGTAATAATGCAGCTACTAGTGGGAGAGGCGGCCATAGCCGCTCTATCCATGCATCCGTCAACATCACCATGTTGAAGATATGTGCAAAGATGACGCCTATCGCTTCCACGTTCCCAGCAATTGGCGCAGCAGACTTTCGTAAAGACGCGGGAGGCCCAGGCAGACGGAAACTCCCAAGAACCAAAGGAAACCGGCGATACCAAACGGGAAGTCTCGTCTGACAGTGACTACCAAGACAGAGGTAATAGCCACTGCGTGTTTCCTCAACAGCATAAATCTGATCATTCTTGACTTACCAAAATAATGCATCATCGTTCAGGGGTCATCATCTGACCAATTTCAAGCCGCGGAACCCTTAATTGCCACAAAATGGCACGCTGACAGCCATATCTCGCTATGCGCGTGCAACGGTAAAAAATGTTAGCAAAAGTCACGTGACTTGAGCAGTGCCTGCAAGAAAGTGGTGGTATTTACTGGGCTATGGCGCAATTACCTACCACAACACCGCGAGCCCCGCCAAATTTTTACATAAATTATTGTCCGGAATTCGTCCGAGATCTAGATTTTTCCCGCGCCACAACTGACAAAAACGACGAAAACACCCATGGCGGTCGAGCATGAGCTAGCGTTCTGAAACTTGCGTCATTGCAGCCGCTCGAGGTGTCAAAACGAAGCTTACTACATCACGGTTAATCCATGGAATAATTTTGGACTTCTATACGCTGTGATTGCGACGCGGGCATTGAACGGGACAAAAAAATTTTTTCGCAGCGGACCAGTTTTTCGCGAAAACCGGATTTCTCGGTGGTACGTGTCTCAAAGTCTTGGTCACATGAGGATACGAAAATCCCGGCACGATAGCTCAGCTTGTTCGTTATAATATTCCCGAAAACGTTAGTGTTTTCGTTTTTTGAGTTTCGCTTTTAATTGTCCGGCATTGACGTGAATAAATATGGGGGTGCGATTAAATCCGTCTGTTTCTTGCTTCATGCAATGCATATCTTTGTCGTCAGATAATCAGCTCTTTAGGCTATGCCCGACCTTCCTATACTGCCAGCCTGCGGCAGTAAGCCACCAGAGGATATGGCGTGCCCAAGGTTCCGCGCTAAGGCCGCTAATGGTCTTCCGGATGTGCAGTAAGTGCGGTAAAAGCTGCGAAAATTGCTTATAATGCCTGTAGGAAGCTGTTTGCGACAGTGTTTTCCAAGCGAGTTCATTCTTCTTTTGACGCCAGATACAAAAGACAAAGGGGGGCATCGTTTTTATTAGTCGGCAGTGTTTCGAAATGTGATGAGTCGGGCAGACGACCTCGCCACGACACGGCTCAAGCTTCGCATATCCCGGCAGCCATAAATAGGCGCAGATAAAGCGAGGTGAGCGAGCCAGAGGGCCCAGAGTCGTTGCTAACGCAAGGCAAGGCTTCTGAAAGGGTAGAAAGCTGGATTGTTAAGACTTTCTCAAGAGCATGGTGCAGTGGTTATTGCCACCTTGTCCAGACATTTGCCCTTGTCTTTCTGATTTAAAGACTGTTGGAAATTGGAATGGGAGAACGTTTCCAACGTGGTTGCTTATTCATTACTGTGAAGAAAGAGCCTTTTCAGTTGCTGACAATGAGATGGAAGCTGTCTCATGCAAATTACCCAGGAAATGCAAGTGGTGCGAGGTAAGGCCATGCATGGCTGATATTGCCTTCATGCGTGAGTTGAGCAGGAGACTGCATGGCTGGGTGTGTGGCTGGCTAGGTGAGCGGGGCGTGTATGGGTTGTTGCAATGGTGAGGGCATGCGAGGCGGGCACATGCCTGCATGGCTGGTTTGGGTGTTGGGTAGTTAGGTGGTTCCGTGATTGTGTTGTTGAGTGGTTAGGTGGTTAGGTGGTTGTGTAGCTGGGTGATCGGTTGTTTGGTTGTTTGATTGCCCAGAGAGCCTTGGGTGGGAGGCTTGGGCTATAGATGCTTCAAGGGATGCCTAGGCGTGGGTGGGTTCAATGGCAGGTGGCTGGCTGATAGGTGGATGCCTTGGTAAATGGCTGGCTGCGTAGGTGGGAGCACAGGCAGTTGGAGAGGGTGGCTGGCTGGCTGGTCATGGTGGGTGGATGAGTGCAAGGGCGGTCGGTTATTGGCAGATGGCCAGGTGGCTGGGTGATGATATGCTTTGGGGACTTTGAAGTGGGTGTTTTGTTGGAAGCATGAGTGAAACAACTGTGCACACGGTTTTGAGGGTGGTGGGTTGGTGGTTGGTTGGTTAGGGATGTGTGTGTGTGTGGGTGGGTTGGTGGGTGGGCCATTGGTGGTTGGTGGCTGGTGGATCAGTGTGTAGATGACTAGATGTGGGTGGGTGGGCGAAGGGACGGGTAGTAGATGGACGGGTGGGCGCACAGCTAGATATGGATGCGTCAGATGGGTTCATGGTTGGGACCGACTCACCTATCGTGGGTGAAGGGCTGTGCAGGTTTGGGGCGAGGTAGGTGTCGGGGTGCTGGCTAAGAAAATGCATCATGTGTGGGTGGGTCAGTGGGTGGGTCAGTGGGTATAAGGGTGTGGGGGCAGTGAGACTGGTTGAGTGGGTAGGTGCGTGGGTGGGTCAACTGTTGTGGGTGGCCGGACGGGTGCATATGGGGCCAGCTGCATGGCTGGGTGTTTAGGTGGTTGGGTGTTTGGGTGGTTGGCTCATTGGATGGGGGAAATTTCCTCCTTTTTACCTAGTTGGTGTGTGGGTTGCGCAGGTGCCTTGGTGGGTGGGTGGATGTCCAAGTGGTTTGGTAGGTGGTTGCCGGGTGCATATGCAGGTGCACGCATGGTTATATAAGTTGGGTAAGCATGTGTGCGGCTGGCTGCCCAGGGTGGGTGGGTCACTGGGTGGGAGGACAGGTGGCTGTCTGGGTGCACGGGCGCGCGAGTGTGTGAGCAGTTGTGTGGGTCGGGGTGGCCAGGTGGCTGCATGCCAGGGTGGGCGACTGCATGGGTGGCTTGGTGCGCACAAAGTGCAAGAGATGGAGACATCGGATATGCCAATGCCATATCATGTGAGCATACGTGGATGCCAGGTGACATGTGCCAGCGTTGGGGTCACTGCACCTTGATATGCTCGCTCGGCATATTTAATTTCGACATGTATTACACGTAGTGTATATCATGGCAATGATGGTGTGTGTTGGTAGCATTCAAATGGCTGTGTTAGTGATGTGGCATGTATTGTTCACCTTTCCTTCCCATTTTGCAATGTGCCAAGTAGTTTTGAGGCATGGTGTCATGGGGTATACATATGGACATGCACTGCACATCACAGCTAGCTTTGTGGCATACTACTGGCAATGCCTACCTTACATGATGGATTCTGCTAGCAATGGTCACCACTCAGGCGTTCACATGCACCAAGTTTTTGCACACTGTTTGTACCAGTCATTCTTGAGTTGCAGGTGCAAAGATTTAAATGATGTGCCCCAGCTTGGAGAATGTTTTGGTGGTTAATGTTGTTAAAATTGTGAGTAAAAAAGCAAAAAAGGTGACAATTGCTGGCATTTTTATAGACAAATAACACATAAAAGATCATTAGATATTTTAGGATGTGATATTAAATTACTCTTAAAATGGCTAGAATATAATTTTACTGATGAAATGACGTTTGAAAATCATGGATCATATTGGGATATTGATCATATAGTTCCTTGTGACAGTTTTGATTTGACAAAAAAAGAAGAAATCTGCAAATGTTTCCATTGGTCAAACTTAGCTCCACTCGAACATATTCAAAATATATCAAAAGGTAGTAAAATTATACCTGCATGATATAATAGATTATTACAATGTTCGTGCACAAAGCTTTATTAACTGAAAATTTTAAATTAGAACAGACAATTGAACAATTGTCTGTTCAAAGCTTTCAGTACTAAGTTATTTTGGAAACAGCATGATGGATCAGATAAATCAACTGAGGTATATTCTGATCAGACACTCCGCAAAGGTGAAAACCTTTGCGTTCAGTGCCGGGCCGCGGAAAACGCGGAAAACGCGATCTGCAAATGAATCCGACCGGAATCGAACTGGGGACCTCTCGCACCAATTTTGCTGACTATAGGACGGACGTCTCCGGTTACCATGGCATCGCCAACTTACACCTACAGTCATCCGCAAAAGTTCTCCTGTCCGGGGAGTGATGCAAGCCTTTCGGATTTGGTACTAGATAAATCACTCGAGATCTGTGTGTAGGAGATCTGTGTGAGGTATATAGTAACAAGCTGAAAGATACATGGGCAATTCGGAGTCGAGTTCCTAAGTACCGTTAATTTGGAAGGTATATGGAACCGATGCAACGACTGGTAAGGTGTGGGTCTTAGAATAGTACCAACTATTCAATGATAGGCTTAAGGTACAGTCTGGCATCTAGCGAAAGTTAGATGATTAACCGTTTCTGGTGCGGCTGATCAGTTGGTCGCAAAGTAACTGCTACTCTACATGCAGCGTAATGGTGATCTAATCACCAATCTATAGAGGATCTCTAGGTGCTGGTGATTCCGGAGATGCAACCAAGAAATGGGCATGGGTCGGCAATTTGGACATGCTCCAGTATAGCCTGCCAGCTCACTCCATGCGCTTAATTGGCCACCCTCCCCTGCCGCATGGGCGGGTGTGGGCTCACCCGCGCCGCCCGCCTCGCCCCCGCCGCCTTCCTTGGCTCTGTTGCTCAGGCCTGGGCGGAGATCCGCCGGTTGGTCCCCAGCGCCGTCAGCGCCATTCCCGACTTGGTCACCCCATCCCCCTTCCCCTTTGTGCAGGCTGTGCAGGATTCTTACCTCGGGATCCAGCAGGCTTGCGACCTCGTCCGCCCCGCTCAGGCCGTCCACCGTCGCCTGCCCCGGCCGGGCACGCCCGGCGTGTCCACTGTCGTCAGTCCTAGTGTCTTCCCTGCCTGCGTTCATGAAAAACAACAAAAGCCCTACGCGGGTATACTACACTGTGCTCTACAAACAGGTCGTGGACAGGCTGGATCGCATAGTATCTCCGCACATCTGAACCCTGTGATGCCAGATCTCCTTTGCGGCCGTTCCGAGCTTGGCACTGGATTCGTTGTCCACATCGTCGCGTCGCTGCCGCAACACGATGTTTTCTGGCATCCGCGGGCTTTTGGTTCCCGCCGCACATTTGAAAGTGCTGTCCTCCGGCTTTTTGCCTTTGCACCGTGTGCAGTTCTTGGACGTTTGGAATCATGGCATGGCTAACGTGATGACTGACTAGCTAGACCTTTTCAGTGGTTTTCCATTTGCGGGTATTTCCTCGTAAATGGTGGGAGAGCGATCGCAGCAATGGTGCTCACCACTAGACACTCCCGGCCAGTTAGGCTAGAAACACACGCCCTGATCAAGCATGCTGTTTCCGGCCCCACCGTCTAGGTCATCTAGTCGCTCCACACGTAAGCCAGCCATAATTTCAATGCACAAGGATACACATTTCCATCACCATTCATCTTCATCATCCTGAACGACTCGAAAACGCGGAAAAGATAACGGCAGGCTCGAGCTACCATGGTCCGGATTCTCCCGATTTCTGGCCTGCGCTGGTTGTCTCTTTGATACTACACTGTGCCGACTGGATGGCCGGTCTGCATCACTAGGAAGTCGGAAAAAATTCGTCCTGAGATCTCTTGAGATTCTCCTGAGTTTTTTTTTGACAAATCTTGAGAAATCCTGAGAAATCCTGAGATGTCCTGAGAATATCTTGAGATTGTCCTGAGATTAATCCTGAGTTTTCCTGAGATTGTCCTGAGATAATCCTGATATTTCGTCTTCACAAAATCTGGTAAGTGCACACCTCGGGTCCTGAGATTCTGGTGAAAAACTCAGGACAAAATCTCAGGACAATCTCAGGACAAAATCTCAGGACAATCTCAGGACAATCTCAGGACAAAAAAACGAGTAGAATCTCAAGAAAATCTCAGGACAATCTCAGGACAAAAAAACGAGTAGAATCTCAAGAAAATCAAGAACATGCACAGGCGAATTCTCCAGCCATTCTGGGACAAAAAAATGGTGTTATCAGGGACCGTCAGAAATACGACAATGCAAGATGATTACAATAGGGGCATGACTCACAATCAGTGCATTTATTACATTGATAAATATTATTTAAAAAATCTTTTATTCATAGGCAAAAAATAAATCACAACAAAAAGAGGATTGCTTCTTCATCGTTTGGCAGATCTTGTAGATCATTTGGTTCTTCATATACTCTGCCAAACTGTGCTTCGTTGCACATTTACCTGCACGCATAAACCAGGAAGGGGGAAAAACAGCATTAAACAGGACCATGATTAGAAACGCTGGGCTGCAGCATGTGCACATGTACACCTAACCAGACCAAAGGCATAGCAAACAACATCATGCTCGGCATAAAAAAAGATACTTCTGACTGGTACAAAACATTGAAAGGGTGACCCAAGTGAAAGCCTAGCACCGCCATTATTGAGATGTGCAAGACCAAGAAACCACGACATTGCATATGACCGATGCATTGAAAAAGGGAAAACACGTTTATTAACTGTGAAGCTCCAGGGTAACTAGACTAAATTTCTTCAGGGCAAGGGACTAATTGAATTCAGCAAGCAAGCGTACATGCGCGCAAGGACGAGAGTGGCTAAATAAGGAAGCAAGGGCCTAACAAAGGAAGCAAGGGACTGATTAGATTCAGCAAGCAAGCAATTGCAAGCATGCAAGGAAGAGGGGCTAACAAAGGAAGCAAGGGCCTAACAAAGGAATCAGGGGACTGATTCCATTCAGCAAGTGGTCAAGCATGCAGGGAAGGAACGGCCTAACCAAGTAGGCAAGGTCATATCAAAGGAAGCAAGGCATTAATTAAATTCAGCAAGCATGCGAGGAAGAGTGGCTTACAAAGGAAGCATGGGACTAAGAAAGGAAGCAAGGGACTAATTACATTCAGGAAGCACGCATGCAAGGAAGCAAGGGAATAAAGCAAGGAACTAATCAAATTCAGCAAGCGGCTAAACAACCAAGCAAGGGCCTAATCAAGGAAGAAAGCAACCACGCAAAGAAGCAAGCAAGCACGCAAAGACGGAAACAAGCATGCAAGGAAGCAAGGGGTTTATCAAACTCAGCAAGCAAGCATGCAAGGAAGCAAGGAGCAAGTGAGGGACCAAGGGACTAATCAACTTTATGACACTTACCACGCAGAAGGGACAACCTCATGACCGCGGAGAAGATAACATTCCGTCCCTCCTGTTGCGATTGCAAAGGGGAGAAAGAATAGTAGTGATGTAAGGAATGAATTCCAGTGCAAAATTAGGAAAATACCTTCAATAACAAAGCTAGTAAGTAGGCAAGGTAATTAAAAAGTAGGTAGCAAACTGATGACAACATGCACATACTCACGCATGGACCAACCAAGTTAGTATCTAATCTACTATGTGGCTTATGAGGAAGCACCATGAAACATTTGACCTTACTGGCTTCATCAGAACACGTCTAGATGCTTTTCCTTTGCAAAGATAGTCGCAATTGACGCTTGGGGCTTGCATGGGATTCAGGTCTGCATGGACGTGCTTTGACAACAAACGGGCATGTACGCACAAAAATGCCCAAGGACGGTACTTCATGATGGTCATCTTCATGAACTTGACCACGCATGTAAGAGGACAAGAAATCAAGTATTCAGAGTTCATGCTATACTAAGAAACCAGCTTTTGCTCAGAATGCCGCTTTTGCGGTCTATGGGCCTTCCAATGCAACCTGCCAAGCAATTCTCATAAGTATCCTTGCTCAGCTACGCAGTTGCTCATTTTCCCGGCTCCATTCCTCTTCGATCACAGCCTGTCCATGACGGCCTTGTAGGTTTTGGATAGCTCCAGAATCTCGCTCTGTTTATTCTCCGTTACTTATGTCACTCACATGTCGTCGCTACTAGAACCGCTTCTAGTGCGGTTCTCGCTGCCACCCCTGCTGCCACACCTGCAGCGCTTGTTATTCGGTGGTTGCATTCATTGGTTACGTATGGAAATCGGTTGCCCCATCGCTCGAGCTAGCGTGTATGTGCCCTCACTGCCCGCTAGCCCCAGCACTGACTTGACTGCGAACAACGGCTAGGGCTACGTCAAACGCGTTTTTTTGAATTTGCGCAAAAAAAAAGATTGCGACTAGGTCACATCCGTAGCCAGCGGCAGGCGGAATGTCTCGAGTGATTCCAGCCAAGCGATCTTCCGTATTGTCATGACATCTTACCTTTCCACTGGTTACTACTTGTCTCAAAGCCTTTTAGAACGGTCGGAGCCGCAAACTGCCGATAAATTTACAGGTACAGTAACTAGTATTCACCAATGAAAGCCACAGGCATTTAAAAAAGCCGTCCTGCCAGACCCTAGAAAACGCTTGGTCCTGACTTTGCCGGACAACCATTGGAGCAGGTTATAAAGTGCGACAACGATTTCTGATTGTTGGCTGACAGACTGACAGCCGACAATTATTAACGCAAAGTCACTAAAGCAATTAGGCAGTGAGAACATTCTACAAAAGAGCTCTTAGTTCGGGCTTTATATAAGTAGTACCTGCCTGTTAAAAATTGGAACAAGGATACGGTTCCGGC
Source organism: Mesostigma viride (assembly GCA_009746045.1). Lineage (NCBI taxonomy): Eukaryota > Viridiplantae > Streptophyta > Mesostigmatophyceae > Mesostigmatales > Mesostigmataceae > Mesostigma > Mesostigma viride. The sequence goes on from RPFO01000448.1 coordinate 129,063, forward strand.
ATCCGTTTATTCCGAAGCCGGTACGGGCAAGGCTAGGGAACCGGCGTGGGAATAAACTGAACTGAACATAACTGAAATAAAGGCCGTTATGGTGCCGTGAAATAGCCGCATGACGACAGTGCCGTTCCAAACTTTCAACTTCGCGCCCTACCTCTCTTAACCGTTACCTGGTAGACCGTTGGTCCAACGAGCGAAAAATTTAGAAAGGTTGCGATTAGGCAACGCGACCTTGCACCTAGCCGCACCCATGAACGCCTTCAGCAGCCATGTTAGGCAACACAACCCTGCACCTAGCCGCACCATTCCATAAACGCCTTCATCAGCCATGTTAGGCCGGAATAGACACGGCATTTCCACTTTGGGTCTCGCACTAGTCAAGTCACTTGCTCAGATAGTATATCACTAGCTCTGACCCGCCTTCAAGCGGTTTGGTAGTGCAGCGGCTGTGTGTGGTTCTACCAAACGACTTTCAGAAATATGTGCCTACTCCATGGCCCCATCGCGGCAAGTAGCGGGAGCGCTTGCAGAATGTAAGTGATGCTGCGCCTATACCGAACCCCGTCTTTGCCGCCATGAACCATGACTCCGGACGGAGCTGCGATGACGTAAAGATGGTTGAAGGTCGCGGGTTGCTGTTCTGTAGTTGCCCCAATGCTGTTCTGTAGTGCTCCGATTGATGTGAGCTGATAGCGGCCTCTTCAATACCTTGAGTTTTGCACGTGCTCACGTGGGGCCATGGAGTAGGCACATATTTCTCAAAGTCGTTTGGTAGAACCACACACAGCCGCTGCACTACCAAACCGCTCGCGTGGCAAGAGCCGCACTGCTGGCAAGTCCATGGCAGCGGCTAGTGTCAGCGCATCGAGCCCTGATGACATAGCTAGTGTTTCGTCGTTCAGCAGCAACGGTGAGGCATGCATTCCCTCACAAAGGAGAAGTGAGAGGCAGCGTGCTGTAGTAAATTATGCGGACAACTCTGACAGTGCTGCATACACTGATGAGGAGTGGCATTGATTATATTTCTGGCAATGATGCCTGTAATGTAACTTGTTGTGTGCTTGTCGCACTGCATTATCAAGGAGACAACCAGCGCAGGCCAGAAATCGGGAGAATCCGGACCATGCATTATATTTATTTATTTCCAATGAACATGTGTGTCAACTGCATCATTTCTGCATCCACATATAATGCATAAGTGTCCTGTCTTCATGCACTTGAGAGTTCTCAAGTGTCATGCTCAGTGTCCTGATTTTCCTGATTTTTTGTGCCATGCTAAGTGTCCTGATTTTCCTGATTTTTTGTGCCATGCTAAGTGTCCTGATTTTCCTGATTTTTTTCTGATTCAGCGGGAAAATCTCAAGATCTTGAGATTTTTTGTGTTGTTTCGACATTTTTCTCAGGATCTCAGGATTTTCTCAGGATTCTCAGTGTTTCTCAGTGTTTCGCGAGACGCATCTCAGGCACTTCTCAGGATTCTCAGGAGGAAGTCCTGATATAATATCAGGATTCCTGAGAAAATCTCAGTTTTTCTCAGGATTTCTCAGGACATCTTGAGAAAAAAATCAGGATATCTCAGGAAATCCTGAGAAAATCTCAGGAAATCCTGAGTTCATCTCAGGAAATCTCAGGATTCCTGAGAAAAATCTCAGAACCCGACTTCCTAGTGATGCGAGCTTGAACGATCAGGGGCAGGCTTGGCTTCACTCCGTTTCCCTTGAGGGGAGCGTGGGGTCCGCATTCCTGCGCGCCCTCCCCATGAGCCCTTTGTTCACGCTGGTTCCGGCCCTTTACGCCCTCGCTCTCCGCCACCAGCTCTTTGCCCCGCAACCTCTCATCACGGCGGCAGCTGCGGGCTTGCTCTGGATACTACTGGGACGCACTACATCGCGTGCATGGGTGGCCTGTCGGGCAGCAGAACCAGAACTGTTTCCTCTATCTCCATACCGCTCTCCTCCGGGTGGTGTGTGCCATGGTTCAGTCGGTCTTTCCCCACTCCACCATCAAGTGCGAGGACGCGGATGGCGGCCGCCCTCTACTCACCCAACCACCGCCCCGACATTACCGTGCTTGACTACGACGGGCAGGGTTGCCACCTGCTCATCGATGTCTCCGTGGCTCGGCCGCTCTCGGGTCGCCACATCCTCCGGGCGGCTGTGGATGCCGGCGCTGCTGCCGCTGAGCGCGACAAGTTTGCCTCCGACATACGGCAATGTGGGGCCCCACCGGGTCATCCCCTTTGTCCTTGAGGAGTTCGGGGCCATGGGCCCCAAGACAGCGGAGTTTTTCCACGAGTGCTGCCAGCGCCGTGAAGACCGCCTCGACCTCGAGGGTCAGACCGCCCCGTGGTCGGCCCGCACGTGGTCCTCGTATTGGCGGCAGCGCCTGTCACTCGCCCTCACTCGCACCGTGGCTGATGTGTTATTCCGCCGCACCCGGGCCGACTTTGTCGCGACCCATGCGGTCTAGATCCCTTCCAGGCCTGCATGGTGGGCCGGCAGCGCTGTTGCGCTGCGTGTAGTTTTGTGATGTATAGTTAGTTGTACCTTAATTGTGCAGCTGGCGTGATCCTCATTGGATGTCCGTGTCAGATTTCTTCAGGGTTATTTTTCCAGTTATCGGGTTTTTCCCTATGTTGCATGCCTATCTCACCTCCGTAATCTATCATTCTCAATGAATCGGGGTTCTTTGAACGGAGTTTCTTCTATACGTGAATGCGGGAACAAGAGGCCGCTGGATGAGCGGCTTATAGGTCGTAGTGTTTTCTCGTAGCTGTTTGGCTAGAGCTTTTGTGATTAGTAGATGCAGTATAGTGCATGGTTGAAAAATGAATTAAATAAAATGTGCGTTCCGCGCTTGGGTTGATTATACCCGGGCGGAACGGGGCGTGAGGTGCAGTGCCCCTGAAAAGAACAACCTACGCATTATTTAATACTAGCCGTGCAGATTCGGGATATTCTACCCCCGGTCTGTACGGTTAGCGTCTTACTAGCATCACTGAACATAAGGGTTTAATGACGTCAGTTAGCTAGGGATAAGGGAGGTTTTGCGACTAAAAGCCGCTCTGGCTGGTTTTGTCGGCCTCTTTCTTTGCTCCCCACCCACCCACCCTTGTCTTCGTTGCCTCTAGGGCAACGTACTTCATGAAGGCCTTGAACGGCGTGCCTCCGGGCATGTCGATAGTGTCACATGTATGCTTCCACTTATTGTTTTAGGGTTCTTCTTCTTTTCGGGTTTTTCCTTATGTTGCATGCCAATCTCACCACCGTAATTTATCATTCTTAATGAATTAATTAATGAATTAATAGACACGTGACTGCGTCATGTGAGCAGAAGTCCTCAGTGGGAGGGGAACATGGGATGGAATGGATGGTGTAAGCTATATCTAGGTCCATGTTACAGGGGTGTGGGCACCGCGGCCCGAATCGCTGTGAATGCCGTACGCGGTCACAGTGCGCGGAGCCCCCGCAGACTTGGGCGGGTGGTCTCCTTCATCACTACTTGCCATGTATCCTTGCAAACCATCTGCCTCCATATTACAGACAAACCAGGAGGCTGCCCGGGTGTGAGCCCGTCACGTCTAGCAGTAGCACATGTCCATGCCGAGTCTAGTACGAAAGGTCCACGGGTGGTGGCCCTGCCGCGCGCGGCGCCTGGGGCACGCCAGGTGAGGACATATCGCCCAGGCATGGAGGGCTTGGTGCCAGCTAGTCTATCTGATGTGTCTATACCTGATCTGTGCGGGCCAGGTGCCCGGCTAGGCCCAGGCGCCTGTGCCTAATAATTGGCCTCCACCGAAGGGAAGGTGGCCACAAGGAGCCGAGCGTTTACCAGCTAGCTGGGGTTCGCCCATGTGTCGTACGGCGAGCGGGGAGCAGAGGAGACCGACGCCCCCGTTCCCGGTGCCACGTCGCCGCCTCCGTAATAGAACCGCCATGCAGCCGTCGATGTCGTCAGTGGCCAAGGGCAGTCGGTCCGCGGGCCGATGCAGTGCGCCTGTGTTCTTGGATTCCCAGGATGGCGATATTATTGTCGATGCAGAAACCAATAAGATTGGAGTCTCGATGGCTGACAGTCGTCGCTGCGCAGCTAGGCAGTGACAGCGGTCAGCGGGTCTTAATGAATATATAGTAATAATATAATTACTTACAGCAGAGTGAAATCACTCAAACCAAAGCAAACGCCCAGCTATAAACCTCTATACAGAGCCATGTCAAATCTCTATACTACGATAAGACCAATGGAAACTCCTAACGGGAGGAACCTAATAGCCCTGCTGCACCGCAAAATCAGCCCGCGTACGGCGGAGCATGATGTCAGCCATGGCCCGAGTCAGCGCCACCGACAAGCGCTGACGCCAATATGACGTCCAGGTCCGCGCCGACCATGGGGCCCGCTGGCCCTCCAGGTCCAGCCGGTCCTCCCGGAGCCGGCAACACTCCTTGAAGAAGGCGGAGGTCAGGGGCCCCATGGCCCCAAACTCCTCCAGGACAAAGGGCACCACACGATGCCGTGCCCGACGTCGCCGTACGTAGGCCAGGAGCTTGGCCCGCTCCGCCCGGTCCGCCGTGTAACCTGCCGTGAGGGAGGCCCCAGCCACGTGGCTAAGAGCCAAGGGCCGCGCCACCGAAACGTCGATAAGCAGATGCCGGCCACCCCCCTCAAAGTCCAGCACCACGATGTCAGGCCGGTGGTTGGGGGAATAGAAGGCAGCGCCATCCGCATCCTCGGACCGGATGTTCGCGTGGGGGAAAACCGACCGAATCATGGCGAGCACCACCGTCAGGAGGACAGTGTGCAAATACAAATACCAATTCTGATTCTGTTGGCCCCCCATGCAGGCAAGGTAGTGAGTCCCCGTGGGATCCAGCGGCTGCCCACAGCTACCACAAGGCCGCCCGGCCGGAACAAGAGGCTGCGGGGCAAATAGCTGGTGCCGGAGCGCCACCGAGTATAGTGGCTGGGAGCCAAGGCGAATGGGGGGGCCATGGGAAGAGCACGAAGGATAATGAATATATATGCTATTTAGAATGCTATGGGACGGTCCCGGCGGGAATATTTTTGCGCCGAAAAAATTCGCGGTACCCGGTCCGTACCGTGAAAAAGTGGTGCACGGTGCGCGCACCCCTACTGGAGCTGGCCATGGCGACGTGCTTTCAGGCAGAGTAGAAAAAGATAGCTCGTGGAATGCAGAGAAACTGAGCGAATCTTAAAGACGATATGTCGATGAGTAAATGATACTACTTCGTAGCGGAGTTCGCGTTTTTTGCAGTGTCGATGATTTTATTGATGACCATCGCCACGGGGGTCCAATCTGATGTTTTCGTCGAGAGGAATAAATTAGAATGCATGCTGGCGGCTGTGATTGTCAGGTTTTATGGGCTTTACCCAGCGTCAAGGATGCGTTTAAATTGTTATTGGTAAAGCTTTAAAAAAATTGCTGGGTTTCGGCAAGATTTCCGTCATGATCGGTAAGACACTCTCCAGGCTCGCGGGATGCGCGTGACTCGAGCTTATTATTCCATGGAAGGTTGTTCTTTCTTGCGCCGCTGGGCGAAGGACAATGCCGGTAATGGTACGATCGTGTGCTCAACGTGACCCTATGAATGTTTCGCTTCCGTTATGGGTTATCAACGCAAGTTTTCGGCTTCTTTCCGTGCAGTTAGCGCCAGGTATAATGCCATTCCGTGCTGCGCATCGCCAGATTCCTGACACCTTTCAGTGGTTTCTATGTACGTTGCATGGCTGGGACGTGTCAAAGCGTGACCGTGGCATATCGTCAAGTTGTCAGGGTTTTGCTGAGTGGTTTCTTGGAAGGAGATAGCTAACAGCACTCATTTTTGTGTGAATATTGACGCGGCCTTTCTTAGCAGAGGCTTCATTGTGGTTAGAGGCTCACAAGCTTGAGTTTGTTTCTTGGCAAACAATTGCGCTGGAAAGAAAGGTGGCAGTGGTTTTTCTGAGGGGCATACTGCATGGGTGGAACTGCACGTAGGTAGGGGTTATCGTTGTCTTGTTGGCCTTTCAGTCCCACTAAAATGGGAGAGCCCTAATTCATATATATGCTAGCAAGGCAAGGTAACCATGGTAAGAAGCCTTGGCAAGCAGCATGTATGATAATTCTGCTTTCTCTGTGGACTGTCTGTTGTTACCCTTGTTGGGCAATTAGTGGATATGGCTTTCTAGGGTGTGTTTGAATTTGGTCAGCTTGGTTTTGGGATGATTAAATTAAATTAAATTATAACATGCCTCCGTGGGGAGGTCATGTAGCACATATTCCATGATGAATGGGGTGGAGGAAGCCGCGTGATCGAACCGTATCCTAACTCTAAGCTATCTAGAAAATCCTAACTACACTACTCATCAAAACGCCTCCGCCGCTTGGGGGGAGGTGGCTTGCCCACAGGGTCGGGCGTGTGCGCCTTTCTTCTTCCACCGCGTCTTGTCCTGCATGGCAGTCCAAAGACGGGAGAGAGAGTGGATTAATTAGGAACATAACTCCGTTGGGAGGACATGTAGCACATAGCCCATGCAGAGAAGGGGCATATGAGCCTATAATACATTCTAAGCGACTTCCTGCAAGGGTGGGAATGTAAACAACACTTGCTCTAGGTGCACCAAGGCACCTGCACCCTCATGATGTATCGCGCTATGCCCAGTTAAGGGGGAGCGTGGCATGTGGGGGAAGATCATCATGGCTATACAAGAGCTATGGCATGGCTTCTCAGCAGAGAGTGACTCCCTGCATGGGCACAGCATAACTAAATAAAGCTAGGCATCATCTGGAGTGTGGCTCATCATAGGCACACATGTACATGATTAAATAAAGCGCGTGGCTTAGCTGGGATAGTGCCTCTAGGAGGCGTACATTCTGATCAGACACTCCGCAAAGGTGAAAACCTTTGCGTTCAGTGCCAGGCCGCGGAAAACGCGGAAAACGCGATCTGCAAATGAATCCGACCGGAATCGAACTGGGGACCTCTCGCACCAATTTTGCTGACTATAGGACGGACGTCTCCGGATACCATGGCATCGCCAACTTACACCTACAGTCATCCGCAAAAGTTCTCCTGTCCGGGGAGTGATGCAAGCCTTTCGGATTTGGTACTAGATAAATCACTCGAGATCTGTGTGTAGGAGTACTACACACGTGGCGTACATGTATACATGGCCACGGTCTATATATTCTGCACTACTACTGCTGTATTCCCCTAAGCTGGCACATCATTCCAAAAAGCCATTTTTCCACCCTGAAAATTATTCTAGGATAGGCTAATGATTAGTTTGGCCTCAAATTTGGCACCAAGGTGCCTAATCAGATATCTTATGGTGGCATGTGGTCAAATAATTTTTTGGGAGTCGGCAGCATGGTAACATGGTGACATTTGCTCGCATAAAAATACCGAATTTTCAGCACTTTCTGGCATGTATGCGCATATAATGACATCAAATGAACTCAATTGGGCCTGGAACTTTGCACATGTTATAAACACATCCCATGCAGCATGCCCACAAAGTTTCAGGCTGGTTGGATCACAAAATGGTGACAGATGCTAGCATAAATACCCCCAAAATGCAGTTTTTCAGGGTTTTCCAAGGGTTTCATCACACATATGCATATATAATGACACCAAATGAACTCAGTTGGGCGTGGAACTTTGCATATGTTCTAAACACATCCCATGCAGCATGCCCACAAAGTTTCAGGCTGGTTTGATGACAAATTCGTGACAGATGCTAGCATAAACACCACAAAAATGCAGTTTTTCAGGGTTTTCCAAGGGTTTCATCACACATTTGCATATATAATGACATCAAATGAACTCAGTTGGACCTGGGACTTGGCACATGTTCGAAACACATCCCATGCAGCCTGCCCACAAAGCTTCAGGCTGGTTGGATAACAAATTGGTGACAGATGCTAGCATAAATACCACAGAAAAAGCAGCTTTCTATTGTTCTTCCAAGGGTTTCATGGCAATCATTCCACCTTGGTGTACAGAAGGTTCCAAACAACACATCATTACATTATGCATCATATTTACAATGCAGGAAGGCATACTTGGGGGCACATGCCGATAGTACAATGCATTAATAACACAGCTCTAGCCAGCTAGCTAGCTATATAGTGGCTAATGCCACACCCGGGGGCACGTTCTCACGGCCCTGCTGCATCCTTTTCCTTTTCTTCTTCTCTGCATCTGACAGGGGCCTGCCCCCCATCTTCTCATCCACCAGCCTGGTGAGCACCCTGACGTTGGTGACTTGCGTCAGCTACCCTACCCCCATGGCACGCTTGGCCTTACGCTTGGTGAAGGTGGAGGGGTGGGTGCGACAGTTGGTCTGGGTTTTCATCACCCCCTTCCTCCAGTGCATGCGTGTGCTCCAACGCCTAAGCAGAGAAGCACACACACACACACATACACACACACACACACGTCGATCCCTTACCCACCCACACACACACACCCACGTACACATGTATCCACCCACCCATGCATACACGCACGCACGCACGCACGCACGCACGCACGCACGCACGCACGCACGCACGCACGCACGCACGCACGCACGCACGCACGCACGCACGCACGCACGCACGCACGCACGCACGCACGCACGCACGCACGCACGCACGCACGCACGCACGCACGCACGCACGCACGCACGCACGCACGCACGCACGCACGCACGCACGCACGCACGCACGCACGCACGGACGCACGGACGCACGCACGCACGCACGCACGCACGCACGCACGCACGCACGCACGCACGCACGCACGCACGCACGCACGCACGCACGCACGCACGCACGCACGCACGCACGCACGCACGCACGCACGCACGCACGCACGCACGCACGCACCAGTCATACCCTCCCTCCCTCCCTCCCTCCCTCCCTCCCTCCTCCCCCTCCCTCCCTCCCTCCCTCCCTCCCTCCCTCCCTCCCTCCCTCCTCCCTCCCTCCCTCCCTCCCTCCCTCCCTCCCTCCTCCCTCCCTCCCTCCTCCCTCCCTCCCTCCCTCCCTCCCTCCCTCCCTCCCTCCCTCCCTCCCTCCTCCTCCCTCCCTCCCTCCCTCCCTCCCTCCTCCCTCCCTCCCTCCTCCCTCCCTCCCTCCCTCCCCCCTCCCTCCCTCCCTCCCTCCTCCCTCCCTCCCTCCCTCCCTCCCTCCCTCCCTCCCTCCCTCCCTCCCTCCCTCCCTCCCTCCCTCCCTCCCCCTCCCTCCCTCCCTCTCCCTCCCTCCCTCCCTCCCTCCCTCCCTCCCTCCCTCCCTCCCTCCCCCTCCCTCCCTCCCTCCCTCCTCCCTCCCTCCCTCCTCCCTCCCTCCCTCCCTCCCTCCCTCCCTCCCTCCCTCCCTCCCTCCCTCCCTCCCTCCCTCCCTCCCTCCCCCTCCTCCCTCCCTCCCTCCCTCCTCCCTCCCTCCCTCCCTCCCTCCTCCCTCCCTCCTCCCTCCCTCCCTCCCTCCCTCCCTCCCTCCCTCCTCCTCCTCCCTCCCTCCCTCCCTCCCTCCTCCCTCCCTCCCTCCCTCCCTCCCTCCTCCCTCCCTCCCTCCCCTCCTCCCTCCCTCCCTCCCTCCCTCCTCCCTCCCTCCCTCCTCCCTCCTCCTCCCTCCTCCCTCCCTCCCTCCCTCCCTCCCTCCCTCCCTCCCCCTCCCTCCCTCCCTCCCTCCCCCTCCCTCCCTCCCTCCCCTCCCTCCCTCCCTCCCTCCCTCCCTCCCTCCTCCCTCCCTCCCTCCCTCCTCCCTCCCTCCCTCCCTCCTCCCTCCCTCCCTCCCTCCTCCTCCCTCCCTCCCTCCCTCCCTCCCTCCTCCCTCCCTCCCTCCCTCCCTCCTCCCTCCCTCCCTCCTCCTCCCTCCCCCCCCTCCCTCCCTCCCTCCCTCCCTCCCTCCCTCCTCCCTCCCTCCCTCCCTCCCTCCCTCCCTCCCTCCCTCCTCCCTCCCCCCTCCCTCATTCATACACCCGTTCATTCATGCATGCAGCCGCTCATCATTAACACGCCTCCGTTGGGAAACTCACGGGGTATGAACTATGAAACGGGCGGTAAGAAAGGAAGAAGGAGCCGCCTCCCCAACATGCCGCCCGGCAAAGGCAGCGATGGGCCGTCCAGGAGGGAAACACTGCGCTTTGCCTTGTACGCCGGGGTGCGCAGGCGACGTGCGGGCACTGTCGCGTGTAAATTTGCCTGCCCGCCCCAGTCCTTCTCGGAACGCCTCCCCAGAGCATGCCGTCATGGTAAGAGCTCTTTTCGCCCGTCGCCGGAAGCTTAAACCACAAGAATACGCCGGTTAATGACCAGAAAATGGGGGGTTGTCGACGTTATAAACCAGTAGCTGTGGTTTTTCCCGCACCCCGAGCACACTCCGGACGGGGCCAGCAAGCCCCGCCCGCAGGATAAACACCGGGCGATGTTGCTGCGCCCAAGGGAAGTCATATAGCTGCAAGAAAAGACGTAAAAGCGATTAAAAGCACGACATGCAGTGTTGCCCCTGTCAGCGCTCCTATAATTCTCACTTTTTCGCGGAAGGGGCGTAAAAATCGGAAACGCAAAATTAAGGGAAATCCATCGCTGGGTTTCTTTGAAATGATGTTAGGAACTGGTAGAATGTGTTCATGACAGCCGAGAGCATGTTTTTCCTGTCTGTGTTTTACCTTGCACACACACGGGTCGGGCCGGTTGGTGTGCAAAACGCCCGCCTGCTGCCCACGTGCCCTCGCTGCAGAAAAAAAAGAAACTGTTTTTCAGGTTTTTTAATGTACGATACTTTTCCTTATGTAATCAACGTCCGAACAAGCGAAATAACGTCCAAAATGGTTGCGTAATCAGCTCGCAATAAATTTTCGCGTCACCATAGCCGTGCACACCGAATTTCAGTCAACATTGCACGCGCGCACCGAATTTCGTCAACTTTCGCGCGGGAATTACCGGGGTGTGCAAGGCGCGACATGGGTAGGAGGGTGCATTAGCGGATAGGCACGGGGTGGGCGGGTACCATCCGTCAGCTGTATGACCGGTCCCTCGGTACAGTGGGGAATTGTTGAGAGCGGGGCTATCAACGCTCAGCGGGATGAACACTGCGCACCCCCCGTGCGGAAGAGCGTAAAACGCCGGGGTGCTTGGCAGGAAACGCCCTTCCAATCACTGCGGGAGAGGAGAGTGCGGGATGGACATCACGGCAAGCCTGTTGGCCCACCAGTCGAATAACTGGGCCTGCTCGCGTGGTACGGTTTCCGGCACTCCTTTGTCGGGCCTACTGGGAGGGTAGGACCGGGGAGGGAGTTCGTGAGGGACCCAGCACAGGCCGGGGATGGTCACATCCAGGCCAGGGGGGTGGGGGGGCGACAGGACCCGGTGAATACAGAATAGAGTGAATGTAATTACAGAGTGTGAGCGGGTTGGACGGCAATATGTTGAGGACACAAAAAATTTTCCCTTGTGGGGTACAGCGCAAACGTGGTCATACTCTTGCGGTACTGGTCGGTGTTGT
>RPFO01000448.1:155625-203125 GCA_009746045.1 Mesostigma viride
GTGGTTGGTGGTGGTGGTGGTGTGGTGGTGGTGTGGTGGTGTGTGGTGGTGGTGGTGGTGGTGGTGGTGGTGTGGTGGTGGTGGGGTTGTGGTGGTGTGTGTGGTGGTTGGTGGTGGTGTGGTGGTTGGTGGTGGTGGTGGTGGTGGTGGTGGCCCGGTGGCGGCGCGCGGTGGCGGCGCAGGTGGCGGTGAGGCGGGCGTGGCGGTGCGCGGTGTGCCGAGTGGGCGGCGGCAGGCGGCAGGCGCGCGGCGGTGGCGGTGGTGTGGTGGTGGTGGTGGTTGGTGGTGGTGGTGGTGGTGGTGGTGAGTGTGGTGGGCGTGGGCGGTGGTGGCGGGTGGCGGTGGCGGTGGTGTGGTGGCATGGTGGCGGCCGCGCGGCGGCGGGTGGCGGTGAGAGCGGTGGTGGTGGGGGTGGTGGTGGTGGTGGCAGGCGGTGGGCGGCGGCGGCGTTAGGTGGTGGTGGTGGGTGTGGTGGTGGTGGGGTGGTGGTGGTGGTGGTGGTGGTGGTGGTGTGGTGGTGGTGGTGGTGGGTATGGTGGTCGTGGTGTGTGGTTGTTGGTGGTGTGGTGGTGGTGGTGGTGGTGGTGTGGTGGTGGTGGTGGTGGTGTGTGGTGGTGGTGTGGTGGGTGGTGGTGGTGGTGTGGTTGGTGGTGGTGGTGTGGTGGTGGTGTGGTAGGTGGTGGCGCGGGTGTGCGGCGGCTGGCGGCGGCGGGTGGCGGTGGCGGTGGTCGGTGGCGGTGGCGTGGCTGGTGGCGGTGCGGTGGCGGTGGTGGTGGTTGCGTGGTGGTGGTGGTGGTGGTGTGGTGGTGGTGGTTGGTGGTGGTGGTGGCTGGGTGGCGGTGGTGGTGGTGGTGGTGGGTGGCGGCGGCGGTGTGGTGGTGGTGGTGGTGGTGGTGGTGGTGGTGGTGGTGGCGGTGGTGGTGGCGTGGGGTGGGGTGGCGTGGTGCGGTGGCGGTGGTGTGGTGGTGGTTGTGGTGGTGGTGGTGGTGGCGGCGCGGCGGCGGCGCGTGGGCGCGGCAGGTGGGCGGTGGCGGTGGTGTGGTGGTGTGGCGGGGGCGGGGCGGGGGTCTGGCGGCGGCGGCGGCGGCGGGGTGGAGTGGTGGGGTGGGGGTGGGGGGGGAGGTGGTGGGGGGGGGAGGGGCGGTGGGGGGGGTGGCGGGGGGGGGTGCGTCAGGTGGGGGGTGGCGGTGGTGGCGGTGGTGGGTTGGTGGTGGTGGCGGGCGGCGGCGGTGGGGGGGTGGTGGGGGTGGTGGGGGTGGTGGGGTGGGGGTGGAGGTGGTGGTGGAGGTGGTGGGGGGGGGGCGGGCGGTGCGGGTGGCGGCGGGTGGAGGTGGAGGTGGTGGCGGCTGGCGGTGGGGTGTGGTGCGGTGGTGGCGGTGGGGGGCGTGGTGGGTGGTGTGGCGGCGGCGCGGTGGCGGTGGCGGTGGCGGTGGCGGTGGCGGTGGGGGTGGTGGCGGTGGCGGTGGTGTGGTGCGGCGGCGGCGCGGCGGTGGCGGTGCTGGTGGCGGCGGAGGAGGAGGCGGTGGCGGTGGCGGTGGTGGTGGTGGTGGTGGCGGTCACGGTGGCGGTGGTGGTGGTGGTGGTGGTGTGGGGCGGCGGTGGTGGTGGTGTGGTGGTGTGGTGTGGTGGGGTGGTGGTGGTGGTGGCGGCGGGGGTGGCGGTGGCGGGGGTGGCGGTGGTGGTGGCGGTGGTGGCGGCGGCGGTGGTCGTGTCGGAGGAGGTGGGGATGGCGGCGGAGGCGGAGATGGGGGGGGGGGGATGGTGGAGGAGGTGGTGATGGTGGTGGTGGTGGTGATGGTGCCGGTGGTGGTGATGGCGGCGGTGGGCTTGGTGGAGGAGGCGGTGATGGTGGTGGTGGTGGTGATGGTGGCGGGGGTGGTGATGGCGGCGGTGGGCTTGGTGGAGGAGGTGGTGATGGTGGCGGACGCGGAGATGGCGGTGGTGGGGACGGCGGAGGAGGTGGTGATGGTGGTGGTGGTGGTGGTTGTGCTGCATAGGTTATGCGATGTTGCAGGGAACGGAATGTCGTACATACAATAGTGTCAGTATGCGAAAGATAATTATCTGCTCACTTTGCAAAATATAGGTGGAAATGTTTGTGACAAAATAAACTGGCTTTGAGTGCATGCGATAAGAGCTGTAAGTAGGAATGGTCACAATGGATCACATCCATGGACTAGAATCCTCGGCTGAACAGCCAATATGTATACGAAGTGCAAAGACGTGTGTATGAATAATGCTGGCATGATGCCCATGCTATGGACAGTACAATTCTTATTTCTAGATGTGCAGGAGCAACCACGTCATGGCAAACAAGGCCCTTGAATCATCTCATGGTGCAGTTTTTCCTCACGTACTGAAGGTACCACCCACACTGCAGTTGATGGTTTCAAAATAAGGTGGCATGCTATGACCTGTTCTCAGCTATGGCGTCCGTTGAAGATGCCCTACCAGCGACATCCTCAGAACGCAAACATCCTCAGAGCTTGCGACAACTTGTGTAGACAAGAAAGCTACACAGTCAATATCATGGCAAATATTATCTCAGTGCAGGAGCACTGCTCAGGGTCAAGCAATACGCAAGCAAACGGGAGAACGATGCGTACTGGTCACAAGTGCGGCAGTACACCACGCAATGGCCTTTCCTCCTCGGCATTCTCCAGCTCCTTAGGTAACTGTGGACAGACCACGGACAGATTCACGTCCTGGTGGTATACACGTACCGCACGTCATGTTCAGAGGGTAGGAGCAGGAATACTTGAGCGGCGCCGTCGCGTTCTCCACGCATGTGTCGGTCGTACACAGGATGCCGTCACTGGGGCACACTGTCCCAAACGTGTTGTTGCAGCCACTTATCAGGTTCATTGCCCCTGGGCTGGCGACGCACGTGTCCACCGAGCAGCCCAGGCCGTCGTCACACTTGGTGTTGTTAGGCGTGTGGCTGCAGCCAGTTGTCGCGCTGCACTTGTCATCCGTACATGCAATGCCGTCGTCGCACAGGCTGTCCGTGGGCGTGTACGTGCAACCGGATGCGGTGCACTTGTCGACTGTACAGGTGATGTTGTCGTTGCATGTGTCCGTGTATGTGCAGCCATTGTTCAGCGCATCAATAGGGCTGCACCTGTCGATCGTGCAGGCCTTGTTGTCGTTGCAAAACGCATCTGGATTCGGATCAAACAAGCACGCTGTGTGCACCAAACATGTGGGAGGCATATGTACAACAGGATTAAGTTAGGTCCAGAGTCAAAGCTGTGATTGACATGGCCATAACTTTGATGTACAACACCCTGGTTATTACTGAGATGCAGGACCACTAACCAGTTTGAGCAAGCATGGCACAAATCGCCCTGCAATATTACTGTCATCAAAGCAAACCTGCTCCTGAGTCCGCCGTATCAAGGAAGCTGAAAGCCTGTAATGAAATTCCAAAGGTATAGCTCACGTCCGGCCTAGCATTTAGACAGCCTTGATCACATAACAGGCCCACAACTTTTCACGATCATGCTATCAGCACTCTAGACATGCAGCCCAAATCCCCCTGTGATGCACTCTCAGTGCTTCCACAAATGCGCGTGACCGCCAGTTGGCCATCATAGCTCGACCATAGCCTTAAATAGCCTTAAATACAAGCGTGTCATGGTCCATGGGCATCTGACATCTACAGACCATGATATAACTATCCATGTACATCAGCCAGTCTACGGTGACCCGTGCACATGCCGCTCAAACAACCGATGGTGGGCAAAACTGCACACAGGGACTAGCCCGCAGCACTTACAGACTCTGATGGGCACGTTCACTGTCCCGCAGACACATTTGGCCCCTGTCCCCGCCACTGTTTGCAGCGGGTTGTAGCACAAGTCAGGGTTACCACCCGTCTGCTTCCACGAGATGCAGTACGAGTACGACAGAAGCTTGGTGCTACTGTCATAGAGGTTGCAGGGCAGGGTCACCTGCACTTGTACCAAACATGGCCATAGAAAACCAGGGTGCAGAATCTGGATCACTGATCAGAGTCTGCTGCACTATAGCATCACTATGGAGGATATGAGAGGCTCCGAGCACGCTGTGCAACCAGGACAAAGCAACAGCAACGGATTACTTTTGAGGAGAGAACCACGTCGATGGAACACTGCCAGCAGGTAACTTGATACAGCGAGTACCCACATGCAGGTGGTGGTCCACCAGCACAGATAACGATCGGTATGTGCCGGTCACCCTGGTCACTTAACAAACCAATACTTATGCAGCCAGAGGAACGCCAAACTAGACTTGATAGCACCACCCCGCACCCTCCCATTCCCCGCACATTGCGCTGACCGCCACACGCCTCTTGCCCACCCACCTGCGACATCCAAATGTTTTCAACAAGATGGAAAAAGCGAAAATGATCCACGTTTGTGTCAGCTAGACACAGCCACACGCTCACCAAACAGGAGCATGAAGCAAATCAGTCTGTGTCATCAAGCATTGCAGGCGGACAAACCTCCATGGTTGGGTAGATGGGGTTGTAAGGAGCAGTAGAGGTTGCGTCACCGCAGTAGTCCGGTATCGTGTCGAGCTCAGTGAAACTGACGTTTCCGGTGTATGGTACCGTGCCAATCGTGCAAGTTGCGTTGCCTGTACAAGATGACATGGCCACCACAATGTGTGCACAAAGAGCATTCATGGCGAAAGTAAGATATCAGCCACTGACCGCTGATGTAGAATACCAACAGGCACATGCTTCCACCATTGGACATCATGATGACATGGGGTTGCATAGGACGCATGCAACGGGCACCGCAACTTCAGAGCTCGTACATCGGCAGCAGACTAGTGGGCACCCTTTCGATTTGCATCTTGGGATATGGCAGCCGGTCGACACAGCAAAACATGCAATACGACATAATAGCCACCTCTGAAAGACTTACTGCAACATGAATTTCTAGCAAAGGTCATGTCCTGAAGTCCCGCTTTTTTACAACTCAGGCTTGTTGCCCTTGCCACCTGATTTGCTTTCCCGAATCACACCACAGAAAGCATTGTTAGGCCAGAGAGCAGCCTGCATGACAATCGAGTTGTGCTGCCTCACGCAGCCTCAGCCTTTACTCACCATTGAGCGCGCTATCGGTAGCTCGCGAGATCTCCGAAAAGTAGACGCCAATATCTGAACGTTGTGCGACAGAGTTGGCTGCAAGAACAAACTGCGCAACAAATGTCGTGGACATGCTCAAGTTTCTGCAGGGCACCGGCACACTCTTGATGATGGCGCCCTGAAGCTGCATATCGTTGGCAGTACACTGGATACCGCCACCACCGTTCGTGTTGGCTCTATAAATGTCCTGCGCACCAAAGGAAGACACAGCATCCGCATTAAAGCACAAAATGCAGAATTACCCTGGCAGTTGCCACAGTATTATCATGACCTGCACACATTGCACAGGCCGAACATTCAGCCAGAAACAGTCTATACGCATGCAAGCTCTCGTGCAAATAGACAGTATGGATACAACTGCATGCGCAACGCTGATGGCAAGGCCACCTTTTGACATGAACAGCCCAAACTGAAAACATCTAGGACGTCTGTCAATCACCGCTTCCAAAATGCTGCCGCGAACTGAGACAATGCCTCTCCGCAATGCACTGACATGAACAGCTATACCAGATAAGATTTTTAGATGCGCTAGCTGTTGACACTGTCCATATATACAGTACCATATTTCCTATTCCCTACACATGGCATGCCTCCTTGCTCCCCATCAGCTAGCTGTCACTGCCTATGCTTGGCAGTTGCTAGCAAGCCTGCATGTATGAGTCACGACTAACACCAACTCCCAAACAAGCATGGGTGGAACGTTATGCTCCATGCACCTGGCTTGGTCTGAGGTGATCAAAACAGCAGCACTGCAGGAAGTTATGAGCATGCACTGGGGGCCAGCAGTGCTGAATTCACTTACGTTCACACACGGAGCATTCCTGCAAACCATCGACGTGGCATTGGTGCCCATTGCCTGAAGGCCTTTACAAAGGCCCAGGTAATTATAGTATGTTAGCCTGTTTGCCCAAGCGGTTGATTTGGTCCCCGGGGGAACATACGCCGTGTCGCCCAAATAGTACTGTCCTGCAGTCACCCCCAGCTGTGCCAACACGCAGACTGCCCACAAGGCAACCAGTCCTTGCGGATGCACTTGCATGCCAACAAATCCTGCAGATGCACCAGAGCAGGCAGCGTGATGCCAAGCACCAGAGATGGTTGTTAGAACAGTTACTGGCAGGACTCACGCCAATAACTTGGATTATGCAACCTAAGCATGGGGCCAGCCAGATCAACACCTAGCTCAGTGTAATAAAATGGAATTGTAATTTGCCGAGGACAAAAACAAATGTACGTACATATTCAGTTGTGTTTCAACACGTCAAAGGAAAGGTACCACTAGCCTGTAAGACTGCTATATGTATGTGGTGTTTCATGATGATCAACAACCATTCACAATATGAGCATGTCTCATGTCACCATCTGCCAAGCATTCCCATGCAAATCCCAAGAGGCAAGAGGTATTGTAAGGATCTTAGGATGTATGACACTCAGAGTAGCGTGCGGACTGGCAGCGCTACATTATATGGAAAAAAGGTGCACACCTGATTGATCACCAGCTAGCATGCAGACCGCGGAAGAACTCATTGATCACATTATATATTACACGTTGCTTCCAATGTCATCGCGAGTACCTTGGCGGCGGGTTCTGTGACGCCCGGGCCCAGCTGGCGCTGTAGGGCCGACTCCTTCGACATGACGACAAGTAGCCTGCTGCGCATGCGCGCCGACCGCGTCGTCAATGCGTCGAGGGCGCTTTGACGAAATGGCAACACATGCAGCCAGCAGCGAAGCCATCGATATCGACCTCGCCCAGAAAATACTATGACTAGCTCTGGCAACACATATTATTTTTATGAAGTTATTTACTAACACATACCAGCGCTAGCTAGCCAGATGATCCGAAAACAGCTAGCTAGTGACGTCAATACCTGTTAGCTTCGCAAAAATCGTGATTGTTAATGAGAGGCTCCGATCCGTCTGAGGTTATCTGCTCAAAATGGTCTACTTGTCATATACGTGCCAGCTGTCCATGTTGTACGAAGCTAGCCATGGACCGGACACAAGAAGTCTGATCATATTGATCATGAGCTAGCTAGTCCGCGAGCCCTTATAGCTAGCAATGTTTTCCTGCAGGCTGACACCACTAGACGTTGCGCCATATATATATAATCCGCATGCGCGCAGTGCACATTAAAAGAGCCTTACACAAGAGGCCGCGTAGCACTGTTCAAGACGGAACTCTATCCAATAGGCCAATGTCTATCCCCTGCGCAATATGCGCCATTTTGACAGAATTGCAGCGCCTGTAACGCATGCGCACGCAGCTATAGCTGGACAATAACTGTTTGACCCACGGATGACATGTCCGCTCAATAAGACCTGCTGAAGGTAATTGAGCATTGGCATGGCATGCCCTGCACTATATAAGCTGTACTTGCTTCTGCCATGGGAGCAACATCTGTATCAACCTGCTTTCCCTGGTCAGCATAGCCAACTAACCTTGTGCAGCAGCGCTCATGCATGTACACGTACGTGAGCTGCGTTCTGCAAGTCGATCTGCTGCATTGCTGCTAGCCGCTAGCCGGCGGTAGGTAGATCCGCGTTGTTCTGCGTTCCTGCTTCCAGTGCTCGGTGGAGTCGTGGTTGTTGTTGTTGTTGTCCAACGCAGGATCTGATGACAACTCAGGATCTGATAAGCTCAACTCAGCACCGCACATGGGAGATTAGGAGCGTAGCAGAGATTTGGAAACGGCCGACGGCCCAGTCATTCAGTTAGTTCAATTAGCTCGTTTGTCTGTAAGTCAGTCAGTCCAGGTCTGTCAGTCCCCCTGGCCAGTCACTCAGTTTGATCCCACGCCGGTTACTCGAGGGCCCAGTTGTCGGCGTGGGAACAAACTTACGGAATTGTCAATCTGGTGAGGTAATCCAGTACACACAACTGAACTTCTGGCGTGGGACACAACAACAACAACAACAACAACAACATCTGGCCACAGCTGATCTACTAGTATTCAAGATTACAACAACCAGAACTGGGTCAGGCAATCAATATAAATTTACACGTAACTGCGTCACGTGAGCACATTGCATGAACGGATCATAATTGAGGATACTCACCTGCCTATCTGCCTAGTGAAAGGGCCCAAGAGGCCAAGACGTCGTGGTCTCCTGGTGGCTGACTGGCTCGGTGCATGGAGAGTGGCTGCATCCATGATCCAGGAATTACATTCTTGAGACACGCATTATAATATATTATGTTCATTGAGAGTGATAAATTACGGAGGTGAGATTGGCATGCAACATAAGGAAAACCCCGAAAACAAAAACCCTAAAGATATTATAGTAATCTGACACGGACATCCAAGGATCACGCCAGCTGCACAAGGTACAACTAGCTACATCACAAAACTACGACACGCAGCAACAGCGCTGCCGGCCCACCATGCAGGCCTGGGAGGGATCTAGACCGCATTTTAATACATGTATATATGCCCACCCCCAACCGACAGGTCAGTACGTAACTACCAAAAAGTCAGTTGGATCCCGCGCCGGTCATACCCCAAACGGCAGCAGGTCACTCAGGTGTGTTAGCCGCAAGACATGGACACCACGGACGGGAATTCACCCGGACGGGAGTTCGCCGGAAAGAAAGCGACGGTCGTCACAGAAATCCCGGACGCGAACTTGATGCAGGATTCAGGAATGCCCTGCTCCGGCATTACGATATGTTTCGTGCTGGAGAAGCCGTGGATGTAGCGCGCCTGTAGGCGGGGTGGTGCAGGCCAAGCACGAGTGGAAGAGCAGCCAACTGAATGGTGCGCCTGCGGACAATAGGCCAGCGTCAAGTTCCAGCGAAGAGGATTCCGGAGGCCAGCGCGGCAGCGATGGGAAATGAAGGCAGAGCGGGCTATGGGCGTTACTAGCCAGTGCAGGTTTGTTTCTGCAGGCGCGCCCTGCCCCAACCGCTACCCTAGTAGCAGCAAACGGCGAAACACCGGAGGAGGCGGTGCAGAGCAGGCGCGAGCACTTTGACACGCAGAACCTCGCAGCGCTTGAACCTTGAAGCGACGGTTGAGGCGATATCAATCACTGAGCATGGAAACGGTTCTGTGCGTTTCATCACATGACACCGGACAGCGGAGGGCGAGGAACCGCGCGGAACACCTTTTTACAGTGGGGGCGGTCGAGCAGTACCTAGCTGGAAAGCCGAAACGACACGGAGGTAGATGTATAATGCACTGTTGTTTTCTGAGCTGTCCGGTCCCATATATGTGCACAAGCTTACAAGCCTCTGCTGCTGCATCTGGGGCATCGGTCAGGCCGCTATTCACACGCTGTATTTCCCACTTTGTATTTGGATTCTGTCCTGTACAATGTTTCACTCTTCATCGTTGCAAGGGAAGGCCACCCTGGATAAGGTCCTGAACGCGTTTGCACTAGGCGGTACTTCATCCATGCTAAGGGCATAGCCCCCAGTTGCCTGGGTTTAACGTGAGGGAATCAAGATTTACAAGGCGTCTGCGTCATCAAGGTCCAAAGAGCGGGCCCATCCTGAGTAAGTGGTGGTGGTACTAACCTCTTTGGACGTCTGATTTGCCATGTGTTTCTACGTGAATTGCTCTATAGCATTTATGGTTTGCAATGTATGAATGCGGTGTTCATTACTTGTGGCAATGTCCCTGCACATGTTTTTAGTGCCCTGTTCCGGAGCGCGCAGCAGGATGCGGCAAGGCATATCACCACGTTGAAGTACGGCGACGCAGAGTTCAGGGCTGCTAACCGGCAGTTCCTCAAGCTGGGCTGCGAGAGTATGTACGCGGACAGAGAGAGGCAACGCCTTGCCAACCACATGCGGGAAGAGTTTTTCCTAGCATGGAAATTAAAATGGCTTTATAGCTAGGCTGGTGCCCTTGCATGGTGTCAATAGATAACTCTGAGCCTTTGGCGAAAACTTTAACAGCAATACTTCTATTGCTTCCATGACTTCTTATTGTAGTGGTACATTGGTTGTGTTGACGGTTGTATCACCAATTAGTTCATATGGCCTTGCAGGCTTTGTCCACAAGTTAAGGGGACAGGACAATGTACCTAGCTGAAGGGCACTTTTCTGGAAAACATACCTATGCATGTGCTAAAAATCCAATGATGATTGGGGACGATTGATGTGATTTTAAAAAGATTTTCCAACCATACACTTGGGGTGGTACGAGCCCCTACCATACGCCGGTAACGCGCTAAAAATAGAAAAAGACGCTATTTTTGTCACATTTTCCCTATGACAATACGAGCAAACATTGGGACCGAATCATGTATTCCCCTTTAGTTCCCCCATTTTTGAGAATTGATTAATTAATTAATAGACATGTGACTGCGTCACGTGAGCATAAGTCCGCAGTGGGAGGGGAACATGGGATGGAATGGATGGTATAAGCTATCTAGGTCCTAGTTACAGGGTGTGGGCACCACGGCCCGAATCGCTATGAATGCCATACTTGGTCACACGCGGAGCCCCCACAGGCTTGGGGGTGGTCTCCTTCATCACTACTTGCCATCTATCCTTGCGCACCATCTGCCTCCATATTACAGACAAACCAGGAGGCTGCCCGGGTGTGAGCCCGTCACGTCTAGTGTAGCACATGTCCATGCCGAGTCTATCACGAATTAAAGTCCGCGGGTGGCGGCCTTGCCGCGCGCGGCCGGGGGCACGCCAGGTGAGGACGTATCGCCCAGGCTGGGCGGGCTGGGTGCCAGCTAGTCTATCTGATGTATCTACCTGATCTGTGCGGGCCAGGTGCCCGGCTAGGCCCAGGCGCCTGTGCCTAATAATGTGGGAAACATAGGGCAAATCAGTGTACAAATCCTTTTGAGAAATTCTACCTAATTGGGACCAAGAAATAATCATAAACACATTTCTGGCACTGGATGAACTCGGCACTGGATTCGTTGTCCACATCGTCACGTCGCTGCAGCAACACGATGTTTTCTGGCATACGCGGGCTTTTGGCTCCCGCCGCACATTTGAAAGTGCTGTCCTCCGGATTTTTGCCTTAGCACCGTGTGCAGTTCTTGGACGTTTGGAATCATGGCATGGCTAACGTAATGACTGACTAGCTAGACCTTTTCAGTGTTTTTCCGTTTGCGGGTATTTCCTCGTAAATGGTGGGAGAGCGATCGCAGCAATGGTGCTGACCACTAGACACTCCCGGCCAGTTAGGCTCGAAACACACGCCCTGATCAAGCAAGCTGTTTCCGGCCCCACCGTCTAGGTGTCGCTCTACATGTAAGCCAGCCATAATTTCAATGCACAAGGCTACACATTTCCATCACCATTCATATTCATCATCCTGAACGACTCGAACACGCGGACAAGATAACGGCAGGCTCGAGCTACCATGGTCCGGATTCCGACTTCTGACCTGCGCTGGTTGTCTCCTTGATAAATTAACACATTGTATATCCTTCTCCACCCCCACCTCCACCCCCACCCCCCCGCTAATAGGGCAACGGCCCATTCTTGGTATTGCTAGCTTTTGTGCAGACGTGGCTTGACGTACTGCCTGGCAATCGAGGCCCGTGCGGTGGGGCTTGAGGTCAGCAAGAAGACAGAGGCTCTGGCGATTGGGCTCACTCAGTCACCGCCCGACCTCTTTCTCCTTGACGGCTCTCGAGTCCTGTATAGGGACCGCGTCCAGTTGCTGGGCAGCATCATCCCCAGCTGCGAGGCCGATGTGGACCACCGTATCGCAGCAATGGTGCTCACCACCAGACACTCCCGGCCAGTTACTAAGGCTCTAAACACACGCCCTGATCAAGCAAGCTGTTTCCGGCCCCACCGTCTAGGTCATCTAGTCGCTCTACACGTAAGCCAGCCATAATTTCAATGCACAAGGCTATACACATTTCCATCACCATTCATATTCATCCTTCTGAACGACTCGAACACGCGGACAAGATAACAGCAGGCTCGAGCTACCATGGTCCGGATTCTCCCGCTTAATTCTGGCGTGCGCTGGTTGTCTCCTTGGTATCTCCCTCGCCTGGCACGCTTTACGCCAATATCGGCCCTGTGGCGCAAGCCCTTGGGCAAGATAGAGAAACAGGACCTGGTCCTCCATGTTCTTACGTACTACGGGGCCGAGACGTGGACCCTCACCACCGACCTGGCCAGAAAGCTGGACGGCGCGGTCACCAACATGCTGCAATCCATTTTCCGTGTAAGCTACGCTGCTCATGTTCGCCTAAAACCACCGGCGTACATTTTTCGCTTGTCGCCTGGCCGATTAGGCAAATTTTTACGGAACGCACGTCGCCATGGCCACCTCCGCACGAGGTGTGCGCATTGTGCACCACAATTTCACGGTCCGGGGGTACCGACGGTACCGGCGCGAATTTTTTGGCGCCAAAAAATTCCGATGTGTCATGTCCCCTTAATTAATGAGGCCGACCTGTACCTCAGCATGCCATATATCACCAGCACCAGCGGCGCCTGCAGTTAGTAGGACACTTAGCTCGCACCAACCAGGTAGACACCTCACGTGGCCCCCCGGCCCGCGGGGCTGCGCCCAGCTCAGACGGGCCGGCACCTCCTTATGTGGGCCGCGGGCCCCGCAATGCTCGACGCCGCAAGGCCCGCACCTTCAAAGAACAGCTAGTAGAGGACATGGGGGGCCTAGGCATCTCCGTGCTTCTACGCTTGGAACAAGATGATGGACATTAGGCCAAGTGGGCCCAGGTCATAGAGGACAACGAACCCCCTCCCGTGGGGAAGCGCCCGCGTTTGCAAACACGCGGGAAGCACGCCAGACAGGTCCCCTAGGGTAGAGAGCTTAGACTAGAGTTGGCTTGATGTTGTAGATAGATTAGACCGGTAGGATTGTGTGTCCCCATCCATCCATCCCGGATGATCGGGGCTAATGATGAGATGATCGGGGCTAATGCTCCGTGACTCCCCAACGGGAGCACGAGTCTAATTAATTACTTAATTAACTATATCGATCATTCTCCACCATATACTTACAAATATTACAGGTGCGTAGGGGGCATGCAGCCCCAATTTTTCAGGTCATTCTGACAAGCGCAGCTCTATAGCTATAGTTGATGGATTTCCTATACTGGTAGCCACCTGTGACGAAGCTAAGGGAGGTTTTTTAGTGTATCTTGCCACACTAACACCCCTTTATCTGGATCCAAATTACCCCCATGCAAAAACTGGCCAAACCACATGCTGCCATCCTCTGCACATCTTGATAAATTTGACTCGTTCTTCCCGTTGGGCCGGAGTCATGGAGCCCGATGGATAGATGGATGCATGCAGGGTACACGCAATCCTACATACCGGTCTATTCTAGCTCAGAGATATCTGGGTACAAAACAATCCTACTCTATATCTATTGTGCCCTAGACCCTAGGGGTCTTGCCTAGCATGGCCGCGTTTGCAAACACGTGGGCGCTTCCCCACTGGAGGGGTCGTTGTCCTCTATAACCTGAGCCCACTTAAAATTAAATTATATTATAAATATAACATGCCTCGGTTGCATGGGAGATCATGTAGCACATATTCCTTGCTGGATGGCCGGGTGGAGGTGGAAGAAGCCGCGTAATCGAACTAACCTAACTATAAGCTATCTAGTCTAGAAATTATCCTAACTACACTCACTCAGCAAAACGCCCCTTCCTCTTTGGGGGGGGGTGGCTTGCCTACTGGGGCTGGTGTGTGAGCCTGGACAATCTTCTGCCACCTCTTCTTGTTCTGCATGGCAGTCCAAAGAAGGGAGAGGGAGTGGATGCGGTGTTCAAACTCAGAGATGGGACCACTAGGTCGGCCAGCAACAGCTGGATGTAGTTCATGGCAGGTTTACCTAGCTTCCTGGGAATGTCCTTGGGGCCAGGCCAGGTCAAGATATGCCGCCCTGGTGAACCCGCTTGGCCTTGTCCATCATCTTTATCCAAATCACGGAGAGGCCTAGGCCGGGCCCCCGTGTCCTCTTCTAGCTGCATGCGAGTCTTTGAAAGTACGTGCGGGCCTTGCGGCGTCTAGCATTGCTGGACCGGTGTCCCACGTGAGGAGGTGCATGCCTGCCATGGGCTGAGCAGCCTGAGCTGGTCGCAGCCCTGCGGAGGGGCCACGTGAGGTGTCTACTTGATTAGTGCGAGCTCAGTGCAGTTAGTCTCCATGCTCTGCTGTAGACTTAGTCCCAAAGGCAATGTGAATACAACGTATGAATAAGCCTTTGGGACTTGGTCTACAGCTGAGCATGGAGACTAACTAGTGCACGACCCCGGCTCGTCAAGCATAACCAGTCTTCAAGGTCTTCATTCTGACGATCCTGACCTACGTACGGAGCCGAGACCTGGACACTGACCCAGGAGCTGCATGGAGCACCCGGACTCGACGGCAACATCACCAAGATGCTGCGCAAGGCCCTTAACATCCCCTTTGGCTTGCACGTTATGAATGAGCTAGGATTTGTACGCTGATTTGCCCTAATATTAATTAATTAATTAATAGGCACGTGACTGCGTCACGTGGGTGCCAATACAGAGTAAAGGAACCTTCAAACCTATATACACAGCAAGAATTAGGAGGGAGGGCGCCCTAGCTTCTCTCAAGCTGCCGCAAGTGGGCAGGCCACAGAGCGCTCTCTCCACAGCATGGTGCATGCCGGGGCACAACACTGTGGGTGCAATACAACCAGTGCATGCAATACCATAGGTACTGTATAGGCTGACGCATAGCTTATGCTACAAAGGTGAGGTGGGTTCAAGACGTCGGCTAAGGCGCGAGCTGATGACCACAAGGTGCCAGAGCTAATTGAAGGTACTATAACGCTGTGCGCTAATATCATTCATTTCAAGTGCTGTAATGCCTAAGCTATCCCATAATCGATTGCCCCCATCTAGACAACTAGCTTGGTTGCTGGGGGAGCCCGGGGGGGCTTCACAGTTTCTTGTTGACATAAAGGTCCCCGCCCCGCCATGCAGTACACTTGGGGCTTCTCGATCGGGGTTGGTCTTGCCCTAATATGTTTCCCACATTCTTAGGCACAGGTGCCTGGGCCTAGCCGGGCACCTGGCCCGCACAGATCAGGTAGATCGACACATCATCAGCTAGACTAGCTGGCACCAAGCCTGCCCAGCCTGGATGTCAGCTCTTATGTCCTCATGCACCTGGCGCGCGTGCCCCAGGCTGCGCCCGGCAGGCCGGCCTAGAAATTTTCTGGCCTGCCCCCGGGAACGGTTACCGGGGCAGTTGCCCCAGTTTCCGGCCGGTGTCCGGGGCGATAACCGTGCTGGGGCGCGGCGACCGGGTCGGCGACCAAACTGTGCCGGCCGACTGCCGGGCCCAGCCCGGCGCCGGGCCGGCATCCGGGGGGGCAACCATGCTGGGGCCTGGGAGCGACCGGCCTTGTAACTGTTCCGGCCCGGCCTACCGGGGCGGCGGCCGTGCCGGCAGGTCACGGCAGGGCGGTTAACCCATACCCCGTGCAGCCATTTTTGACACTTTCAGACCCCTAAATTTGCCAAAAATCATAACTCATAGACCACAACTCCAAATACCCTCAACCCAGGTGCCAAGAATATCTACACTTCAAGGGCTTTCAGAATCTCTAATAATATCATGGTTCCAATGAGTGGTTTGCAAGATATTCACAGTCAAAGTTGGACAAAAGGCGAACTTTTTCGAGCAAAAAAAAGTTGACCCCCCCCTAACTTCCCAGGGAGGGTCGGGAACCTCAATACCAACATTGGGCAACTTAGTTGGATAGTCCAATGGTGGTTTCCTTGGGTCAGACCGCACGGATAGCCCATCGGACCTATATAATATGCTCACTTACGTGTGTGGGTTACGCGCGCGTAAGCAGCCATTTATGCCAGGCAATGTGTTTATGCATTATAAACAGCCACAATAGACTTCCAAAGGTGCTGGGATACAAAGAAGTTGCTAAACCTGCACTGACAGGATGGTATCCCCCAAAGAAACACCATAAACTGAGCAGATATGGGGCTAATGCCGCTCATACAGCAGGCATTGAAACCTGCTGCAAGTGGCATGGTATACTACTCAAACAAAGATGTGTAAACGACAGATTCCCGTGCAGACGACATGCAAAAACGTTGCCGAACCTGGCTTGATGACGACCTTACCGGATTCCGCGGGCAGGCACCCTCATATCTCACACATACTAATGCTCTACAGGCGTAGGCCGCCATAGCCGCATCATGCATGCATCCGCCATGATGACTACGCCGATATTCCGTGCACAAATGACCAGTAAACGCGTCCGCAATCCCAGCAAACGCTGCAGCGGATGTCCCGTACCAAACCTGGATGCTCGGGCTGGCGCAGACTGCCCGGCCATAAGGAGAAAATCGAAATATAGTAAGCTACCACTCATCCGTCACTAGCAACCAAGAAGGCAGTATTTTCCTACCTGTATTTTCCCAATCCTAAAGATCTGGCCATGCCTGACCGAAGAAAAACACGCACCGTCATTCTGAGCAACATTCTGAACCGTTTCATGCCGCGAGGCGCAAAATTTCCATGATAACGGCACGTTGACAGCCATATCTCGCTACGCGCGCGCGCGAGTGAAAATTTCCCGCCAAAGTCACGTGATACTTTCTCAATGCACGTTGTAATTACCAGGCTATGGCGTATATACCCCCCAAACCTATGCATCACCTTCGTCCGTAAGTGTTCCCAGACCCACCGGACCACTGACATCCGTACCGGGTGGCGCGGCGCTCGCGTAAGATTTTGCCACGTGGCGGGGGGTGCAAGTGTATCCAAATGGATACACTTCACGGGGTATGGGTTAACCGTGTCCGGACACGATTGCAGAACGCCAGCAGAAGATCCCTCACCGCTGGGTCAGGGGTCTTCAGCAGCTTAGCAGAAAGGTGGTCGGCACCGACGGTCGCGTGACCGACCGCCGCATCGTACCGCAGGCGAGCAAGGGCGCCGTCCAATTCCTTCAAAGTGAAGGGGTGGACGACGTCGTTGGTGGCAAGGCAGCCCTCCTGCAAGGCGGGGACTTGGTAGCTAGTCCGCGGCCGAGATCGAGGGCCGGGCGCCGACGGCGGCGGGGGTCCGGCAACCCCAAGACGGGCGTCCGTCTCGGGGTGAAGCGGCGGGGGGGGGGGGGCGCGAGCCCCACCTGTCAAGGAAACATTGTGGGCCAACCATGCAGCGGTCAAGGCTGACCAGCGCCGTGCCGTTCCCCGTGTGCTCCACCGGGGTGCGCTGCCGCCGGCCGCCGAGCCGGTCGAGGTGGTACCACATGTCCTTGCCCTGGTTGCGAGCTTGGCAGGCCTT
Organism: Mesostigma viride; assembly: GCA_009746045.1. Classification (NCBI taxonomy): domain Eukaryota; kingdom Viridiplantae; phylum Streptophyta; class Mesostigmatophyceae; order Mesostigmatales; family Mesostigmataceae; genus Mesostigma; species Mesostigma viride. The sequence goes on from RPFO01000448.1 coordinate 173,022, forward strand.
GGCATCTGCGATGCACTGGGCCGCCTCCGCATCCTGAGCGTGCTCGTAGGCCTCCACGAGGGCAGCCTTGAGCACCGGTTTCTGCAGCGGGTCCCGGTTACGCTTGAGGCGGTGCCGGGCGGCCAAGACCTTGGGGTCCTGGCGGTAGAGCGGGCCGGGGCGGCGGCGGGGCATGACCGGCAGGTGCCGGGCTGCCAGCAACGGGGCACGGGCCGCAAAGCCCGCAAAAATGGCGGCGTTGGGGGCACCCTTGTCCAGCTCGTCGACGTCCGCCCGGGCGTCCAGGGCCAACAGGTACTCCAGTCGGCACCGGTTCCGCTCGTGCTCGGCGTCCGTCCAGTCCTCAGGATCTCTTCGGACCGGGCGTAGAGCAGACCAGTCAGGGCGGGCCACTGGGGCGCGGCGCGCGGGGACATGGAACCGGAGCCGAATGGTCGTGCGCACCAACCGGTGGTCAGAGCACACCGTGGGCGTGTCAGACACTCGGGTGTCCAGAACCGAAGTGCACCTGGGCTGCCGTACCACCACGTAGTCCAGACAGGCCTGACGGCCGTTAGGCCCCGAAAAGTGACCAATTAAGTCCTGTGAGCTAGGGACGTTGGAAGTGGCAGTTGACAGCAACCATCCCGCTATCCCGCAAAAAGGCAGAAAACAGGGGAGTGTTGTCGTTAGCAACCGTGCTGGCAGGCGCAAAGCGACCATGCCAGCAGCGCCCACGGGGAGCGTGGCGTTGGCGTCGAGCAGCATAACCAAAAAATTTGCGTCCCGGGTGTCCCCCTCAAGGCTATGCAAGTCCGTGAAGAACTTCTGGCGTTCCAACTCAGGTAGACCACTATGGGGTGCGTAGCCCACCCCGACCGTGAGGTGGTGTTTAGACCGCCCGGCCTCGACTGAGGTGAAATGGGCCACCATAAGGTGGGGGGTTAGAAACTTTCCGGGTAAATGGGTATTTTTTATTAATTAACCAATAGGAATATCGTTAGGTTAAGAGGTACCACATATCGACCATCTGGTTACCAACTGTAAGTAGTGTGATAGGTGAAAGGTTTATATTAGAAAGGATCGAGCAGTATGTGGCCAGGGGAGCCAACAAGTGACACGCGTAAGGTCACCGTGAGGAATGCAAGTAAACACCCTGTTGCGTCCCAGGAGAGCATGGAAAAGCTCTAAGGGGTGAGGCCTGTCATTGTTGGGCCCAGGGTCCCACACGGCCTTGTATTTTTCTTGCGCCAATAGCCAAGCGCGACGCATTGCTGAGTTCCAGAGGAAGATAAACCGCCTCACCACGGCTGCTTTGGTGTACTCGTGCCGCACTTTGAAAACCGTCTCGTTCCGGATATAGTCCAGATCGCATATAGCATATCAGTGCGTAGCCGATACCCAGGCCAGTTGACTGTCGGACAACTCTTCCCCTGCATGGGGTCCCCACAATACCAAATATGATACAGCGCACTGATAGCGCTAATGTGGAATGTGGTAGCGCGGTCCATGCGGACCATACGTTAACCATTGTCACGCCCCGCTCACTTGGCAGTAGAGAAAGCGGTGCTCAATTGTTTCCGAGGGGAAGGTGCACAGGCATGTCGCATCGTGGTGAAACCGACTGTTGAGGGTCGCGTTTACCCCGATTGCCCTGCATGTGCAACAAAAGATCTATGTTGAATGTCGGTCGCTCTGCGGTCCACCAAAGGGTGATCGACCGCCAGGGTGATATAAGTTTGATCCAAGTACTGTAACCAGGCCATTGAAAGCCCCATCGGGGGCGGGCCGGGCGGCCAGGGTGGAGCTTATGGTTCTCGTGCAGTAATATGTCATAATCCCATTCTGCCGTGTACTCGTAAAGACATTTGCTGATCCTAGACATCCCCTTAATTGTTCAGGGTCCAGCCAAATTCCAGGGGGTCCAATGGTAAAGTATCCAACCTCGTATTGCCTACATGTAGCCAAGTGATGGCCTCCGCCGGGGTCGTGGGGTCCGGCTGGAACATGCAGGACCTTGAGATTAACCACGGGACCATCCGGATACGGTGACATTGGTGGGCTGGAAGACATACACATAATGTCGCCAACTGATTGAGGCAACCATTGTGGCCTGGAAGGATGTCGGCCACTTGGACTTGCATTCCCGCCGGAGGTAACACTCCCCGGACCAGACCTATGCATGTGGGTGTGATCCCGCCTGGGTAAAAACTGATCCAATCACCCGGTTGGAGGGCCTTGCGTGGGGCCATCATCAGAGCATGCCATGTAGCTGGGATGGCCTGGATGAGGGTGTTCCAAGCGTTTAGCGATGGCATGTTTTGCACCCAAGCATTAACTTCAGTATATGCCAGTACTGACCCGGCGATATCTGTTCCCCTGCCAGACGTAGAGATCAAGCACTCTCAGAATAGGGGATGATGCGCACAGGAAGCCAGCATATAAGGGTTGTGCCCATGTAACGTGCCCAAGGGCTTGCGCGCATTGTCCACAATCAAATGATTGAAATAAAGGATCTCGGTCGTGCAACCTCCTCACGAGTAGTGGGAAAAACGAGGCGCCCAGGTTTGAGCTTGTTATAACCTAACCATAGGCGCGACCAGTACCATGGGAGCCCCTTAAGTATGATATCAGTGTACAGCCAAGTACTCCAGCGCCGTCAAGGTGCCATGATGTGCCATTAGCATGGGTGTAAATAGCTGACAGGGACTCTCTTGCCAACATATGCAGCCAGGGTGCGTATTCACTTCCATGTACACGCTGATCACCTGTTTGGCATACATCGACCACAATCGCCATTGTATGTTGTGTAGCCCTAGACCACCGTGCAACCATGACATTAAGGACATATCCCGGCTGATCCAGCCATGTACCGTGTGAGATATCAAACTTGGCCAAGTGCAGATTTGTGACTGTTTATAAGGATGTACAGTTAGAATACGAATGACCGACTTGGTACAACACGGAGTGCTGAGAGCAATGAATTGCTTGGTTCATTAGAAAATAGGTTTACCCTTTATCAACGTTCCTCTCACTGGCTGCGCCGCCAGTGACCGTTGGGTGCAGACCGTTGGCCCGAGGCCGCACGATGACAGGTAGCAGTCTAGTCACTGCATCGTGCGATCACAGATCAATGCACGCTGCAGTACGGTCCCTATCTAGGATACTCTAGTACCGTCCAATGACAGGACACTACGTATACTGGGTACTGACATCTGTCACGTACCTCAGTACCCAAAGTACCTATCTAGGGAAACGTATGCGACTCGACTAGCATTCCTATCTGCATAGCCCACGTGGTATTTATATTCACATACCAACGTAGGTTTACAAGGCTTATTCATACGTTGTATTCACAATGCCTTTGAGACTTAGTCTACAGCAAAGCATGGAGACTAACTCCAGTATTGTTTTATTATTTATTTCTTAATGCAGGTCTGCACCCCCAACATTATTGTTATTGTTTTTAAGTTGATTAGGGGTACAAAAGAGACATGGCTGGTTGAGCCAGGTTGGTTACAGCTGGCTGTTCTGGCCAGGTGTTATATTGCACATTAAATAAGGTGTACACAGCTGGCTGGTTTGGCCAGTTACTGAAGCACACATTAAGTAAATGGATACAAAGCTTGTGTCCTCAAGCTGCAAATGGATACAAATCTGACCTAGCCAGCACTCACACCCCACAACGAATGTGTTGAATTTTATGGCGCCCAGCAGCTATCGCTGTGGTAAGGGGGTGTGGTGGTTGTGTACTGTGCTATGGCCAGTCATTTATTCAAACACTGACTCTGATATCATAGGGGTTCATGTTCTGAAAGAGGAGCTGGTACTGTTGGCCAGCAGCATCCCGCAGCTTCGTTAGAGCGTCTGCTGGGTTTCCTCATCATCCACATGAGTCCAGCTGGAAAAGTAGGTGCCTCCTGTTTGAGGATCACCCAATCCAGGTCAGTGTGGACAGCAGCAGAAACAGATTTCTTGGTTAGAAAACTGATCACAGATAGCTGTCAGTATAGAGATGTGAGATGACATTGCATGTGCTGCCTGCCTGGGTTTGTAGCCAGGTGAGCATGTGCTGCAGGGAACGAGCATGCAATGCAGCAGACACCACAGCACGACATTCAGCTGAGTTGCTGCTGCCAGGTTTTCTGCGGTGTAGCCTGCTGTACCAGGAAGTGAGGGACATGTAATCTGACCTGTTGGTGAGAAAAAACAGCCCTGATTCCCGTGCCCCCATCTGATTGATTGTTCTGCTCTCCATGGAGCTGTCCATGACACTGTGGATGTGGATGTCTTCCATCAGATTCAGGCCATGGAGGATGAGGGGGGGCAGTCATTGACCAACTTCCTGATGTGACTGCATTTTATCTTGACTAGAACATCATGGGTGACCCTGCTGATGACAGCTAAGGGAGCCCCACAGATGGCTGACCACCACCCCAGTTTGCCCTGAACAGTGGCACACATGTGTAAGGGGAGGTAGTTGTCCTGCAGCAGATCTAGACAATCTTGGATATATTCTGCAGGAGGAGAGAGAGAGCAGACCCACTGATCTGGCTGCCTATGCAGCTGCAACATGATGCCACAGAACTGGATGGGGGTTGTGCTCAATTCCACCTGTTTGCCAATCTCATATGATTCCTGGACCTGCTGAATAAAGGTTTCCACCTCAGCTCTAGGCCCACAAATGAGTTGGTCATCTCCATGCCACACAAAGAACAGCAGTCCAGAGGGGGTGGGTACAACAAAAAAGCATGGGTCCAGGTCATCATACGTGGCCTTGAGCTTTTTGAATACTTCCTCTGCTGAGTCTCTGAAAATTTTTGGGGCACTGACAAGCCCTTCCACCCCAATGTTGATGATAAGGTGGGGCTCATCAATGTAAGGTTTCCACACAGCTGGGGTGTCTACCACGTACACCTTCCCTTTCCACACAGATTCAGCCTTTTCTGGGTCCCCCCTGAGGAAGGCCCTTTTAATATCAGTGGCTTTGCAGACATAGTCTTGGCCTGCATTGAGGTTGTGGAGGAATAGGGAGAGCATGATCCTGAGTGAGGTTTGTTGCAGCCCAGGTGTGTAGGTTTCCCCTTTTGGCAGTGTGGATGTCCCCTTTAATTCTGTGACACATGGTCTGGCATGGAAGATTGGGGAGCCCACTTTTTGTGGTTTTTGTTTGAGAACAAATTTTAATCTGAGCTTTTTGGCTCCCTCTGGCACGTCCCATGAAGGGGTGACAGGAGGTTTGTATTGAGGGTTTTTGGGGTTGGGCAGGACCCATTCCTGCCTGGCTTGGTGGACAATGGCCATCAGCCACTTGGTAAACCCTTTTTGTGTTTTGCATTCTTGTATGACGTGGGAGATTTGGTGGGGTGAGTGCATGGCTATGTCCCACTTACCCAGCCCAAAGGCTGAGGGATGGAGGAACTGGCTGTGCACTAACTTGTCCAGATCAGGGATCTCCCCTGGTGCATACTGAGTGTTGACTGCCTTGATGACAGCATCCATACCAGGGACAATACTGGAGAGAGGGATTTTAAAGTGGTCCAGAGGAACTGCACCCACCCCTGTGACACTGAGCTCATTAGCTGAGATAAGCACCCCAGGATAGGATACAAAAGGTTCCCCCAACAAGGTGTTACCAGAGTACCCCTCCACCACCTGGAAGGGTGTCTGAATACCAAGTATAGGGAGCATCACTTGTCCCACTACATCCAGTGAGCTTTGGCCTGAGAAATCCTGCACCCGTGCCCAAAATGAAGGTGCAATCTCAAGACCAGGGATGGCTTGTGCACTGATCACACTGACCTGTGCCTGAGTGTCTATTGCCAGGGTCCAGGGGTCCTGACTAGTGCACACAGCTGAGACTTTTGCCAACCCTGCGGCCACAGCAGCTTGTTGCTTATGTGACCTGTGTAATGCTTGCAAGGCGACTGCCAATCTTGACCTCAGAGCGGGAGGGTTGGCAGACAATTTGGTGCCTTGGGGCTGAGCTAATGCTTCCAACCCAGCTACCTCGTGCCTGGTTAAGCAATCCCCAGGTTGTGAAGTGGGCCTGGCTTCACTGAGGGTGGAAGGGTTCACAGAGGGTGCTGTGGTGCTGTCAACAGCAGTAATTGGTGGCTCAGGCTACTGCTGGGCATGCTGGAGTTGCCAGATAGAAGTAGTGAGTCCATGCTTAAAGACTCTTCCCCAGGCACGTCTGCCATGGGAGAATAATACTTCTTAATTCTATGACAGCTCACCCTGTGACGCTTCCCATTGATATTGTGCTTGACCTCCACGGTCTTGCTGTTTTTGGTAAATCCACGGATGGTAACTGGACCTAGCCAAGTTCCAACCTTACCAAAGCTGTTTTCCTTGTAATAGAGAACTTGATCACCTTTTTGGAATACTGGCCTGGAATGGGTTTTATCTTTTTCTGCCAGTTTTGCTGAGGTTTGTGCACGTGCAGTGTTGTACAGTGCTATCACCTCTGGGGGATATACACCTGCCTGCAGGCCTGCTGGGATTACTTCACCCCACGTGGCATGCAAGACAGGTCTCATGTTTAGGGTTGTGCACATTTCATGACACCAGAGTGCCCTGTCACAATAGACCCCTGAAGTAGCATCCTTGGAAGGATTTTTGGCTAGTAGGGTTTTGACAGATCTGATGGTTCTTTCAATGACCCCCTGACCCTCATGATCTTCCAGCCCAGCAATCTCTATTGCTTCACACCCTTCCAGGTCAGTCAGACAAGAAAATTGTTGATCAAGCAAAATTCTGTCAACTGGGTAGAATCTGGGTAAAGCAATCATGAGTGCAACACGTAGCTGCCCTGCAGACATGCCAGGTAGGGGTTCCATTACTGTGAACCTGGACCATGAGTCTTTTAGGATCAGGTAGGGTTGGACATCTTTGTTGATGTGCATCACATCCCCCACTATCATGCCCCTATTGGTGGAAGGAGTTGCAGTATGCCATTTTTGAGGTTTGGGGCTATTGAACTGACATTCTTGACAGTGTTGTCTAGCCAGTTTTACTGCATTCCTGAGTTGTTTTCCCATGCTACTACCCCCCAGCCGTCTGGCCAGTTCCTCAGCCACTGTTTCATGACCCATGGCTAGGTGCAGCTGATGAGCAAGCTCCTTGATATCTATGGAGTTGTCAACAGTAGGGGTTAGTGCTTTTATGTAAGGTTCCAGACAGGGTGTTGGGAGGACAGTAAGGTTGCTGCCTCAAAATCAATTATGCCCTGGCTGCCATCCCCAATGGTAATGAGATCATCATCCTCAGAGTAAGCAAGGTGAGAGAACTCACATTGTTTTTGGTAGCGAGTCCTGTTGCACCGGCTGCCAGGAGGTCCCAGGGGATGACGTGCGTGCCAGCAACCCGGGCAGAGATCCACGTCTGTGTGCAGGGAGTCGTTGTTGGGGCAGTGGTCCTGTCATGCCCCCTCTGGAAGCACCTCAGGCACCGTATGCCAGGGTTTCCAGGTTGGTTGTTGTTGTTGTTGTTGTTGTTTCCCTGCTGGGACCGGTTCTGGCCCTGCTGGGACCTGTTGTTGTTGTTGTTTTGGCCCTGTTGGGACCTGTTGTTGTTATTGCCCTGCTGGGACCTGTTGTTGTTATTGTTGTTGTTGTTGTTGTTGGGGTTGCCATGCAGGGGCACACGGTGCCACGTGTTGCCACGCCCCTGAGAGCCACTGCCCCCTTGGTGGGAGGACTTGTGGGTCTTGGGTGCCCCCCCTGGCTGGCCCCCCTTGCGCTTGTGGCCTTGGACACCCTGGACCTTGGGGTCCTGGGCCTGGGGGTTGCCAGTACCCAGGGGGTCCACTGCCTCCTCGATATAGAGCATGGCAGCTCTGAAGTTGTCCCAGAGGGACTTGAGGCCTGTAAGCAGGGTAGCCAGGACAGAAGGTTGCAAATTAGCTTTTGTTAGCCAGGTGTGGATGAGATACCTTGGTTGGAGCTTGAGAAGCTCAAGGTCTTTCTCTATCATTACCCTGTATGTTTTTGCATCCCCAGAGAGGTTATTCTTGTTCACCTTATATGCAGCAAGCCAGTTGAAACGTTCTACTGCTTCCATGTGGTTATTGGTAAGCACTAGCTGTTTCAGATCAGTGATAAAGGTAGGCCACTGTTCAATGGCTGCTTCAGGTGTCAGGGTGCGTTCCTGATAGGTTTGAATCAATGCTCTAATTGCAGGAGATGATTGATGGAATGTGGATGAGGCCCTGAGAGCCTTAAACTGATGTCTAAGGTTTAGGCCTTCCATCCCATACTCCAGAGCAAAGACAAATTGTTAGCTTGTTCAACAGTGTGACCCTCAGGCAAGCCAGCAATATTGATTTTGGATTCCTTTTTATGAGGGTTAAACACACCTGTGAGAGGGGGGTTGGCCCTCAAGAAGACGTCGGTTGCCTGTTGGAGGCGGGGGGTCCAGGTTGATGGTCCCCCGCTCATACCGCGACATCAGGGCGCGCAGGCCCTCGACAGTTTGCAGCTGGTTAGCTGTTAACTGCTGGTCTTGCAAGAGGCCAGCTGAGCCTGGAGAATGGCGAGCTGTTCCAGGACATCCCCGCCCTTGGGGGGGCCTCAGCAGGTTGGGTGGGTGCCCTGGGCACCTCTGCACCTCCCCCCAGGGCCTCCTGGGGTCCTGGCCACCCCCCCTGGTTGGGGAGGGGGCCCCAACCCACAGGGCGAACCTGGGGTGGTGGGGGAGGGGGAGGGGGGCCGTGGTGGCCCGGGGGAGGCCGGGGGGTCCGGTGGACCCCACTGGGTCCAGCCCCAGCGGTGGAGGGGCGGGCAGGGGTGTCTGCCGCCGCTCTCCTCGCTGCCTCCTCCTTGAGGAGCCTTTTCATCTCCTTGCGTACCTCATGTTCCGGAGGGCAGCCTGAAAGGCCGCCTCATCCGTAGGAATGTCAGGGAGGGGTTGCCCATGATCATGGCCTCCTTGACATTGAATTCTTGGGCCTTGCCCTTCCCCTGGGCCAAGACCAGAAGGCCCTCCTTGACTGCAAGGGTTGGGGAGGAGAGGGTTCCTTGGTGGTTTCCAGCGGGGGGGCAGCTTCAGCCACCACCCCATGCTTGGCCAAGATGGCCTCCGTTACCCTGGCTTGGGTGAGGGAGGACATAGCTTTAAAATGGGCTGACCGAGCAAGCTCGGCCAGGTCTTGACCATCTGAGTATTCCATCGGATAATCAGCATTGGTGAGAAGGTCGCGTAGCCGCTGAGTTGCCTCGCGGTACGCCGCCGCCATCGCCTGGTGGGTTGCCAGGCGACGGGCGGCCTCCTCCTCGTATTCCTGCCGCTTGGCGGCGAGCCGAAAGGCCGTCTCGCGACGGACCTCCCGGTCTCGCTGCCTCGCTCGGCGTTCTTCGTTGCCACCAGCGCGGCCTGCTCGACCGCCAGGAGCGCTGGGGTGAGGGTTATCTCAGTCTCCCCGTCGGGAAGACTGGCAGTATCTGAGACCTCATCATCGGACATTTGTTGTCCTCCGATGGGTTCCACGGGTCTACGCACCACCCGCGCGAGCTTTATGCTTTCCATCTCCTTCTTCTTTCGAAGAAGGGAAGAAGGTCGCCCAAACTGAAGCTCGATGTGATTGTGCCCCTGAGCGAAGGGAACACGAAGATCAGATGTGGCGGGGCGAAACGTGATCGCCCCGTCCGGCGCCACCGAAGCCGTCTGACGGGGCATGAGCTCCCGAATAGTCGGCAACGGAGGGCCGAACTGGGGAGCCTCAGTGGGGTTGACCGCCGAGGGCTCCGCAGCCATGGCTGCTCCAGCCGTGGTTGCGGCTGTTGCAGCCGCCGGAGTCGAGGGTAAGCCGGTCCCCCGGGGGGGAGCCGTCTCGTCCTCCGGCTTCTCAGGGGAGGGGGGTAGGTCGGTCGGCCTTGCGGCCGCCGTCCCCTCCTCCTGGCAGACATTGTTGTTCTTTTTGTTTTTCTTCTTTTTCTTTGAAATGGCCGCATCTCCAGCCGGCTTCTTATTGTTGTTTTTGGGCATCCGCCGATCCTGCCCGTCATCCTCGTCGTTAAAGTTAAGCTTCTTCGCGACATTCTTGTTTTAATGATAGCCATTGGTAGCAGATAAAATTCAAGTTAGAATACGAACGACCGACTTGGCCGGTACAACGCTTGAGAACACGGAGTGCTGAGAGCAATGAATTGCTTGGTTCATTAGAAAATAGGTTTACCCTTTATCAACGTTCCTCTCACTGGCTGCGCCGCCAGTGACCGTTGGGTGCAGACCGTTGGCCCGAGGCCGCACGATGACAGGTCGCAGTCTAGTCACTGCATCGTGTGATCACAGATCATTGCACGCTGCAGTACGGTCCCTATCGAGGATACTCTAGTACCGTCCAATGACAGGACACTACGTATACTGGGTACTGACATCTGTCACGTACCCCAGTACCCAAAGTACCTATCTAGGGAAACGTATGCGACTCGACTAGCATTCCTATCTGCATAGCCCACGTGGTACTTATATTCACATACCAACGTAGGTTTACAAGGCTTATTCATACGTTGTATTCACAATGCCTTTGAGACTTAGTCTACAGCAAAGCATGGAGACTAACTTGTACCAGGTTAGCGATTTGTTCATTCCCATGATGACAGTTAAGATGCGTGGGCCAAACCCTAAGCCGATCAATATGTGTCGTAGGTAATATGCCCAGCACATGCGGTCAAAGGCTTTTTCAAAGTCCCAAAAGAGGATAAAGCCAGCGATGTCGTCGCGCCATGCCTTCTCCACTATGTCCATTATGAGGATGATGCTATCGTTGATGTGGATGTTAGCACGAAAGCCTACTTGTTCTGGGCCGATGAGGCAGTCTAGAACAGAGTATAGCCTTTGCTGAATTATTTTGCTAATGATTTTGTACGCAACCGTAAGGAGGCGTATCGGCCGGTAATTTTTCCACTGTGTTTTGTCACCCTTTTTGAACAATAAAATGAGGGCTGATTCGGCCCATTGACCCGTAATCTGTCCATGACAGTTGCCAAATTTCTAGTATGCATAATTGATAGAAATCTACGTGTAAAAGGGACCAAAAAGTTTTCCAAAACTCAATGGGAAGCCCGTCCACCCCTGGGGCACTATACCGGTCCGGATGTTTTGCATGGCAGTAGTAGCCTCCTCCATGGAGGGTGTTTGGTCTAGTTGGTGTTGTTGCGCAAGTGTGAGGCGGTGTGGGATAGCTTGTAAAATTTTTGCTATGGCCGCGTCGGCTTCGGCCGGGGTGGGGTTCATTTTGGAACAGCGCGGTGTAGAAACGATGTCCACTGTCTAGGATGGGGGTTATGGCCGTGTGTGTGCCTTGTTCATCCTGGATTTCTGAGATGATTGAGTTGGATTTTAGTGGTGGAATAAGTGCGAAAAAATCTTTTGTCATGCGTTCGCCTACCTGATGCCACCACAGATTTTCAGAGTCTAAACGGCTATAGGGCGTGTCGTTTAAAACGGAGTTTGTCGAGTTCAGTTTGTGAACTTTGAAGTTTAGCTTGTTCGTAATGGTTTAGGTGGGTTTTCAGCTGTAGCTTGTTGACTAGGCGTTGGTGAATTCGATATGCGCGTCCTTTCTCGCGACGTACGTTCAGGGAGTAGGTGTGTGAATATGCTAACATTTTGGCTAGGCCTTCCTGCATCCACGTGCAGCTAGCAGTTAGTGTAGCTACCCTTGTGAGTACGCCAATTGCTCCAGCGCAGCCTGCATGATCTCAAAATAAAACTGGCCTTTGCCTTAACAATCTTGGCTGGGCACTCGTACGTGTCATGCTCGCGTGATTCCAGGCAGGTTTGGCAGACAATGTCCTCGTAGAGGATGTCAGGGATGCACCTGGGGTTGTTACCGGAGTAGCCCTCTGGAACTCCCCTAATAAGGTCGGTGCCCTGGTTGTTCACCCCTAACTCCGGGTTGAAGTGCGGGGTGAAGCCCATGGTGGCGGTTTGAACACGGCGGATGAGCGCTTTGCTGTCGGTCGCCAATAGAGGTGTGTTGCTGTCCTCGACGACGACCAGGTTGCTGACAGTGCCATACTGTTCGATCGATGAAGTTGCGGAGGAGCGGGCCGTCCCGGAAGCCAGCTGCATGCATGCGACGTTGTAGAGTGTCAATGTGTAGGCTGCTGGCAGGTCCGCAGGCTGAAAGCGTCGAACCGCCAGAGCTTTCTCCCCCACGCTGATATGAGGAAATGCGTCTTTTCCCCTACGGGGGTCATGCAGCTCGGTTAGCATTTCCTTAACCAATTCGACTGTGCGAAATTTGACGTGAATATTCGGCTGGTTTAGTAACCCCCCCACAGATGGTGCCACCGAATCCGCACACCTTTTCTTCCACCTGTCTCTTCTCGTCGAGGGACAGGGCTTCACCGTGTGTTTCAACAACCGCAAGCCATTCTTGGAGTTGATTAGCCCTCGCAGTCATGGCTGGGCTCCAGACGATTTTCCCGCTGACTTTGTCTGCCGTGCATGGTGGCGGGTGTGTATGTAGCCATGGAGTTGTAGCACCGGCCCTGCGTTGGTGGTGAGGAGGAGACGGAAACGAGGAGAGAAAACGTGTTAGTAAGTCATCGGCTCATCGCGGCTGTCTACCTGCGCGTCTAGTGGGAGCTTAGAGGCCACATTACATCCTTGTCCAAGTAATGTCGGCTGGTGTCGTAAAAGGTGTCTGGGCGATATCCAATCACCATGTGTGGCATGGACTATAAATAGTCCCAGCGCCTGTTAAAGGAATTTCCGTGTTGTATAGGAGGCCAGGCCCCGGGGTAACTACTGGCCCATCCAAAGGGGCTGCATGGCCCGTGCCAGCGCCACATTGCCAATGGGTGTGATCGTATCCTGCATGGCCTAGCCTCGCTACGAAAAAGCCATGGGAGGGTGCATGGCCGTCACTGGAAGCGGTATGGCTACAGGGCCGGGCTTACACCTTGCAAGCCAGGCGCCTGTCGGCCGCACTGTTGCAGTGACGGCTTTGTTCCAGGCAAAAGAGAGTTCTTTCGACGCACCTTTTCGCGACGATTCCAGTGGTATATCCTTCCGGTCGATCGCGGCCGGCTCGCTCTAGCTCATGCTTTCCCGCCCGCCGCCATGGGGGGTTAGAAACTTAAGCGTGCTGAGGCTAGCAACTGCCAGCGGCGAACACAAAAGGCCAACACCACCTTGGCCTGGCGTCCCACCGCCAGCCGGAAGTAGAAACGCCAACCGCCTGCAAGGCGGTTAGTGCTCACCGGCGTGCCAAATGGCACCGACGTGCGACGGTGCTCCTGCACGCCTAGAATAGACACACGATGTGCAATGCAAAATGCGACGAGCTCCTCTACCCGGTAGCTATGGTTGTCATCTGCTAGCAATGTGCGTGCGTTGAAAGTGGCAAGGGCCAAGGATGCCTGCTGGCCCAACAGGGAAGAACGGCGATGGGTGATGGGGGTGGATATGCAGCGGGTGGGGGGGGTGGGGATGGAACGGAGAGGGTGGAAACGGAGGGAAGATTGCTTTTCATCGCATTGATTTTGTCCTGCAAGCGTAGGATGCGAGCCTGCCGCTTGCTCGGGGTATTCGGGGCCGGTGGGGCTGATTGCACAAGCCGAGGCGTAGGTAATCTAGCACGCGTTGGGTTTTACGAATCTGACAGTTGACAGATGAAGTTGTAGCCCGAAATACCGGCACCACCATGTCTATCACCCGACGGCTACTAGGTCGAGGCATGGTAGTGGAACGGGACTGTTTAGAGGCTGTCCCCGAAGCCTTTTAGCCGCGAGCCGACGAGGAAGGTTGTCTACTGCCTACTGGCACCACCAGAGGCAGCACCCTTCTTGCTAGACACCTCACGAGACTCTGCTCGGGGGGTGTTAATCTGAACACCATTAAAGAATGCTGCAAAGGAGCCACTCGGGAGCAAACGCATCTTAACGCGCTTACCCTGCATGGGTCTGTTGCTTCCGAGCCGCCTGGACGTCGGGGCTGTTCCACATCGCGCTCCTCGCCTTCAATTGTGCCGGGGTGTAGTCCTCGTCGAGGCTGAAGTCGCTGGGCTGGAGCAGACAACGTGCTCCCAGCACGAGGCGTTTATCGTGCATGGATGCCATGGTGACGACGACCAGGCCGGCCCAGAGGGCCTGGCAGCCGAATGGCTCGTTCAATGGCAACACGGTTCTGGAGCTGCATCTTCCCCAGAAACGCTGGGCCGCGCAGCTCCTCGGCAAGTGAGTTTGCGGTCTCATTTGCTTTTGCAGCCGTGCCTGTCTGGAAGTTCTTGATTACTGTACCATATTGCGCTGGCGTTGTTGCACTGCATTCTGGGTGACCGCAGCGGTAGCGGCAGACTTGGCCGCCTGTCGAACTATGGTGGTCAACTGCGTGCCTGTGACGTCGGCGAACGTGGTAGTTTTAGCGGGGGCTGCCAGGGCTTTCTTCAGCTCCAGCAATTGTGCCGTCGCAGCTGCAGACCGTCGCCTCCGTCAGGACCTTAATGTCGCCCTGCACGGTCGTAAAATTAAAAGACTGTGCGAGGTTCTGCAGCAGCACGGTATTATCGGTCGCAGGGCCGGGCTGGCGATATGGCCGTTGCCGGCAGCTCGACGAGTTCAGGGCAGCACGAAATAAGACAGGCAAGTCGACGCTGTTTATCATCCCAATTAGGCCACTCATCCGAAGGAGCGTCCTCAACCTGGCCGCTGCGAGGGTTGCGAATCGGGGCGTCATGTTGGTTGCGGAGCTTCAGCACGCTTAGCACAGCGGCGTCGGCGCGTCGCTGAAGTAGAGTAAGACAGCGATGTCTTCCAGGCTCAAACGCTGGCCTGGCATGTAGAATGATGAGGAAATGGAGTCCGGCAAGGAGGTTTCAGCCGCTATTGGAGTTGCTTCCGAAGTCTTGGGTCGCTTGTGAGCGGCGTTCTCGGCGGCGACATTACTGTCGTTGGCGATTTTGTTTGCAGCAATCTGGGCATCAAGAGAATCGGCGACAGGAGCTGAAGAAGATGAGGGGGCCTCCATATCTACGTGGAATAACACCTAGACGATGGCAGGTGGCGCAGTCGCACTGATCACGTGCGTGGTGCCGCCATAATGTGCAGAAAAATAGCGAGATCTGCTGGGCAGGCCGTTGGCGATATCTTGCAAAATCCGGGGCGATTAATTAATTAATTCATTAATAGACACGTGACTGCGTCACGTGAGCATAAGTCCTCAGTGGGAGGGGAACATGGGACGGAATGGATGGTATAAGCTATCTAGGTCCTAGTTACAACAGGCGTGTGGGCACCGCGGCCCGAATCGCTACTATGAATGCCATACTTGGTCCTGGAGCATAAGTCCTCAGTGGGAGGGGAACATGGGACGGAATGGATTAATTGATTAATTAATTAATTAATAGACACGTGACTGCGTGACGTGAGCATAAGTCCTCAGTGGGAGGGGAACATGGGATGGAATGGATTAATTAATTAATTAATTAATTAATTAATTAATTAATTAATAGACACGTGACTGCGTCACGTGAGCATAAGTCCTCAGTGGGAGGGGAACATGGGATGGAATGGATGGTATAAGCTATCTAGGTCCTAGTTACAGGGGTGTGGGCACCGCGGCCCGAATCGCTACTATGAATGCCATACTTGGTCACACGCGGAGCCCCCACAGGCTTGGGGGTGGTCTCCTTCATCACTACTTGCCATCTATACTTGCCATCTATCCAGGCTGCATGGGCGGGCTTGGTGCCAGCTAGTCTATCTGATGTATCTACCTGATCTGTGCGGGCCAGGTGCCCGGTTAGGCCCAGGCGCCTGTGCCTAATAATGTGGGAAACATAGGGCAAATCAGCGTACAAATCCTCATTACTAATGTGCAAACCAAAGGGGATGTTAAGGGCCTTGCGCAGCATCTTGGTAACGGCGCCGTCGAGTCGTTGCTCCAGCTCCTGCGTCAGTGTCCAGGTCTCGGCACTGTAGGTCAGGATCGTCAGAATGGCGACCTTGAAGAGGTCACGCTTGACGATCCGGGGTAGGGCGGGGTTGCTCCACCAGCGGCGGTGGTCATGGAGGTGCGCCCACGCCACGCCGGTCCGTGTCGTCATGTCGTCCTCGCAGTCGGGAAGCCAACTGCCGAGCAGCTTGAAGCGGCCTGAAGGAGGGTAGTTGACCTCGGCATCGTCTAAGAGGCGGAGTGTGGGTGGGGGCCCTGCCATGCCGAGGGCCAGGGCCTCCGTTTTGGGGCTGATTTCTAGACCAACCGCCCGAGCCTCGAGCGCCAGGCAGTCTAGCCAAAGTTGGGCAGACTCCGGCTTCTCGATGAGCGTGATGTCGTCGGCATAAATGAGGTCAGCTAGTAAATTCTGCTTGTTAGTCGGCCCCCCTTCCCCAAGCTCGTTCGTGATCGCTAGGCCAGGGGCACGGCCTGCAATGCTAGCAAAGCGAGCACGTGCCTGGCGCATAACATAATCCACTACAATATGGAATGGATGGTATAAGCTATCTAGGTCCTAGTTACAGGGTGTGGGCACCGCGGCCCGAATCGCTATGAATGCAATACGCGGTCACGCGCAGAGCCCCCACAGACTCGGGGGTGGTCTCCTTCATCACTACTTGCCATCGATCCTTGCGCACCATCTGCCTCCATATTACAGACAAACCAGGAGGCTGCCCGGGGGTGAGCCCGTCAAGTCTAGTGTAGCACATGTCCATGCCGAGTCTATCACGAAAAGTCCACAGGTGGCGGCCCTGCCGCGCGTGGCCTGGGGCACGCCAGGTGAGGACATATCGCCCAGGCTGGGCGGGCTTGGTGCCAGCTAGTCTATCTGATGTATCTACCTGATCTGTGCGGGCCAGGTGCCCGGCTAGGCCCAGGCGCCTGTGCCTAATAATGTGGGAAACATAGGGCAAATCAGCGTACAAATCCTCATTACTAATGTGCAAACCAAAGGGGATGTTGGGTTGAGGGCCTTGCGCAGCATCTTGGTGACGGTGCCGTCGAGTCGTTGCTCCAGCTCCTGCGTCAGTGTCCAGGTCTCGGCACTGTAGGTCAGGATCGCCAGAATGATGACCTTGAAGAGGTCACGCTTGACGATCCGGGGTAGGGCGGGGTTGCTCCACCAGCGGCGGTGGTCATGGAGGTGCGCCCACGCCATCAAAAGGCAAGTCTACTGCAATTTACCCGACCAAATTTCATGCCCGGAGTCAAAAGTTATGAGCATTCTCGGCAGCCATAGCTCGGTACACCGTAAACTTTACGTCTTGGCCATCAAGGAATATGTGCTACATGATCTCCCAACGGAGGCATGTTATAATTTAATTTAATTTTTAATTTAATCCCTGCCTCCATTTGGAGAACATCACACTACACAGCATTCAAGGCGTACTACTATAATCTGAACACATGGCATATTACATGATAATGATTTATGTTACATGCCAAACTCTCCGTTGAAGCTACCCATCAACCAGCATAAAGTGACAAGTTGCATGCTGTCGATTGCGTAGCACATATTTGTAAGTGAAACTAAAAAACTGAGCCATAGCGCATGCTGTCCTCACATGCATTCCCAAGTCATGTCAGTGAGATGACCACTATTACTACTAAATAAGTTCGTCAAAAAATTACCACACACTGCGCGATAAAAGTAGGCAACCAGGCTGAAATATTCCCAAGATTCTAGCTGGTTGTACCGTTTATGCTACAGCTGCCTGGAGTCCACACGAGAAACGTCGTCTTTTTCTTCAACCGCAGGGGGAGCAGCACAGCAGGCAAACCTGCCCCTTCTCTTTTCCTTTTTTCTCGGAGTTTTCTTTGTCGATATTATTGCATTCAGTGTCGAATGAGCGCCGGCCTGCGCCCCACACAAACATAAATCAGGGCAGCGAGCCAGCATAGACAAGCCATGTTAAGGGGGATAGCCTAGTCAACAGCCGCACAAGGTAATAAATTAAAAATCCTGTGCATCGACCCATCCTTCCCAGGTAAGGTTAAGAAATTTCGAACTATTGTTGGAGCTACTGAAATTACGGTGGTGGCCAAGACATCAGCAGAGATTACTAACCATATCCAGAACTGCTAGAAAACACTCATATTCCAGAATACATCCTGCTGGTAGACATCAGCCTCCTCAGTCGCCCAAACGTCGCTGTACCAATGGTGCATGGTGGCCATGCTGGAGTTAACCTGAACAAGGATACAACATGCTGGCGACGTAATAAACTAAGCACGTAATGTCAGTCAAAGACCAGGAAGCCAAAGTTTTTCGCAAAAAACAAAAAAGAGTGAACTAATCAACCTGCGCCATCCGCATTTGAAGTTTTCTAAGCCATCGCGAATGTCTGCCCCTGTATGCATTTATGCATATATTCCCCTGGATTGTTTTGGGAAGTAAGTAGGGTCCCCAGCTTTTCTTTACTTAATTAGAGCTCTTTGTTTGTTTTTCTGTCCTGCACCCGTTTGAGGCACTCGGGTATTTATTTACTACCGAAAAATCCTCGGCGTTTCTATTTTTTGCTTGCTTCTCCCCCCCCAGCATAACCACCAAAGGACTGGCAAGATTTAATTAATTAGTCGGTTTTCTCTAAAAGTAGATTTAACTAATGCATGCGGGAAAGATAGGACCGCTATGGTTTGGCCTGCGATGTGGGAGGCTCTTTACGAGATGGGTTGACTAATCCAAAGGGTTTCAAGCTAGCCTAATTTTCTGTGAAGGACCCGGTTGTTGATAAGGGTCAGCGGCTATTGTTAGGTGGTCCAAAAAACCAACAGCAAATTTTAAATAGCTTGCTCACAAAGATTCGTAGTTGTTGTTAACTGTGCACCAGCCATGATGCTAGGGACCTGTGGGTCAGATGGCTGTCTAACGAATCTGAATGACGGAGTGTCTTAAGTAAGTCGTTATTAATTATTGTATAGTGGACTCGGATCAACCCAAAGAGTCGATGGGTGAGATTTGTGGCTGTTAGTCTTGAGGACCTTGTGTACTAATACCGGTACGGTTAGCGTACTACCCTGGGGGTGTCTGGCCACACTACTCTTAGTGACGTTTTGCCGGTTTAGGATGATGTCAGCTTGTTAGTCGGCGGACCATGCCCTTAGCAAGCTAGGCAGGCAATGATCCGCAATTGTTTCTTTGCGGTGGCAGCAAGTCCGTTGTTCCAGTTGCCCCTGCCAAGGAGGGGTAACCGGGGACTTTAAGTGCCACGCGAGGGGTGCGTTCCGCAGCTAAAAAGTACTACACCCGTTCACTCCCAAGAATCACCAGTCTTTATTGGACTAGTGGCGCGCGGCCTGACCAAGCATGTGACGCCGGTTTTTCAGCAATGTCGTAAATTCCCTACTAGCTGCCTAAAGGCTAGTGGCGCCTGACCAATTGCAGCCGGCCAACAATTTCCCATATTTAATTTATGACTTAATTGTCTGACGCCTGAAACCAGCACGGCCGGCAGGACATAAAACAGGCGGCTGGGACAGGTGGCGGTCTCTCTCGTACCACTATACTAAACTATTTTCGAAGAAATCCGATTCCCTATCGAGAGACCTGAGTTGGGGAGGGCGTCTTAGGGAGGCGAGGCAGCGCCAGACCTTTGGCATTCCTTTTTCGGTCCAGCACCTGCTGTGCGGCTCGGTCTATTATGGTGTTGTCAAACCCCTCCCCTTTTGGTTCATTCCGGGATGGTGAAATGCTTGATCCTTTTGGGGGTCTTGATTTTGGGGGTGTCACGGGCTTGTGCCATTTTGTAACCAGGAGGCCCCTGCGGGGGTTATAAAAGCCTAGCACGAGCTGATTCGCCATTTGAGATGTTGCGACACGCTCTTTAGCGCATGGTGGTCACGAGATTAATCGGCCCGATGGGGTTGGCGCCAGGGGGCCGGGGGTTGTTTGGGTGGAGGCGTCTTGCTTCCACGTGTTGACTGAGAAACCTTAAGACCACTGTAGCTGCTGCGTTTGTGGCAGGGATCCACACATTGTTTCAATCAAATGCTGGTCTTCCTGGGAGGTTAGTGATCTTAATCGGTTTTCTGTGAAAGAAGTTTAACTAATGCATGCGGGAAAGATAGGGCCGCTATGCCTTGGTCTGCGATGTGGATGGCTATTTACGAGATGGGTTGACTAATCCAAAGGGTTTCAAGCTAGCCTAATTTTCTGTGAAGGACCCGGTTGTTGATAAGGGTCAGCGGCTATTGTTAGGTGGTCCAAAACAACAAAAGCAGATTTTATACAACTTGCTCACAAAGATTCGTAACTGTTTCTTAACTGTGCACCAGCTACGATGCTAGGGACCTGTGGATCGGCTGCCTGCCTACTAATAACAAATCTGAATGATGGAGTGTTTTAGTAAGACGTAATTAATTTTTGTATCGTGGACTCGGACCGACCCAAAGGGTCGATGGGAGAGATTTGTGGCTGTCAGGTTTAAGGACCTTGTACTCTAATAGAGGCACGATTAGCGACCTAACCTGGGGGTGTCTGGCCACGCTATTTTTAGCAGATCTTGATTTACTTTGTTTGTCTGGTAAGTTCATCTTTCATCCACTCCACAGCCCTGGGATTCGATTAATTAATATTCCTTGGTATATTGTAGCGTCTTCAGCCGATAAGTTTTCCAGAACTTCTGTGATTCATTAAAACCTCAAATGCGGACGGTGTAATACTACTGCACTAGCTACCATTCATGTGTGCATACCGTCAACGCCGACTCCGCCATGGAACCCTTCATGGAGAGGTTGGAGCCCCTGGAGTCGACCCCTGCAGGAAACTTATGCGCCCCCTCGTCCTCCGCAGTCTCCCCGCGCTCAACAAATGAGGCCACCGCGTCGTAGTACTTTGTCACTGCCCTGCAGGATGCCGGCCAGGGGGGGTACCACGAGGTGGCCAGCATGGTCAGCCAAAACACACTTGCTTTACCAGGGAAGCCGCTTACATGTCGATGGACTACATGCTGGCGATGTAACGCAAAATTGTATTAAGACATGTACCCAAAATTTGTGAAGAGAATTGGCCTATCATCACCCATGGCCTATCATCATCCACACGAGTCAGCAACCTGGCTAGCACCAGAAAGCAGCATCTGGCTATCTCAGAATGGATCTTGCTATCTCAGGCTTGTGTTGGTTCATGCTTTTTGATGTGGTCATAGTCGTGATGTGGTCATAGTCGTATAGGGGCAGAGGATCATTGTGCATTTGGCTTCTTCCTGAAGGCAGACACCAGTAATATGGTTGCGGAAGGCTGCAGAGAGAATCCGGAGCGAAATTGCCAGGTGGACGAGAGTGGAGAGCCTAGGGAGTGTGAGGGCCGTCGGTACATGTTTACGCTACGTGCTCCATGGCTGACAAAGCAACTACCCCATAATCATCCTCCAATATGGTTGGACGCGGATGTGCACGGAGGGCAGTTTGTAACATTCTGTCCCCCTTCTCAGTAAACCACAAGATCCACAGGCAACTGGAGGCAGCAAAGCTCAGAGCATAGCCGCAGAAAACAGAAAGAGCATCCATGTCATGACTGAGACGCAACCACCGAGGCGTGGTAGCCTCATGCCTCTTTCAAGTTAATTGCACAGCAACAACCGGTCATTTTGTGGGGCAGGGGGCGCACCTGTCTAGTGCGGGCTCTTCTGCCTGCTCGGGCAAAGGGGACATACTGGACCGTTCGGACTCGCCCACGCTAGTTACTTGCATCGGCACGCCGTTGATGCGCATCCTGTGGCCGCAGAGAAGTGACTCCCAGGGGGTGGGGGATACGTCCCAGGGCCCACATGCGGGCGGCGGGGGGCCACATGGGGTGCGGGAAACAGAAATGGACACCGCATGTTTTTGTAAAAGGCTGAGGTGCCCCGTGTCCAATGGTGGCTATGTCCTTGCATGTGGCCACATGTATTGGATAACGTGCTATTATTAGCTGAGCATACCAACTGTACGGGGGCATTAGGAGGAATCCGATTCAAAACACAGGTTCCATGAAAAGAAGCTGCCAAGAAGCAATAAAATCCTCATACCTTGATGTCTTAAACCTAAAACAACATATAAGCTACGTATTGTGATCATGCATGCTGGCCACATAAATCCAGTCATGCCAACAAACAAACAAACTGGCGAGGCATGCAAAACTGGCGAGGAAACACAACCTAAGACTTCAACTACGGATCTTACCAACCAATATGGTAGGCTGGTAGAAAGATCGAGTCGTGGGGCCGACACTTTCTGCTACAATGATAAAATATCTTCATTCAGATCATTGCCATATACTAGCCATATGGAGGGCTGAAGATATCAGCACCCCAAGAGACACACAAGGACGCATGGCCCTTGGCAGTAACATTTTTGCTAACGATGTCACCAGCCACCGTAGATAGTTACCAATGCATGACCAACAGCAGCAAGCCCAGCGAGCACACGCGAAGCGCCAAAGCAGATTTTTGCATCCCCGCAACGATAATTCAAATCAGCAAGAGATCGTAGCAGTGATAATTCAAAGTATTGCAGTACAAGTCCATACACGGTACAGCTCCATGCACAATACAGCTCAATATAGAGAGCACCATAACAGTAACGTCCCAGTTGGCACCCTAGTAACGAGCATATTCAAAGCCATCATAGTATTAATGAGCCCTTGGACGCCGTACATGCTCTGCCCCATCTGCGTGCCGTCGTCGCGCGTCTCCACCGCCTGCTTGGCGGTCTCTCGGATGGACACCCACTGGGCGACCACACCCGGCAGCTGGCGGTACGTCTCCTGCATGTTATGGCTCGTGGTCTTCTGGATCATGCCGCCAAAGCCCATGATGCGCACATCAATCGTGCCAGCTTGCGTCTGCACGGCGAAAAGTAGCCGCAGAAGCAGCAGCCAAACATTGCCATCAAACGAGCCGCCAAAGTGAGCCACACAACCTAAAACCCATTCTTGCATTCTCCAAAGAAAACGCAAGTTGGTCTTGCTTAAAGGCAAGTCAAGACCAGGTGGCATACAGAAATGAATGCATTCCCGCTGTCGAGGAAAGGAAAGGCCACAGCTGAACGAGGCAGACGGCGCCCCACACGGTTGCCTGCATGAGGCAGCCAGGGAGATATAGATAACTCACACTGGCCACAAGCGTGTGGGGAGGAAAGCAATTTGCGATCAAGTGATGCATAAAAAAGGATGGCGAGAAAGCAATCACTCTCGTGGTGCCAGAGACAGACACCAGGCCATCTGCCCATACACATTGCATACTCGACAGTGTTACCAGGACATCAAGCGGACGCTGATTACTGAGTAATACCGCACAGAGGCTATCCCTGAGTGGGGAAAAGCAATGGCCAACTAAACGAAGTTCCTCTTGAAGATGACTCATACCTCACTTGCGGTATGCATAGCTTGAGTGCCTGGAACAAACTAGATGTCTGGATGGTTTTGGTACACAAGATGTCTGCACCCTATTTCGATGTAATAAAAGTGAAAGAGTGAAGGGGATGGGGGGTGGAGTGAGGTGGGGGTAGGGGCCGGGTGGGGTCCACCTTCCCACGCGGGCGGCCAGTAATATATGGATCGTGATTGCAGCTGGGCGGTACCTAGTAGAAATAATCAAGTAAGCAACACTATACCCAGCCATACATTTTACCAACACGGGTAAGGTGAGGTGGATTGGGGTGGGGTGGGGTGGGGTGGGGTGGGGTGGGGTGGGGTGGGGTGGGGTGGGGTGGGGTGGGGTGGGGTGGGGTGGGGTGGGGTGGGGTGGGGTGGGGTGGGGTGGGGTGGGGTGGGGTGGGGTCAGGGGGTGGGACGGATAGGAGGGGAGTGATGGTGGAGAACGAATTCAGCGGCTATTTGGCTGGATTCCATGTTTGGTACCTGCCGGCATCTTTTCTCGTCAATCACCGAAATAGTAACGGTGCCTTTAATGGTAATCTGTTGAAGGAGGCCACAGCACAAAGCAGTAGCAATGGGCAACCCAGCAGGCATGTTCAGAAAAACAAACACAATGGCCGACAAGGTCGACAGGTGTTCAGGGGGTAACTAAGGTCCGATATCAACCAACAAATGCGGATACCTCCTAAGCGCGCTTGGTTTCAGCATTGCTGAATGCGCAGCACACTGAGGTGTAGCTGTCAGTTGCTTGGGTGCGGGGGGAACAGCAAGCTGCCTCTATTCACCATCGCGTGTCGCGAGGTGCCATGTGTGCACTATGATGAAGCTATTAGTATTGTCAAGGCAGTGGAGGTAAGGAAAAGACAGGCCGATAAGGGGATAGACGATTTCATGTGGATGTGTACGGGTACGACGTGTAAGAAGGATGACTTTTTCCTTAAATAGATAGTATTATATGCGTGATTGGGCCGAAGACAAAAAATAAATAGAGCAAACTGCTAGACAGTACGTGCCACTGTAAGACTAACAAGCCACGTAGCCATGCGCTTTATAAATTCTGTGCCCAGCATTAGAAACACTACCACTAGTGTCAATCAAGGGTGTCTTGGACCTCAGGTACCTCCTTTCCCTGTACTGCCGGTAACTGTCAGGCAAAAACTACCACGTTTTGAAACAAGATCCTCAACCACGAAACCTTCAGCAACCTCATGTTAGGCACACATAATGCGCAGCTCACAGAGTGCATCCTTGCCTTAGTTGGATGAAGAGAGGCGCTGGCCCGTAATGCACGCTAGTCTCTCCGTTATCAAAGATTGGGGAAAATAACCTTTGCTGGTGTTTCTGGTGACCCCGCACACTCATGCGTGGCTACTGGTTATCTCCTGCGCTGGTTGTCTCCTTGATAATCGCAAGCATGCCATGATTACATATGCTGTCCTAGTGATCCTGCGTGCAGAGTCCTCACATGCAGGAATGAAAAGAGGTAGGTGAAAGAGCCCAGAAGGCGACGTGCAGGAAGACAAAAATGAGCCACTATGGGTGGCCAAAGCCAGCCACATACCCTGCTGGACATGACCGGCGGGTGAGACTCAAACTCAATCACGTATGGCGGGCCCTCCTGCTCCTGCGCCTCGCTCGGATACGTGAGGATATCGATCAGCGCAAACTCGGTCGTACCTGCACATGGCCAGACACACACATACATACACCACATACAAAAATCTGTCAAGTCTCATGCGTCATGTGTCATGCGTCATGCGTCATGTGTCATGCGTCATGTGTCATGCGTCATGCGTCATGTGTCATGTGTCATGTGTCATGTGTCATGCGTCATGTGTCATGCGTCATGCGTTATGTGTCATGCGTCATGCGTCATGTGTCATGTGTCATGCGTCATGTGTCATGTGTCATGTGTCATGTGTCATGCGTCATGTGTCATGCGTCATGCGTCAAGTCTCATGTGTCATGTGTCATGTGTCATGCGTCATGTGACTTGTGGCGTGTGCCATGCGGCATGTGGACGCGGAATATGGTATGTGGACATCGGTGAGAATACCTACAGGCACCCCCACGAGGCATGTGTGAGCGTGAGAGACCACAGCTCATCAAGCCAGTACAAAGACGTGTTACGTTTTCCGTGATAAGGGTAATGCGCTGATGGCTAGCCCTTCTCTCCTTAGCAAACTTTATGGGCCATGGAGGATATTCATGGGCACTGGGCGATGAGCGTCCCAGCAGGATAAAAATTTTTCCTGAGACCGCGCATTTTTATACTGGAACAGCTTGAGAGCCCTGTGCATCGTTTCGTGATATATCAATAACAAACCAATGATGCTCATAGCTGCCCACCAGCGGGCACCTATGCAATGAAGCTGGTCCAAGTCCTCCCTCCACTCCACCCCTTCTCCCTCTCTTGACTAAACACGCACACAACCCCCTTAGATACACACATACTCCCCGTGTCACGAACAAAAAGCACAGAGACGTGTGACAAGAGGGAGGACGTGTGAAAACCCAAGCGGACATACGCACATGCCACTGCATCCCATGCAACATCAGTTCGTCATGCAGGCCCACACTTGCAACTTGCGACAGAGCACAAACAAGCCACACAATCAGTACATACTTAAGGACAACTGCTATGCTTCTCTGGTCACCGCGTGAGACAGCACATGCGATGATTTGCCGGCATGCAAGCTTCCCACCAGCCATCCAGAAACAAACCCGGAACCTGCAGCCACAGTTTTACTTGTGCCGCGGTAGGATAGGAACTACACATGTTCCTATCATTATAGTAGTAGATAAACAACACATCGATGATATCTGCACCACCAGACAATGCAGTGTGCCATTTGGGCATCTGGGCAAACAACTACATCTAACCTAGTTTCTTTCTCTATGACCTGCAGTTAGGTTCTGCTCCTGTGCTCCCTAAGTAGCATCCACATGGGCACCCACCCAGCAACTTCAATAGGGCCTTGGGCACGTCTACATGGGGCACCGTCTTCAGGTGCACCACCCTGCAAGTGGAGAACGCAATGACGTACGCAACGTTTGCGCAACATTTGCGCAGGGGAAGGCACGCACAGGGTGCCCAGAGAGAGAGGTAGAAAGGGAAAGGGGGGGGGGGAGACACACACACACACACACACACACACACACACACACAGAGAGAGAGAGAGAGAGAGAGAGAGAGAGAGAGAGAGAGAGAGAGAGAGAGAGAGAGAGAGAGAGAGAGGCGGGCGGGCGGGCGGGCGGGCGGGCGGGCGGGCGGGCGGGCGGGCGGGCGGGCGGGCGGGCGGGCGGACAGGCAGGCAGGCAGGCCGGCAGGCCGGCAGGCCGGCAGGCCGGCAGGCCGGCAGGCCGGCGGTCGGTCGGTCGGTCGGTCGGTCGGTCGGTCGGTCGTCGGTCGGTCGGTCGGTCGGTCGGTCGGTCGGTCGGTCGGTCGGTCGGTCGGTCGGTCGGTCGGTCGGTCGGTCGGTCGGTCGGTCGGTCGGTCGGTCGGTCGGTCGGTCGGTCGGTCGGTCGGTCGGTCGGTCGGTCGGTCGGTCGGTCGGTCGGTCGGTCGGTCGGTCGGTCGGTCGGTCGGTCGGTCCGTCCGTCCGTCAGGCAGACAGACAGAGAGAGAGAGAGAGAGAGAGAGAGAGAGAGAGAGAGAGAGAGAGAGAGAGAGAGAGAGAGAGAGAGGGAGGGAGGGAGGGACAGAGCAGGAGAGGGAATGGCCAGGGATTGAACGGAGATATAGCACATGGAGGAAAGCAAGAGATACAGGAACAAATGGGGTTAGAAGTAACACAGGGCACGAATATAAAACCTGAAACAATTAAAGGCTAAGATATACAATACATCAAAGAGGCACTTAGCAAAATGGATGAAGGCGGGACACAGTAACAAAACAAAAGGGGTGCCAACCGAACCAGATCGGGCACCAGCATTAATTGAAAGTTATTTCATTGGTTGAGTTCATTCATAGGGAGGCCAATGAGAATTGGAAACCAGAAGCCCGCATTTAAAATATTCAGCCATATTAATGGCTTCTGCCCTGCTGACACCCAGAATGCTCATTCATGCGATTCCGCTGGCACGTCAATTTGTTACATGGAATCATGTGGTGTGATGGGCAGGACAACATACCTTCCCTGGAACAAATTATGAGGAAAATGTTTACCTGTGCTCGGGTTGCGGGGGACTTTCATGATGACACCAAGCACTTCTTAAAGGTGAGTTGTAGTCAGGATACTGTCAAGCAAACGCGGGGGACTTGGAATTAAAGCAGTTGGGGAAACAGGCATCCATGCATACAATGCCATTGCCTAGCTCTTAGTCAGCGTCAATACTTTCAGACGACTAGTACTATCAGATCTATTACTAGTAGTATCAGATGCCACTATAAACTTCAGGAAAAAACACAAAGGCCTTGATGTTAAAATTGCAAAAATTCGGCGTGGTGGCATAGCCAGAGGTCCTTTCCTCGGACTACATCAATGCCACAGGGGATATAAGACAGGAAGCTGCTATCTCTGGAAACATGAGCAGTGAGGACTAAGGAGTATCATATCATGCCTGAAGGTGACCTAGTTTCTGCGGCATCACATCCACGCATGAGCAAATAGAGTTACCTGTGCTCCCCAACCATCTCTGTTTTTATCTCCTCCATGCAGGATATCTTCATCATCTCGCACTGTACCAAGCACATGCATATCAGCACACAAAGATGACGACAAAAGGGCGCGAGACACGACATTAGCAGGCCGGGTGTCCAGATCAAACAAAAAAGCATGCTACATTGCGGTGCACTAGAGCGGATGCACAACTCCTGCGTGGATTGCATCAAGTGGACGCTAGGGCACGTGGTTCAGAAACCAGGGCACGCTCACAATATTACAAAAGTATCGCCATGCACGCAATTACGACAAGCAGGCGAAGCATAGCCAAGGGCAACACTATGCAGTCTCATATTAGCACGTCTGGCTTGGTGCATAAATTGCAGCAGACATGCTCTAATCAGCTACCTGCATGGCACGGAAGGCTGCTGTATCCCTAGTATGGTAGTACTCCGACGCAGACATTGGCAAATCACAATGAATCTCGAAAGCCGCCATGACGAATTTGGTGTTATACGTTGGTTGCGTTGGGGCGGATCTCGTCCTAAGCACAACTATTTTGGCACCAGCATATTGGCACTTGCTGAAAGGTCAGGGCATTGCAACCAACTTCAGCGCACTTGTGGAGCTGGGCTGCAATAGAGACAATTAAGCAAGAATGATGACTATATACTTTTCGTAGACTAAACGAATCGGCATTTTAACATTGTATGATTATCCACTTGCAATCTCTTGCCCTGGAGTCGATAAAAGTTACACGAACGCGAGACAGTCCACAGAGCAAAAACGCGGGCCCTGTCGCCACTCGCTGGTCTATTGTAGCGTCGACGATAGATCTCCGTATAGCGTGTTTTCTTATTATTCCCGAATTCTTTGTTCACCGCGCACCCCTCCGGTTCGCTGCGGATAAACAATGGCAAGCCGTGGCTGTGAGGCACCTGGAGGTTGAAGTGTTCCAGGCTTCCAGCGCATCGGGATCTTGCTGCCTTGGCCAAGCAGCCCTTTCACGCGTTGCCACCGATCGTAGCTCCGATCGTAAGATCTTTGTTCTGACTGTTGTCGTTGATGTTGTTGTTGGTTCAACGCAAGCGCTTGTTCTCACTTCAACTCGAGTAAGTACAGTAGTTCACCGGACTGAATTGCTACAGTCATTCACGCCTTAAGTTGGGTTTCCGGGTAAAATAATGTGTATTTTTTATTAACCAATACTGAACCACTGGGAATATCGTACGCTGTTTACAATTCTTAAATCAGCCTGGCCCATGTGCGGCGTGGGAACTGGGAAACAACTACACTGAATACTGAACTGTAACTGAATTAGCCTGGATGTGTCGACGAGCAGCAACTGACAGTGATGGACACGTGGCAATGGCAGGTTCTTTTATGCACGTTAAAATTTGTCATCTCTCGGTGGCACAATCCCGTGTCATTGAAGGCAAATTTCTTGTCGAGTTACCAACAAGAGCGTTCCATGCGCAGTAGTATTGAAGGTAGTCGATGGAATCCGCTTTTGGAACTATGCTACAATGACAAAAGAACCGGATGATGTGAACAATAGGCAAGGTGGCGATGATGTAACGCATGCCGATGTAGTCATCGGACAACCGGTACTTAGCGCCCCACTGCATGAGTGTAAACGCCGTGGCGTGTGGGCGGCCATCACACGCACAAAAAAGCGGACGGTGTGCGCTGCGGTTTGTATCTTCTTCACGATTGCTATTACTATAATCGCTGCGGTGCTCATCGCCTTCCGGCCAAGAGATGTGCGTCCCCCTATTTGAATAACTGGTCATCCTTGCGTATCTTGCTGGATTAGTAACCGCTAGCTAACCATTAGTGGCGTCGTACGCCATAATTTGATCGAAAAATATTACTCCCAGCAAGCATAAATGCCTCAGTGAAATTTTGTTGGTGATGACCGTCAATCCTGGTTTGGGGCTTTGGGCCCTCGGAAAATGCTTTGTGAGGCCTCGCATTTTTCTTTATGCTTTCAACGATGCACTGCATCACTTGAATACCTTTTTGCATGCCCGCAAAACATTATCATATCGTTTGTATGCGTCATGGCTTCATTCGACGGTCATGGTTTGTATGCGCGTTTCATCATCCCAGATTGATGAGATCGACTTTTGTCAGTTCCAGCTGTGCTCCGAGGTTGGACCTGGAGCTGCCTGCACGGCGCTCCTTGAGCAGGCATGTGGTGGAAACGCAGCTGG
>RPFO01000448.1:208125-378125 GCA_009746045.1 Mesostigma viride
TGCACTAATACCTGGACCAGTCAGTCACAAGGTTTCCTTTTCTCAGAAAGCAATGGCGTCTACCTCATATGCAGTGCCTTAGTCCCTTCATCTATGGTGGTGGGCTGTCTGCAAAGTGTGACACCTCAAACCTCTGGAACTCCTCCGCATCCCTGGCTATCCAGCCCTTCGCGCAGGTCGTCAGCGACTTTTTGAACAAGAAGGACGTGAGCGTGGCCATCGTGGCACGTGCGAAGGCCAAGGCCATGATCACTATCCGACGGACGGTGCGTTGCCTCCAAGGCTCATGTTTGAACGCAATTGAGTTCTCAATTCCGGAGGTTAGGGCTCAGGATGCAGGGTTCAGGGTTCAGAGTGCAAGGTGCAGGGTGCAGGGTGCAGGGTGCAGGGTGCAGGGTGCAGGGTGCAGGGTGCAGGGTGCATAATGCAAAGTGCAGGGCTCATGGTTCCTGGTTCAGCATTTAGGGTTCAGGCCTCTTAAGTTCCTTGTGTAGGGCTCACAGGCTCAGTGGCTTTGAAAGGCGCAGTGATATGCTACTACACCAGTTTTGCTGTCTAAGCACTGTGCCCCAGCGCGGTTCAGGAGCACAGTTTGGGCTATTTTGTGGATGGCGACAAAGGATAGCTACCCAGTGTTTTGTGGCGGACTGGAATTATAAGCAATGGCTGGATTTGGCTCTGGCATGGGTAGGATTTTGCGAAATTGTGGAGGCAAGAGGTTTTAGTAGAAAATGCCTCAGCTTGGCCACTATCAATCGGCTGCTCACCGATCGGTTGCATCATCAGCTAGTGTTTTGGCATATCTGCATGTGACTCTGGGGTGTAAGCAAGCTTTTTTCCCCCAAGGCATGTCTTGTTTAGGAACCTGCAGTGCAGCAGGACATGTTGAAAAGCCACGCTGCAATGACCAGAATGAAATGTTATGGAACAACAGTTCATTTTTCAAACTATGGCTCCTACTTGGCTCTTCCTAGAGTTATGCATCCATTTTTGTTTTGGTAGTCCCCTGTCTGCTGAGTTGTGGCAGCTGTTTATCGCATTTATGGCGTGCTTACGGGTATTGGCCTAGAACACCCCAGCATGAATCTTAAACTCTCGCCTGTTCACACCTGCCAAATGCTCAACAAATGCTTGCTCTCGATTGTTCCACCATTCAGGTAAAGTAGGCTCTGTCCATTTTCGCGTTAGGGTTTTGAGTTATTTATATCTTAAAAGATGGATGCAGAAGGAAAGACGAGCAGAAGGATTTTGTATGTCTTTTTGTCACGAGGAACAACTTCCTGAATGAAACTGTGCATACCAAGAAGATGGCAACAGTTTTGCAGATAATTTTGCCTCTGTTGTTCCGGTCAGATCGTCCGTCTTCAACTATGCTAGGAATGGATGGACAACAGGGGAACCCTAAACCCTAAACCCTAAACAGGGGAAGCGATTCACAGTGGCTGGTGTTTGGTGCAGCCGCTTATGAATGAAACATTTAGCCTGCAGCGACAGAGGTCAGGGCCAGCGAACCCCCTACCTGCCTCCGAGTTTAATAAGCGTTGTATCTCTGCTCTCCGGCTTTGGGTATCCGGTCAATGTGCCATCCCGCTCTCACCTGTAGTCTGTAGAGGTAAGAAGTGTCTGTCCACCCCCCGCGCTGCTCTTGTCTGCCCTGCCACAGTTCCGTTACAACAAAACATTCAACGAGGACAACATTGGGAGCGTGCTGGGATCCCAGGACGAGAGCTGCCCGGTGTCCGTGGACATCGGCTACCAGCTGCCCTCCGTGTACTCGTGTGGCACCCAGCAGGTGCGTGCCTGGGAGCATCCGTGTGAAGAAAAGGCCCCAACATCCAGTTATCGTTGTATACATTTCTTGTTTTTGGTCCATTGGAGCTCCTTCCCACCAAGAGAAACATTTATTTTACATTTTTGTGTGCTAGGCTTTATACGTACAGCCTATACCACACCTTCAAACTCAGTGCACATCATTATCAAGTTGGTTATTGTAGCACCATGCTGGGGGCCCAGCATACTCGAACACAAGGTGTTGCCCCCACACCTCCTACCTGGCCACCAAGGCTGTCGCCAGCCTTGGTGCCGAGCTTCTTTCCGCCCATGGCCCCCCTCCTGCACGCTGTCGCGGCTGTACTGCCGCCCCCGTGTGGCCGCTACAGTTTTCCGGCGGACGCAGGGTGGCACCCATGCCGTTCCCCCCGTTTGGGGGGCGGTTTCCAGCGGCTGCTCATTTGGCCTTACGCCCCCGGACAGTCTCTCACAAGCCCAGGACCCATCACCAGCCCCACCCCTGAGGCTGGGATTTCCCGGCATTGAAGACACGGTGGCGATAGGCCCTCTATCCTACGGAGGCGTTGGCTTGGAAACTGCTTAGTCAAAGCCCCGACCAGGGATTGTGATTTGGTAGGAAAATTTTTTATGGCATAGATATGCCCGCCTTGGACTGTATGGCTCCTTCCCTGACGTTGTCAACTTAAAATGCAGCTCCCCCAGTGTCAAGCTGCTTCCCGCACCCAGGGGTAGAGGGGAATCGTCAGTGGGCCCAGGGCCGGAAATCACACCCTTTTACTTAAATCGTAGAGCCCCCCACCCACCAACCAGGACCGTGGCCTGTAATGGTTGTAGGCGAACATATAGAATTTTATTCTAGGCCTCTCCACGCCCGGAGAGGCCCATAGCATCGTCTTACATTCAGCGCAGCCGCCATACCGGCCAGCCGACCTTGCCAGCAAATGCTGAGATAAAGTTGCGGAGCTGAAAAGAGGCCTCCCTACGTCCCCTACACCACTATAAATACTGTCTATCATTCACATTGCGCCACGCAGGCCTGCCGGCTCACGGCTGGCGCAGGTACAAGGTGTACTGACTGCCCATCACAATTGCGCCACGCCTGGCGGCTGGCGCAGGTACAAGGTCAAGTGAAATACGTTAGAATCTACCTAGGCCTGCACTTCGGAAAACCACACTCAGCGTCGGCACAAAAAGGGCCGGCCGGCGCAGTACCCTCGTGACAAGCGCTAGTCTTACGCTACCTACGGCAGGTCGGTCCCCTTTGAGCCCGTCCATGCGTCATATATAAAATGAGCGAAGTCTATAGTGAACGGGAGATGTGCAGAATGATGATCTAGTCAACATGTTTCAGCAGCCAAAAAAACAGCTGTGAGTCTTTGGGCGGTAGAAGCAGCCTGCAGTAGAAGATTTGTGAGAACCACCCCGTAAGACCATTCTTAATGCTTGAAGGGGCTTTGCCTGTCAAATCTGGCTTTCTAGAATTGCGGTGTATTTCCTCTTCCTATTCCATTCCCTTGTTATGATGCTGGTTATGGTTAACTACCGACAGCGCTGCAAGTAGAATAAGAATTCCATGCAGGGCTGCTGCACATGCGATCCTGGTCGTATCTCTCTCTTTTGCTTTTATCCAAGCCCACTCCTGAAGTACTCCATGATATCCCCACATCCCTGCCAAATCACCAGAGTCGTGCGGAACTGGACTCGATACTCGCCTGCCTGGGGCCCCTTGGGCTGGGCCTGGCGACCGGAGCATGCAACGACGAGCTGGCGGTTGTTGAGGTGAGCGCACGGCTACCCATTCGCTTGGTATGACCCCTGTGGAATGGGGCCCATTCGTTCAAGCACCGGTTTGGAACCAGGTTGAAGCCAGTTTGGGACGTTAGCTTTCCCCACCGGCACAGCGTGAGGGACGTGTGCGGCTGTGCATGGGAGCTGTTCACACGGA
Organism: Mesostigma viride; assembly: GCA_009746045.1. Classification (NCBI taxonomy): domain Eukaryota; kingdom Viridiplantae; phylum Streptophyta; class Mesostigmatophyceae; order Mesostigmatales; family Mesostigmataceae; genus Mesostigma; species Mesostigma viride. The sequence continues at coordinate 211,862 of RPFO01000448.1, forward strand.
AGCGAAGAGCATCGGGAGCAAAATGCGGCAGAAGAGGCATATTTTCTTTTCTTGAGCAGTACAGCCCTGGATCTCGTAGTCTAGTATTTTAAGCTAATGTAAATACAAGGACTTTGTCGATAGTTTTTTTTTAATCAGTTGTGCTCCATGGCCACAAATGCATAGCATGGTTTCTATGTCGCGAGATGTCACTGCTGCTGCCTATCCACTATGGAGCAGGCGTCCCTAGTCTTGCACCCGTCTCAAATCTCTGCTGCTGCCTATCCACTATGGAGCAGGCGTCCCTAGTCTTGCACCCGTCTCAAATCTCTGCTGTTGCCTATCCACTATGGAGCAGGCGTCCCTAGTCTTGCACCCGTCTCAAATCTCTGCTGCTGCCTATCCACTATGGAACAGGCGTCCCTAGTCTTGCACCCGTCTCAAATCTCTGCTGCTGCCTATCCACTATGGAGCAGGCGTCCCTAGTCTTGCACCCGTCTCAAATCTCTGCTGCTGCCTATCCACTATGGAGCAGGCGTCCCTAGTCTTGCACCCGTCTCAAATCTCTGCTGTTGCCTATCCACTATGGAGCAGGCGTCCCTAGTCTTGCACCCGTCTCAAATCTCTGCTGCTGCCTATCCACTATGGAGCAGGCGTCCCTAGTCTTGCACCAGTCTCAAATCTCTGCTGCTGCCTATCCACTATGGAGCAGGCGTCCCTAGTCTTGCACCCGTCTCAAATCTCTGCTGCTGCCTATCCACTATGGAGCAGGCGTCCCTAGTCTTGCACCCGTCTCAAATCTCTGCTGCTGCCTATCCACTATGGAGCAGGCGTCCCTAGTCTTGCACCCGTCTCAAATCTCTGCTGTTGCCTATCCACTATGGAGCAGGCGTCCCTAGTCTTGCACCCGTCTCAAATCTCTGCTGTTGCCTATCCACTATGGAGCAGGCGTCCCTAGTCTTGCACCCGTCTCAAATCTCTGCTGCTGCCTATCCACTATGGAGCAGGCGTCCCTAGTCTTGCACCCGTCTCACATCAGGCCTATGCCAATGTTTTTCCTCTGTGGATCACTTCTTAGTAAAGTTTGTTACCTTGGATTGAAAGGTCATCAAGAGCTGCTGGCTGTGACTTTTCCTGCAGGTCTTGCAACGGGTGGTGGTCCGGAACCCCTCCCCATTTCGCATCACGCTGACTGGCTTGAACGTCCGTGTCTCTGACGACCAAGGGCGCTACCTGGGGCAAGGGTAGGCTGTTTGGCACGTGCTGTTGTAACATCTGTTTTCCTCATTTCAGGGCATTTTCTGGGACAAGGGTGGGCTGATTGGCCGGCGATGCTGGCTCTCAGGTGGTGACACGTGGTTTGGTGGTCTACTAGCAAGGCAAGGGGAGACGCGAGCGGAGATGCTCAGGTTGCAACTCAACGACGTAGGTGACTCTCTGTTCACAGTGGACTAGATCAAGAACCGATGTGGGGCACACTCAAGATGTGTTTTGTCAACGATGCTGTTAGCGCCACATCTCCATTGAAGAAGTCGCCCCGCTCTCTCGTTGCAGGTGAATATCTATGCCAAGCATGCCTGGATAATCAGCAACACGTCTATCCGAGCGTGTACCACTACTATGAAAGTTTTGCATGGTATAAAAGTTTTGACTTGCGGTGTTTCCACAAAGTCTCTGCCTTCTCGTTCAGAATATCTTGGGTTCATCATTAGGCTTTCATTGTGACCCTGTTGCGAGTGGTGGCGTCACAATCCTCGTCTTCCGTGGCACCTTCCTGCTGCTAATCTGAACACTGGGCATGCATCAAGGCATTACGCTGCCCATGATATAGTAGACAGGGTGCTCCTTATTTCCTGCTCGTTGCATGGCATACGATAGCGCCATCTACTCTCTCTCTCTCTACTACTATATGTAATAGTAGTACTATATATAATAGTAGTACTATGTTCGTCTCTCTTTCTGTCTCTTTCCCTGCATATGCTCTGCAGTAGTAACGTGTAACGAATAGCATCACCTGGCTGTAGGCCTGCACATCCTAGCTACGGATCTGCCTCTGGCTACATGTATAATGCAGGTAAAGGCCACACCGGTGAAAAGATGACGCATGGCAACTGAGGTTTTAATTAGTATAAGTGCAGGACCGAACTCATTCTTGAAAACAAGTCTCTGTCATGCATCTGTTCCCAACTGAGGCAATCTTGCCACCCGCTCTGCTGACAGGTCCCGATATGCCCATACTGCTACCACTACAAGCAGTACATTCTATTCTCCAGCCCCCACAGCCATCCGTGAACATGTCTTCCCCGGCTGCCTGTCAACATCGGGCTGTTGCCCCCATCCCTTGCGCTGGCACTGCCTCATCTCCCCTGATTCTGCCTTGCTGTGCTTCTATTTCTGGCGCAGAACGATTCCACACCCGATTGACATCAGTCCTTATGCGTATACGGAGCTTTACGTGGTGGTACGTGCCGCTTGTCACTTGCATGCCGCTCTTCTTATGGGCTTATCAGCCTGGTGTCTATTGCCTGGCATCACAGGCAGGCTCCTCCGTCCTCACTGTCTAGGGTTGTCAGTGCGCATACGCTGGCAGCACATGAACTGCAGCAGTATCAGGATGAGGGGTGACCCTCACGATTCCCTGTAGATACAGTATCTCCTCTATTATTATTGTCGCCCGGGTGTCGATTGCGCATATATAGGCGTGCCTACTCCTGCCCTTTGCCTCTTATAGCCGCCACAACCCCTCTTGATCGGCTCCTTCCTGCCTACATATCGGCCCACGGGTCAACGTCGCGCAAACCTTTAGCCACTCGCTGGCTGCCGGTGCATGAAACCGACGTAGCTGGCCATTTGATAGTCTGTGTGTTCGGGTTTATTAGTCGCGTCAGCCGTCCCCCTCACCAGTCTGTGCTGTGCCAGCCCGTCTCCCGCACCTAGTCCATGGATTCCAAGATGCGGGCTCGTGTACCAGCAGGGGTGTACATGGCCGCTCTGGCATGGATCGATCGGGACGGTGCCAGATGGGGTCCATGGCGCGAACACCGTCGCAGAAAATCAAAGGCGTCGGCATGCACTGGAGAACCGCACGGCACTGGAGAACCACACTTCACTGGAGAACCACACTACACTGGACAAGTACTTGGGAACCCGGCACTTGCGAGTGTCTGTCCTGTGGTCTCGCTAGCGAGGACAATTTGTTGCAAGAACAATTCTTCGCCCATGAAGTCGTTGGTAGCCAGCAAGAATATACTATAGGAAATAGCAAGTGTAAGCAAGAGTTTACTATAGGAAACAGCAAGTGTATGTTTTACCGCTATGTCCCCACCATAGAAGTCTTCTCCTGAATGCATCTAATAACAAGTGTATGTTTTACCGCTTTGTCCCCACCATAGAAGTCTTCTCCTGCATGCATCTAATAACAAGTGTATGTTTTACCGCTTTGTCCCCACCATAGAAGTCTTCTCCTGCATGCATCTAATAACAAGTGTATGTTTTACCGCTATGTCCCCACCATAGAAGTCTTCTCCTGCATGCATCTAATAACAAGTGTATGTTTTACCGCTATGTCCCCACCATAGAAGTCTTCTCCTGTATGCATCTAATAACAAGTGTATGTTTTACCGCTATGTCCCCGCCATAGAAGTCTTCTCCTGCATGCATCTCAAACATCACGGCGTCAGGCACGGTTATCTAGCTAGCTGTGGCCACCCTTCCCAGCTGCCACACATCCCAAGCCCGTGGAAAACGGGCCACCTGGGCCAGATTTCCTGAGCTTACGCAGATGAAAGCACTCCCTCAGCGCCCGCCTCTCTCTGACGACGTGTATGCCCCTCTCTTTCACCTTCACTGCACTGCTCTGTGTTTATTCTTGGCAGGTGCAGTTGGATAATTTGCTCTCCCTCTCCATCACAGTGCTCCAGCGGCTGCTGGAGTAAGTGGCTGCCTCAGCGCTGGTTCTTGAGGCAACCACCTGGTTGTCTGGGTGCTCTGGTGTCAGGGCACCAGCATGCCTCGCTTTCCAACGCTTTCGGCAGGCGTTCATAGCATGTTCTTCTCACCATGGTGCTGTTGGGAAGCTAGTCGGGTACGGATGATCGACTTTGATCTGTGTCTGATCTATCAACTGGACACTTGTGCGGCACATTGTTCATATCTAATGTATACTTAACACACGTGGAGTTTTTATAAGTATTTTGTGTCCTGCGCAACCGCACGAAAGTCAGCGTCGCCAGTCATTTATTGTTGCTGCCGAGTGCGTCGTTTGTACGAATATAACGAACACATATAGTGTAGGCGGATGTGAGGGCACACCCGGCAGGCACCTGCAATCAGGCGTGGTCGCGTTCAGGATTCGTTGCTGGGCACTAGGTTATACTCAGCATTCCTTGGTGGGCGTTTTCAATCCAACATGTTTTTGTACGCTCTTGTTGGTGCAAGCCATTCTCAAGTAAACGCGTACTTTGGTGACGTGTTTGTAGTAGCTTGCTTAGAATGACACTTACCTTAATAGTAGCAGCTTTCTTAGAATGACACAGTTAGTTCTTGGTAGCAGAAGTATCTTATCATGGCTTAGGAGGCTGCCAGGGGTCGTTGTCTGGTACGCCGTTCTCTCTTATGACAGTGTGTTCATACTTCTCCACGAAATCCCAGAGGTTATTGTGTGCCACTGGGTGCATAGCACTGGGTGCATGATACAGACCTATTGACCAACTCTCCTTGCAATGGCAATTAGGCTGGTGGGTTGACGGATGGTGACTTGATAGCGTTCGAGCCATCTTCCATGTTGATTTCTCAGCATGGACGGTAAATGGGTTCCTGGCAAGGGGACCCATCCCCCTATGTGTTTACTGAGACATTTGCTCTGTTGGAGCAACATCTTGCACTGGTCGGGCTCCTAGCATTACCAAACACTAACATGATCACTACTGTTGTTTACTGTGGCCCACTGCCCTGTTTCTTCATCCCTCCTAACACTTGGTGGGTGTGATCGTTTCCAACATCTTGAACTTGCACCTGTCATGGCAGCGTCCTGCTAGGCCGCCTCTCTGTGGGCATCGAGGGCACCATGTCCACACGGGTGCTGACGATGGACCTGCCCCCTCTCGTGTTGCCACCCACGCAGCTCATGGTATGTCTAGAGCAGCCTGGCCCCAGGTCTATCGCCAAGTTTCTGCACTAGCTGGCATTTGCATGGGGGCACCATGTTTTGCTGGTGCTCATCACTGTGGATGTATTCTTTCTGCTGGAAATCTTGACACTCGTGATCCTCAAACCAGCCTCCTTTATTCTAGAGCCAATATTTTCTCCCAAAAGATATCAAGTTTTAGTAGGGTGGCGTACTCTCCTTTTGCTATGGTAACTTCTCTTTGTGTAGAATAGGATTTCTAAGAAAATAGTGTAGTATAGTGGTACGAGAGAGACCGCCGCAGGCGGCTGGGACAGCCGCCGGTTTTTTTTCCCGCCGGCCGCGTGGCTTTCATGCGTCAGACAATTAAGTCGTTAATTAAATATGGGAAGTTGTGGGCCGGCTGCCCTTTGTCAGGCCGCGCGCCACTAGTCCTTAGGCAGCTAGTAGGGAATTTACGACATTGCTGAGAAACCGGCGTCACATGCTAGTGACGTGGCGGTCGCCACTTGTCAGTGGCCATATTTTGTGACAAAAGCACTTTGCGTGGCAAGCCCTAGTGGGCTTTGAAAGTAGGAGTAGGAATAGTTCACTAAAGCTTGTATAATTGGTAGGGAGTTTGTGACGCAAGTCTGACGTTACACAGAAAGTGAATGACGGTTGTCAACGGCTGTCCTGCTTGGCCAAAGGGGAATATAGCCAAACGCAGTTTGTCGTCTAGATAGTTTCTTTCACAATTTGACTGCTCCGATACCCAGTGCCGGCAGCAAAGAATGGCGGAACAAGAAATTCCCCAGCCTCACACCTGTTTATGGTGCGGGGCTAGCTCCGAATAATTTTACTGCGCAGCTGTCAAATTACCCACGCTTTTCTGGAGTGGTCGACAGGCTGTTAGATTTCCTGGACCTTTGTTACGGGTGGTCGGGTTTTTATGGGAAAAAAAAAGACCGATAAGAAGAAAAACCGACCGATAAGAACAAAAACCGTTCGGTTTTGTTCTCATGCATTATTAAGAAAAACCGGCGGAGTAGACTAAGTCATCTTTCCTGAGCTGCAACGAGCCAGCAAATGCCATCATTGTTAAAGCGACTCAGCGAGCCGGCTGGCTGTGGCGGACCATCGTACCTTGGGATGCTTGCACCCCGGGTTGGTCGTTCCGTCACACTGAGGCCAGCCTGCTTTCAACCGGCTCGTACCTGGGGATGCTTGCACTCCGGGTTGCGCTGGTAGAAGGCCGCTGAGGCGTCCATCTTAAAAATTGATTCCCAATGATTGTCACCGGGCGTAGTTGGGGGGTCTTGCCAGGCGCTGCGGCAGGCGCCCAACTTCTCAATGCGCCCAGTCCCGCCGGATCTGCACCAAGCTGTGGCCGCGACGGTAATTGCCCTGCGAGAGGGGGCAATTCAACGGTGCCCCCCAGCCATGCATGAAAAGGCGGCCCTTGAGACGGTTGCTATACTGGAGGCGTAGACACAGTCCCCGCATTTTGACGTTGCGACAGGTCGCGCTCGAGATCGGGGATGGAGCGAGGAGCTTCGCCGCTTTAAGTCAAGCTTCAAGTCGCCAGGGGAGGGGTGATGGGGCATGCACTACGTGCTGAATTGTTTTCTTATGCGGTTCCACCTTGCCATTCATTCATGACGGCCCAGTCCACTCATTGTTCCCATAAGACTGGTGATTCTTGGGACTGAACGGGTGTAATAGGATTTCTTCGAAAATAGTGTTGTATAGTGGTACGAGAGAGACCGCCGCAGGCGGCTGGGACATCCGCCGGTTTTTTGTCCCGCCGGCCGCGCAGCTTTCAGGCGTCAGACAATTAAGTCATTAATTAAATATGGGAAATTGTGGGCCGGCTGCCCTTTGTCAGGCCGCGCGCCACTAGTCCTTAGGCAGCTAGTACGTAATGTACGTCATTGCTGAAAAACCGGGGTCACATGCTAGTGACGTGACGGTCGCCACTTGTCAGTGGCCATATATTGTGACAAAAGCACTTTGCGTGGCAAGCCCTAGTGGGCTTTGAAAGTAGGAGTAGGAATAGTTCACTAAAGCTTAATTGTATAATTGGTAGGGAGTTTGTGACGCAAGTCTGACGTTACACAGAAAGTGAATGACGGTTGTCAACGGCTGTCCTGCTTGGCCAAAGGGGAATATAGCCAAACGCAGTTTGTCGTCTAGATAGTTTCTTTCACCCGCCCACCCACCCCTTTTTTCTCTGTTGCTGGGGGCATGCGCTACGTGCTGAATTGTTTTCTTATTCGGTTCCACCTTGCCATTCATTCATGATGGCCCAGTCCACTCATTGTTCCAATAAAGACTGGTGATTCTTGCGAGTGAACGGGTGTAACAAGCATGTAGTTATATCAGCATGCTGAGAGCTGAACATATTGCTTTTCACCTGGTTTTGGCATTGCGCGGTGCCCCCACCCTGGCAGACACCAATCAGCATCGTGGACATCCTGAATCTCGTCTTCAGTTTCGCTGAAGGAGATTCAAGCATTTTAAGGGATTGCAATGACTGCATCTTTGGGTGCGATTAAAGCCCCTACTCCAAGTTTTGGGTACACGATTTGGTGAATCGAAAAAGTGTGCCAAGTCACCATGACCTCGGTGGGCTCTGATATGTGCGATAGCTGTTACTATGATTTGTTGGGGTTATTATTTGTCAGTAACACGCAGAGGGCCGCAACCCAGCCAGAAACGTTTTCGTGTTACCTGACAAAGCCATTGCGACGTATTCTTGTTGTGACCTCAGCTGGTTGAACCAATTCATTCATTAATTGATTAATTAATTACATGCGCTCTCTTTGGTGAGGCGTGTAGCATTAGAACCTAGAGGCCCTAGTGCTTTACATCGGTGCTTGTCTCACAACGAGAAGGGGGCAGGGATACCCAGATTCCCTCATCCCTCATCCTTCATTCCCAAAGGCAAGCCGGCCACAGCTGCTATCAAAACTACTGACGAGGAGAATCTGGCAGTTGCTAGTGTGGGTGTACTGAATCCCAAGTACGCAGGAGTATGTACACTGGTGGGTGCGTTCAATGACTGAAAAAACTGATCATAGCTCTAGTACTAGGCTTAGCCATACTAAGCAGCGCCGACAAGGTTCGGTGGCTAGCAAGGCTGGGCATTACTTAATTAATTAATTTAAGACTGGTCATTGATCTAGGTGTACATGCACTAGCTAATTCATTCGTTCGTTCGTTCGTTCGTTCGTTCGTTCGTTCGTTCGTTCGTTCGTTCGTTCGTTCGTTCGTTCGTTCGTTCGTTCGTTCGTTCGTTCGTTCGTTCGTTCGTTCGTTCGTTCGTTCGTTCGTTCGTTCGTTCGTTCGTTCGTTCGTTCGTTTCGTTCGTTCGTTCGTTCGTTCGTTCGTTCGTTCGTTCGTTCGTTCGTTCGTTCGTTCGTTCGTTCGTTCGTTCGTTCGTTCGTTCGTTCGTTCGTTCGTTCGTTCGTTCGTTCGTTCGTTCGTTCGTTCGTTCGTTCGTTCGTTCGTTCGCTCCCTCCCTCCCTCCCTCCCTCCCTCCCTCCCTCCCTCCCTCCCTCCCTCCCTCCCTCCCTCCCTCCCTCCCTCCCTCCTCCCTCCCTCCCTCCCTCCCTCCCTCCCTCCCTCCCTCCTCCCTCCCTCCCTCCCTCCCTCCCTCCCTCCCTCCCTCCCTCCCTCCCTCCCTCCCTCCCTCCCTCCCTCCCTCCCTCCCTCCCTCCCTCCCTCCCTCCCTCCCTCCCTCCCTCCCTCCCTCCCTCCCTCCCTCCCTCCCTCCCTCCCTCCCTCCCTCCCTTCCTTCCTTCCTTCCTTCCTTCATTCATTCATTCATGGCATTGATTGATTCATTCATTCATTCATTCATGGCATTCATTCATGGCATTCATTCATTCATTCATTCATTCATTCATTCATTCATTCATTCATTCATTCATTCATTCATTCATTCATTCATTCATTCATTCATTCATTCATCCATTCATTCATTCATTCATTCATTCATTCATTCATTCATTCATTCATTCATTCATTCATTCATTCATTCATTCTTTCTTTCTTTCTTTCTTTCTTTCTTTCTTTCTTTCTTTCTTTCTTTCTTTCTTTCTTTCTTTCTTTCTTTCTTTCATTCATTCATTCTTTTATTCATTCATTCATTCATTATAACTGAGTGTGTCACGTGGGCTGTAGTCATCGGAAAAATGAATATGGGATAGATCTAGTAGCTATGTAGTTTCTAGGTACAGACTTTGCATGCGCACCGCGGCCCGAATCCCTATGGTTGCATCAAATTTGGTCACACTCGGAACCCCCAACGACTTGGTTGGGGTTGGTATCCTTCATGACTACCCATGCCACCTATCTTTGCGAGTCATCTGCCTCCATCGTTTGACCTCGTCTATGCCAACGACACTATTCTCTTTGAGATGCCAGCTGCGCTCGCCAGCTGTGGCTGTCCAGACTGCCTCAGCAGGCACTTGAGGCACACGCGGCATAACATAATCCACTACAACAATGAACAGATAGTAACGTGGACAGGACCAAACCATCCTTGCCAGACGCCGGTCTGCAGTGGACATGCGGCGGGGAAAATGCCGTGCATTGAGTGCGCACCAAGGTGGTCGACCCCTCATACAGCGTGCGGATGACAGCAATCAGGGGGCGGTGGGTAAGCGAGCACGAGCAAGGACAGCCCATAGAGCGGCCCAGCGGACAGAATCAAAAGCCTTGATGAATTCGAAGAGGATCATGCAGGATGGTGGGAAACTCACCTGCAGGAGCGCCATCTCCTCGAAGAGGTGCCGCGCGATGAAGAGTGCCAGGACTGTGTTGCGCCCAGGCCGGAAGCCCATTTGGCTCATGAAGTCTCCCCAACTAGGTGACGGTCGAGAGCAAAACGAAGGCGCATAAACAACTGCGTAAACAAATAAAACAATGCATAACCAATGCGCATAAACCTGAGGCTTGAGCGCGGCGCTCTGGATGCACACGCCTCGGTATAGTTCACAGGGTCGTCATGAGATTACGTACATTTGTTTTGTACAGCACTGAGCATAATACGCCGAACTGCTGTGCTGCCACTCAGGAATTTCGACGGCTCCTCGGCAAGTAGGATCCGGTTGCAGCTAACGTCAAGCAGGAAGCCAGTGAGCACCACCGCGGTTTAATCACCGAGGCCGGTGAAGCTGGTCAGGTCCTACGGCGGTGAAGAAGCGGAGTTGTTTGGCGTCGCGGCGCGCAGGCTGCTTGTTTGGCGGTGAACGGCGGCAGCTCGTCGGGGTCGGCCAAGGGCTCCGTCAGGGGCGGGTACGTGTAGACTGTCCTGCTCGGTGGCCACTGTGCACAGGCGGCGTGGCCGCGGCGGCGCAGGGACGCCCGCCGCCGGCGCCGGGCGGGCGGCCGCCAGTGGGCCGAGCAGCGGGGGCGGCGGCCGGGGGCGGGCGCCGAGCAGACGGGACTGGGAGGAGTACCACAAGTACGGCTGTCGTTGCGGCGAGCCGGACAGCGTCCGGGGCGCCGGTCGTGCGCCTCGCCTGGCACAGTCTGGCCGCTGGGCGTGGCGCAGGCGAATCCGGCAGGCGTATACACTTGCCGTGTTGATCCTCGAGGTGGGCCAAGTATTCACGGAGTCGTGGAGGTCCTCCTGCTCCTTCGTTGCCTTCTCAGAGTTATGGACTATGCATGTACGTGCGCGATCCTGCCCACTAATTAATTGTGGCAGTGAGAGAAGCTAGCTATAGGGCGCCCTCCCTCCTTCCCGTTGTCGGTATAGGGGTTGGAGGTTCCATTACTTTCATACTGGCACGCACCCACGTACGTGACGCAGTCACGTGCTCAAATTAATGAATAGGGTTGCCGGGCTACTCGGTTGGGCCGGTTCCCGTTACCCGAAAACCGGCACGTACCCGAACATGTTCGGGTGCGCCGGTGGCCTCGAGCTACTAAGGCTGCAACACCGAATAGTACCGGTATCGGGTACCGGTCCCGTATACTCAGTGGGCAGATACGAACATTAACTCGGTATTAATTCCGGGTACCGGCCCCACTGCACTGGTTTGACCCAAACATAAGTATTCGGGGGTGAGTGCGCACCGAATATTTGATAGTGTTTGCCATCCTGGCCAATCGGGAATTGTGTCATCTCTTGGCAGGACCATCTTCAATGGCTGCAATAGAAAGTTTCTAGGCATGTTGACTCAATCAAGGCTGTAAGCGTCCAGATCTACGGTTCTTCAGGGACGGCGCAATGCGGCGAATTCAAGTTCTTCATTGTAGTATCCGATGGAATCATATTCAGGCTTACAAACGTACGTATATATTATGGCCAGATGGTGGTATACATTCGCTATACGCACTCACGTTCGCGTACTGCTACTCGGTACGGGGTTCGGTCAGACCGTACCAAACCGAACATTTTCTCGGTATATCGGGTTAACCGGCGACCTTGGCGGAACCCGAACATGTCCGGCGGTCGGTATACCAGGTGACCTGAACAGTACTCGGTGTACATGTGGCCGGGCTCAGTCGTCCCGGGAACCGAGTAGCCCAACCCGGCTATTAATTTATAATGTGCTATCGTAAGAAGAACGGCTCACGCCCAGGCAGCCTTCTAGCTGTATATTATTCATATATCTGTGTGATCTGGAGGGCTGATGACTCGAAGAGAGGAATGGGTGGAGGTTATACATGAAGGATACAATCTTCAAGTTGCCCCACCGGCCGGTAGGGCCGGCGATGATCGACCCCTCGACTCGCGCCTCCTGGGCGGACCTGCTCATTGAAGAGCCCGGCAACCTCTATACCACCACCGCCATCACCACCAAGCTCCATGCAGGATCGAGCTGGAAGACAAGCGCCGCGAGGCCGCTGACTGCGACCGCCGCCGCTGCCAGGTCATCCTCAGGCGCTTCGACGTGCAGCCGGGGGAGACCCCAGCCAGACTCTCTTGCCGGACGAGGCTGCTCAGGAACCATCAACCATGCAGCTCTTAGCGCGCAATTATGGAGCTCAGCAAGGAACGGCACCGCAGGCTGCAGGCCGGCGCCTACCGGCCGCCCTACGGCCTGCCCCATCCACGGGACAATTAAGGCAGTGCCTCCTTATCTTCAGCGACATCGCAGCGACATCGCAGCCCGAGTTTGGTTCCTCTCTCGCCGCATGAGAAGCGCAGCAAACTCCCCTTGGTCGCTTAATTAACGACGACCTCAGGTCGTCCGTGAGTGATGCCGGCCCAGCAGCAGCAGCACTGAGCAGAAGCGCCGTACCTGATGATTCTGACAGTGGCCCGACTACATCCGCCACAAGGCCATGGCCCTGAGAAGCCCCAAGTGTACATACTGGCGGGGCGGTCGATCGGTCCGGCTGCCGACCGCTTCATCAAATACATAGACAACCTTCATGTCAACACCAAACTGTGGAAGCCCCCCCAGGCTCCCCTGGGATAGAGCAGTTACATAGATGGGGGCTGAACTGGGATGGGGATAGCTTATAGGCATCACGGTACAGCACTCGGAATGATCAATACTAGCCGTCATCAGCGTTATAGTACCTTATGACTTGCTCTGGCTCCATGGCTTGTGGCCATTAGCTTGCGCCTTAGCCCGGCCGGACGTCCTGCTGCATGATCGAGCCCACCTTTTTATAGCATAAGCTATATGCGTCAGCCTACCGGCTATGGTATTGCAGGTTTGTATTGCACCCACAGTGTTGCACTCCCGGCACTATGCTGTCCGCTGTGGAGAGCGCTTAATCTGTGGCCTGCCCACTTGTGGCAGTAAGAGAAGCTATAGGGCGCCCTCCCTTCTCGTTGTTTAAATGGGTTGTCAGAAGGTTCCTTTACTCTGTACTGGCACCCACATGACACAGTGTTTCTTCAAGTCGGTGGGGGTGACGAATGTGAACACCATCAACTAATTGCATGTGACCAAAGTATGGCTAAAAACTGAATAGCGGTGATTCGGGCCACGACGTCGCCTTCAAACCCACAACTAGAGGTTAGTAGGCACACATTTCATTCGACAATTAATCGATTTCATTGAATTATAATATCAACATAGTGAGTGCATGCCAGTGTTATGCGCCAGGCACGTGCCCGCTTTGCTCGATCGGCATGCTCAGAGGCCGCGAACCTAATAATCAATGAGCCTGGGGAGCGGGGGTGACAATCCGGCAGAATTTACTTGCTGACCTCATCTATGCATATGCCGACGACATCACGCGCTCATTGAGAAGGCGGAGTCTACCCAACTCTGGCTGGACTGCCTGGCGCTCGAGGCGCATGCTGTTGGTCTAGCTAGAAATAAGCCCCAACGCTTAGCAGTCTAGAAATAAGCCCCCCGGAGGCCATGGCCTTTGGCCTGGCCAGCCCCCCGCCTGAGCTCCTTCTAGTCTTTTAGACAACTGACACCACGGTAAACTCCCCTGCTTCAGGCCGCGCTTCGACTGAGCTGCTCGGCAGTTGGCTTCCGGACTGCGAGGACGACATGAGGACCCGGATTGGCATGGCGTCACTGGGGGCACTAACTCTACGAGCACTGTCGCTGGTGGTCAGAAAACCACACCCTGCCCCGGCTTGTCAAGCGCAACCTGTCTGTTCAAGCTGTCGTCATTTTGACGATCCTGACCTACGGCGCTGGCCAAGACGTGAAAGTGACTCAGGTGGCCTGAGAATATTTATCGACTCGACGACACCGTCACCAAGATCCTGCGCACGGCACTTAATGTTCCCTATGGTTTCACACATGAGCAATGAGGATTTGTACGATGATTTACCATGTGCTTCCCGCATTCTTAGGCACAGGCGCCTGGACCTAGCCGGGCACCTGGCCCCCACAGATGAGGTAGATACATCAGACAGATAGACTAGCTGGCATGCACCAAGCCCGCACAGCCCCGGGGCGTTTTGTCCTCACGTGGCATGCCCCAGGCTGTGCGCGCCGCCCGGCCGGGCCGCCTCCGCATTCCGTCATAGGCTAGACATGGACATGTGCTAGTAACCCTAGACGGGCGGGCTCACGCCCGGGGACCCCGGCCCTGGTTTGCCTGTAATATGGAGGCGTCCGCCCAACTTTGGTTGGACTGCCTGGCTCTCGAGGCCCGGGCTGTTGGTCTCGAAATCAGCCCCAAGACGGAGGCCATGGCCCTTGGCCTGGCCACCCCCCCCCTGAGCTCCGCCTCTTAGACGACACCCCATGGTTCCCTTCCCCACTTCAGGTCGCTTCGATCAAGCTGCTAGGCAGCTGCATCCGGCCCCGGCCGACTGCGAGGACGACATGACGACTTGGATTGGTATGATGGCCTGGGCACAGCTCCATGAGCACCGTCGCTCATGGTGGAGCAACCTTGCCCTGCCCCGGACTGTCAAACGCGGCCTCTTCGCAGGTCGTTGCATCTTGACGATCCTGACCTATGGAGCCGAGACGTGGATGCTGACGCAGGAGCTGGAGCAGCAACTCGACGGCGCGGTCACCAAGATGCTACGTAGTGCCATTCAGCATGCTACGTAGTTCCATTCAGCATGCACATTCGCCATGAGGATTTGTATGCCGATTTACCATACGCTTCCCATCTTAGTAGGCACATGCGCCTAGCTGGGACAAGCCGGGCACCTCGCACGCACAGATCAGGTAGACACTATGGATTGCTCTGCAGGCCGGCCCAACCTAGGCATTTTGTTCTCACATGGAGTGCCCCAGGCCGCGCGCAGCCGGGGCGCGCCACCCGTGGCCTTTCCGAGATAGACTAGGCATGGATATGTGTTAAACCTACGTCGCAATGGGCTTGATCACGCCAGGACAGCCCCCTGGCATGTCCGTAATCTGGCAGCAGATGGTTCGCAAGCATAGGTGGCAGGTAGTAATGAAGGAGACCACCCCCAACACAGTGGGGGCTCCGCCTGTGACCGAGTGTGGCATTCACAATGCTTCAGGCCGTGGTGCTTACAACCCTGTAACTAGGTCTTCGATCGTTAGCTCCATCCATCCCCTCCCACTCAACTGTACTGAGGACTTATGCTCACGCAACGCTGTTACGTGTTATATCAAGGAGGACGTGTTATATGCTCACGTAACGCTGTTATTAATTAATTATTTATAGAGGCAGATGACGTGTAAGGTTAGGTGGCAGACAGTAGTGAAAGCCACCACCCCCCAGTCGGTGGGGCCCTCGCGTGTGAGTAAGTTTGGCATGCATAGCGATTAAGGGCCGTGGTGCCAGCAACCCTGTAACTAGGAACTAGACATAGCAACATCCATCCACCCCATTTATTCCACGTGACCAAGTATGGCATTCGCAGTGATTCGGGCCGTGGTGCCCACAACCCCGTAACTAGGTCTTAGATAGCTAGCTCCATCCATCCCATCCCATCCCATCCCATCCCATCCCATCCCATCCCATCCCATCCCATCCCATCCCATCCCATCCCATCCCATCCCATCCCATCCCATCCCATCCCATCCCATCCCATCCCATCCCATCCCATCCCATCCCATCCCATCCCATCCCATCCCATCCCATCCCATCCCATCCCATCCCATCCCATCCCATCCCATCCCATCCCATCCCACTCGACTGTACTGAGGACTTATGCTCACGTAACACTGTTAGTTAATTAATCCACCCCATCTCATATTCATTTGCCTGAGGACGTATGCTCACGTGACGCAGCTAGTTACGAGTAAATTAATTAATTATGTAGTAGTGAGTGCCGTGGTGCTCGCATTCCTACAACTCGCGGTTAGTTAGGCACTCCTGATTCCATTCCACCCATATATGTATGTATTTGTTCTCACGTGAAGCAGTCACGCGAGCCTTCTCATTAGTGGAGATTCAAATAATGGCTGCTTGCACTGGCAAAGTGCCTCAAGACATGAAAGCCGGTGTTCCAGGCCAGTGTAACTTGGACACATTGGTCGCTCTAATTTGGTCGGAAACCCCCCTCTATTCGCAGCAGGTATCCCTGTGGCTCCACCCCTTTGAGGACCAGGAGGGGGGTTTGTTTGTTGGAAGCTACATTGCAAATGCATGGTGCCCCAAGCGCCATTCATTGCCACAGCTAGTTTATCTGGTTTGCCTCCAAAATGTTGCATACTTACGAAAACCTTACAAGAATTTTCTATCATCTTCATCCTGCTCCAGCAGTACAGGCGAGCATGCCTCTAATGTACATTGCGCTGGCACGGCACCACAAGAGCAGCTGTCAGGAAACCACAAGAATGGGCTTCATTTGGGAGAACTACGCACCCACAGCGGGGCTTTGAAGGGCCTGCGCGGCAGCCTGCAAAAACAACCGATCGCCAACAAGGACAGAAACACATGATGCAGTAGAATACGTTAGTAAGGCTCTGTTACAAGCAGTTGAAGTCAGCCAACATGCGCACTTTTGTAGCACAGCTGCTGGGGTTGCAGAAACCTGTTTCTGGCGGGGGGCAGACGTCTGACAAGCAGTTCTCCTGTCGGCAACGGGCGCCTGTGGTACCCAACAAGCTGAAACCGCCACCCAAAATCCAGCTACAGCCTCACCAGCAAACCATGAGAAGCCAAGGGTGATGGACGTCAAGCCACTTATAAGCAGCATAGACATCATATGCGCACCAAATATGTCCTTAAAGCATTGATCGCGTGCCCCTTACCATCCACCCAGTCCGAGGACCAACGTCGAGCCAACACGTATGACAAACATGACCTGTTTCCTGATCTGGATGTTGTGCGCCTGGAAAACTTAGCAACAAAAAAAGACTTCTCTATAACGGAAAAAGTGAACTCTATTGAACAGGCAGCAGCCACCCACCGTGGAGGCAAGCTCCTCCAGCTGTGCCCGCATCTGCTCCAGGGACTCATGATGCTCCACCACTATCTCCTGGAACTCTGCCAGCTGGGCGCGCTCCTCGGGGGACATGCCCCCGCCCCCGCCCGCGCCACCGCCACCCTCGCCACCCTTCGCCTCCACGGCCTCTGCCAACGCGGCCATGCGCTCTTCCAGCCGAGTCTGCACGTCTATTAATGCGGTCTCCCACTCCTCCCTCATGCGCTTTGGCAGCTCCTGGCGCATCGCCTCCATCTTGCCCATCACGTCCTGGACCGCCTTGCTGGCGTCCGCCTGGGGCGCACCTGGCGTGGCGTCCTTGTTTTGGGTGCCGGTTGTCTGACCCCCCGCGCTCAGCCCTTGGGCAGCGATTTCCTCGAGGCGCCGCTCGAGGTCAGCGATTGCCGCCTGCATATGCTCCCGCTCATCCTGCATGCGGGCCTCCATCTCCGCCTTGAAGCTTAGCATGGTGCTCACGTTCGCCACATTGTCGTGCGCCCCCTCAGGGGCCAGTGTGTCCATGCGGGCGTTCAGGGACCGCTCGAGCGCCTCTCTCTTGCCCGCCTCCTCGTCCATCGAGCGCAGGATCTGCTGCACAAAGCCAAGCACCTCCTCCTTGACGTGCTTGCCCAGGTCGGTCGCCAGGGTGTCCTGGTTGGTCACGCTGGAGCGGCGCAGGGTGTCCAGCTGCGCGGCCAACGGGCACAGGGGAACCGGCGAAGGCATGGGGCAGAGGCATACCGCGTAAGTGAGGGCGAAGGGTGTTGGGAATTTAAGGATAGAGAATTGGGAATTTAAGGATTTTGAGGATAGAGCGACGGCAAGTGCCCGGCAGGATGCCATGCAAAACGTCCTGAAAACTACGGCAAGTCCCCTCGTCCTCCCACCTCATCCTGCCTCTAGGACTCCTTCCTAAACCATTTCCCTCCCTCGTTACTCGGCATACGCCCAGCTGGAGACCCTCGTCGCCACAGCATTGACCTCCCCCTTCTTCTCTGCACAAGCCCAGATCTACCCAGCGCAAGCACTGGGTCTTGAGAATAAAAACAGCAGTACGAACTCATACAATACAAATCAATCAGCTCTCGCTGCTGCTTTACGAGCCCTCATTGCAAAATATTGAGCAGTAGACCCACCTGCTCTTCCAGCGCTGTCAACTTCTCCCCCAACTTGTTGCTGGCATCCGCACCACCACCCCCAGCGGCAGTTCCTGTAGTGGCACCAACCCCCGCGGCAGCCCCTGCTAGCGCCTCCTTGCCACTGGCTCGGCGTGCTACCGCCCCCCCACTGCTGGCCGCCGCCACCTCTTCCACGCGCGCGGTCAAGAAGGCGATGCGCGTGTTGAGCTCTTTGTGAACCGCCTCCAACGAGGACGCATTGCCTTGGGTATCACGGGCCTTGAGCTGGGGCCACACGGGAATGGTAGCGAAGGGGTAGGAAGCAACCAAGCTGGTTAGTTGTTGGCCCCCGGAAGACTCTGCACCCAGCTATCAAGCAGATACCACTAAGCCACAGGCATGAGCTTCACCTGAAGTCAGCATGGTAAGATAGTTTTGTTTTAGAGCTAATGGAAATTAGCTCAGCAAAAGAGGCAGCTATTTGGACTATTGGTTATCGACCTATAGTTGGGCTCCTGTATTTTCAGACCATTCTCTGCAAGCAAATGATAGCCCACTCTGATCCAGCCAGACCCCAAGCAGCCAAGCAAGTAAACTGCCTGAAACATTTCGCACTCCGTGACCAGCCTTGATAGAAGCAATGGCTGGGCTTAAGGGGACATGACACATTGAAAGTGCACTTTTCTGGAAAACAGACCTGTGCATGGGATAAAAATCCGGTTATGCTTCCAAACCATAAATATGTGAAAAAAAAATTTTTCCAGCCACTTGGGGGTGGTACTACCCCCCAGCATGACCCAGTTATGAGCTAAAAATAGAAAAAGACGCTATTTTTGGCCGATTTTTCCTAGGAGACTGGGCAAACCAAAAGTGACCAAACCACATATTTTCCTAAAATCCCCACCCTTGCAAATAATCTGGCTACTCAGGACCACAAAATAAGCACGTTTAGACTATTTATAGGGTTTAGCCCAAAACACGTATTTTTTTGGTCCTAAAAAAATAAATCAAATAGTAGACACATGCAAAAATTCCAGTGATGATATTTATACTAGGCCTAGGGTGGGAATTTCACTCTCACAAAGTTTGAGCTCATTCTGAGCACGTTTACTCATGTTATTAGTGTAAACATGCAAAAAAAAAATGACAGAAAATCCGGGTTATGAGCACAAACAACACCCCTTTTACACCCTAGCCAACCACTAACTGGGGCAAACCAGGTGCAATTAATTAATAAAATGTATCATAAAGCTTGCCACCAAATTACAGGTCATTCTGACCTAGCTTGCCCATAGTACATCATGTTATAGCTGCCACCCTGCATGCTTGGTACACTGTGGCATGAGGGACACCATAAGCACATTCCTAAGCTTGCCCCCTGCAAATTGGGCAGAAGCACGTAAAGAAAATGCTAGATGCTTGAAGAAGACATCCACCGACAAAATCATTACGCACGCAGGCATGACCACTTGCGGGAATCACCTCATAGCTAACACCCAGTCATGATGCTAAAGGATAAAAGGGCCATCCTCATAATAAGCACCTGATCCTTATCATCTAGGAAGCCCCAGCCATGTGTAATGGAAGCAAAACATATTGGAAGGAGATAACTATATAACACATGCTCACCTTCCCTACAACTTCACACCTTGTTTTCCAGCAGGCTGAAGGCCAAGACAAGCGTTTATGAGCTCGCCAGCTCCTTGCAACGTTGATGCCGCTCCCAGGCAGCTAGGGTCCTTGACTACGCAATATACAATGTCTACCATATGAAAAACTCCATAAAAGAAAGTGAAGCAGAGCCGCAAAACTGCCCGATCAACTCTTGCTAGCTTTAAGAAGCATGGCATACGCAGGATAAGGCAAAACATTGAAACCTGCGAAAACAGATAGCGCAACTGCAACAAGTGGCGAACAAAATAATAGCAAGAACACCCGGAATCGGCGCCAAAGCTTCATGCCAGGAACATTTAGAGCGCAAAGACAGGGCGGTGACATGCGGCAAATGAACGTACCACGGACGGCTTTATTTCCTACCCAGGCGCGCGAGACAGCCAGCCATCCATGGATGGCTTGACCGCGGATCGCGCAGGCCTGAACGATATCATTTCAGAAATGACGGGAAATGGCCGCAGATCGAAGCCGCTTAGGATGTTTTCACGGTTTCCATTACTAAACGCTTCTTCCTGCATCAATATAATCCACAAATCTTAAATTCTACAGTCGCAGGCACGCATTCTAAATTAATATGTGCGGCCAGATTTTCGGATTAGACCCCCGTGCAAATCTGGATTAAGAAAGGCACCGACTTTTCAAATTGTGCATATCTGGCTATGAAACATCATACTAGAACATCGTTTAAAACCACCGGCGTACATTTTTCGCTTGTCGCCAGGCCGATAAGGCAAATTTTTACGGAACACACGTCGCCATGGCCACCTCCGCACGAGGTGTGCGCATTGTGCACCACAATTTCACGGTCCGGGGGTACCGACGGTACCGGCGCGAATTTTTTGGCGCCAAAAAATTCCGATGTGTCATGTCCCCTTAACCAACCTCGCAATGATGTCCCAAGAAAGAGAAAATATTACGCATAAACAGCATGACAGAAAAGAACACAAACGGGCTTTTCATGAGATACTGGGCATGTGAGAGGCCGAGAGAGTTACCTTATCCAGCTCCTGAGTGGTGTTTGCCAGTAGCAATGCCAGGTTATCCACCCTGGCAGTCAGTGCGCTGGCAGCCGGCGATGTCGTGTCCTTGGCGTTGTCCTTGTCTGGAAGGCCAGCAACCGATTTGAGCATGATGCAAGATCGAGCCAGCATGAAGAAAAATGTAAACAAGACGAACTGTTAGTAAAACACACAGCCATAGTCTCAACCCCCCTTACAAACAGAACTGCCATTTGTAAAATACCATCCACCTTGGGGTGCTACATCTGGTGACATGTCACGTCAATCCTGGGTGCTAAACCTGGCCACCAGCAAGCAGTTTTGGGGGCCAGAACCTGGCCCCGCTCAGCAGCCAGGAGAGTGCCCACCTGCCGAGCGGCTGCCCAGCCGGCTGCCCACCAGCGCGGTTCGCTCTAGTGTGGTGACCTTGTCGCGGAGTTCGCGGATGACGGACGCCAGCACATCCTCTAGATGGTCCACGTCGCCGCGGTCGGCACGCCGCGCCTCCTCCAGCTGGCGACAAGTGGCAGGCAGATTGATGAGGAGGCAGGCAGATGGAGGAGGCGGCAGGCAGAAAAAGGCACGGCAGGCACATAAACCGCACGGGGGGATGGATGGGCGGACGGATGGGTTGCAGGATGCGTGGCAGGTGGCCGGATCAGTGGCAGGCAATGCACTGCGTGGGTGGCAGTATTACAGGCGGACTTACAAAAATCTGCGTTGCAGCTGGACATGGCTGCTTGGCCGTGTTAGCATGGGACTATGAGTCATGGGGAACACTCATTGGTGGGAGAGCAAGTTGGCGAACCGGGTGGAAGGCAGAGTCTCTGTCAAAGCAGAGAGGGCGGTCTGGGAATATGCATATGAAAGCAATGGGTTGGATAAAGGTGGCGCACGGCGACCTCATGGATGGCAGCATGGATAACCGGTAGTGTGGCAAGGAAGCAGCCGGGTGCTTGGAGGCGTCCGGCAACAGGCAGTGGGAAATGTCCCGCGGTCTGACACTGGCTAGATAAAGCGTCTGTTGGAAGCATCAGGTGGCAGGCACCATAAATGCATCAGGTGGCTGGCACCGTAAATGCATCAGGTGGCAGGCACCATAAATGCATCAGGTGGCTGGCACCATAAATGCATCAGGTGGCTGGCACCATAAATGCATCAGGTGGCTGGCACCATAAATGCATCAGGTGGCAGGCACCATAAATGCATCAGGTGGCAGGCACCATAAATGCATCAGGTGGCTGGCACCATAAATGCATCAGGTGGCTGGCACCATAAATGCATCAGGTGGCAGGCACCATAAATGCATCAGGTGGCAGGCACCATAAATGCATCAGGTGGCAGGCACCATAAATGCATCAGGTGGCTGGCACCATAAATGCATCAGGTGGCTGGCACCATAAATGCATCAGGTGGCAGGCACCATAAATGCATCAGGTGGCTGGCACCATAAATGCATCAGGTGGCAGGCACCATAAATGCATCAGGTGGCTGGCACCATAAATGCATCAGGTGGCTGGCACCGTATAGGGTGACACGGGCAGCACGGGTGAACCTATGAGACATTCAGCACACACAGATTCAACAAGGATTCAAAGGGGATTAAAAGAGGCACAGATTTTTAGTAACGCTTTTAGCAACAATAAACGGAAGCAGCATGGAGATAGGCAATGAGCACATCTGCCACCCCCGCTTATCAACCCCTACCTCAGCGGCCGCCCCCTCCTTGACAGCTACGATATCCGCCCGCATCACGTCCAGGCCCAGCGCGACGTCGGCCTCCGTTTGCTCCAGCCGATCCAGCACCTCCGCCTGCTGGTGCTGTGAGGTCTCGGTTAGGGCGTGCATCGACGCCTGCTGCTCACCCAGCCCCGTGCGCAGCGGCTCAAGCTCTTCTGCCACCAGCTGCCCCAGCTTGTCCAGGCCAGCATCCCTGCAGGTACGGGAGCAGAAGAAGCGAACCCAAGTAGGATGACGCATTCAGCATGTTCCTGGTGAAGCCCTTAGCATGTGATCGGTCGGTCGAGCTGTCTCGCGTCGGGATGAGCTGCAACAGTTTGAAGAGGCCACATGGTGTGGCTACATCCCCCCAAGTCTACAGGAATCTAAATAACCTGTAATAACAGGCGGCTGCAAGGTATCATCTCCATCTGCTAAAGGTTACAGAGGTCTCCCCAGGCAACAATGTGATTGTATTCGCAAAGGTTTGCGACCCTTTTGACTTACACTCGCATACTTTGAGTCACAGTCTCTGCATAGGATGCCATAGCCTCACTCACCATCTCTGCATCGCAAGAGTGGCAAAGTAGAGAAGAAACGAGATACCCCCGCTCCCCCCCCTCGCCCCTGCTTTTGCACCCTTTTCGCACAGACAGTGAACCAGCAGCAACGTCAAAGTGCTTGAATGCCCCAAAAATAATTAACCTACAACTGCTCACCATGCCATAAGCATAACCATCTTACTTAACAAGGATTACCTGGCCATGACATTCAACTGTCGGTGCTTTACACGCGCTTCTGGCCATAGCGCTTGGTCCTATCCTACCTGGGACAACATACTGCCTATCTAACAAGTGTTACCTGGCGATCGCCTCTTGCTCCAGCCCGCTCTGCAGCGCCTGCTGGAGCCCCTCCATCTGCTGGCTGACGTCCCCAGCCACCTTGGCCACGCTCTCTGCCCGCATCTCGCACTCGGCCTCCAGCGACTGGCGCACGTCACCCAGCTCGCCCCGCAGGGGGGCCTCGACCGCCTCGCGCACCTTGGCCAGGAACGCGTCCAGCAGGGACGCCCGCAGGGTCTGAGGCAGTAATAACACACACGCACGCAAGCTTGCACGCACGCACGTTTGTTATGGGATGGTCTCGTTTGCTTTAGGCTCCGAGCGCACATCCGCATGCAGCACGTTTGTTATGCAAACCTTAACTTTTTCGTGCATGCCGCATTAGGAAAAAGAGATATGGGGGCAGCAGCAGAGACGTCGTACCTCAGATGGCATGGACCGAGCTGGCTGGGTAAACGACCCTATTATTTAGCGCAACTCTTATCTCGCTCCACACTGAGGCAGGCACAACAAACTGCTGGGTGAGGGTCAGTACACCCGGCACTTTCATTCCTCCCTGTCCTGGTTACTTGCCATCCTGTACTATATGACGGGATGCAGCTTGATGCAACAAGTGCATTTCTCCATAACCTGGGCATTACTTGTTGCAAACAAGCAATTGGCTCGGGCCTGTCTACTACTACTGGGCATTATTCTATCGGGTCATCATTATCTGTATTGTTCTATCGGGGCATTATTCTATCAGGGCATCATTATCTATATTGTTCTATCGGGGCATTATTCTATCGGGGCATCATTTATCTATATTGTTCTATTGGGGCATTATTCTATCGGGGCATCATTATCTATATTGTTCTATCAAGGCATTATTCTATCGGGGCATTATTATCTATATTGTTCTATCGGGGCATTATTCTATCGAGGCATTACTATCTATATTGTTCTATCGGGGCATTATTCTATCGGGGCATCATTATCTATATTCTTCTAGCTACCTCACTGGTCCCCATGCCTCTTCACCTTCCAGAGTCAACATGACTACCCTCACCTCTTCCAGCTTCTTCTGCTCTTCGTCCAGCCTCGCCTGTTCGCCCTCCAACCTCTTCTGCGCTTCCTCCAGCCACTTCTGGCCATCCAGGCATCCATCGGTGTCCGTGCGCAACTCCCCCACGAGCTCGACCAGCCACTCCACCGTCTCACCCTGCGTGGCCTGCTCCACGCGCAACTGCGCATGCCAAGGAGGCAAACAAGGAAGATTAAAAAGAAGCAAAATCAATGATAAGCAATGCACCGTAAAAGCAATAAGTAATGTATTTGGAATCCAAACACGTAACCGTGCCAAACCAAACCCAGGATGACACTGCAAAGCAAGCAGCCTATTCTTCATCATTTAGGACCGCGTTCAACAACTCACTTGCCCCTTTCCATAGTCTTTTCCCTTCCTCCTGTTGTGCTCCTTTGGGAAGTTCGCTCCAACCCCACGTCCCTATCCTGGCACACATACCCAAACGCCACTAGCCTAGTGGGTTCCTGCCAGCAAATACTAGTCTGCCTACCGGATCGCAGAACAGGAAAACCAGCAGAGCAGCTACATTACTTTGCAACCGCTGTTTTTCAGCTGCTGTCATTCGTCTTAAACCTACATCATCCATCTGGCCGGTGATGGCCCCAAAGCTCTCCCGTACTGCGTCCTCCAGCGCCTGCACCACCAGCTCGCGATCCTCCCCCTCCGCAGCAAGTGCGTCTGCCGCGTTCTGGCGCAGCTCACCCAGGTCCTGGTAAACAGGGCCCAGGTTGTAGGTTGCAGGTGGCAGGTGGCAGATGGCAGGTTGCAGGTTGCAGGTTGCAGGTGGCAGGTGGCAGGTGGCAGGTGGCAGGTGGCAGGTGGCAGGTGGCAGGTGGCAGGTGGCAGGTTGCAGGTTGCAGGTTGCAGGTTGCAGGTTGCAGGTTGCAGGTTGCAGGTTGCAGGTTGCAGGTTGCAGGTTGCAGGTTGCAGGTTGCAGGTTGCAGGTTGCAGGTTGCAGGTTGCAGGTTGCAGGTGGCAGGTGGCAGGTGGCAGGTGGCAGGTGGCAGGTGGCAGGTTGCAGGTTGCAGGTTGCAGGTGGCAGGTGGCAGGTTGCAGGTTGCCAGGATGAATAAAGGGGTTTCGTATCAGGCACGGCAGCATACACAAGAAAAGGAGTCATGAGACCACAAGGGACGCAGCAGCCAGGCAGACAGCACAAGAGAGAGATGATAAGAAGTTGATCCAGCATCCAGGCAGGCAGGCAGGCAGGCAGGTGATTTTTAAAGAGAGAGACATCGCAGACGAGGTATTATCTGGCAGTGGCATACTCCAGCGGCAAGTACTAGAGGAAATATCGCCTACAGCACCTGCGAGCAGACGTACCTTCTACAGAACGTGGGAGCAGACACAACTATTACAGCACTTGCTAGCAGACACACCTTTTGCAGCACCTGCTAGCAGACGTACCTTCTACAGAACGTGGGAGCAGACACACCTTTTGCAGCACCTGCTGGCAGACGTACCTTCTACAGAACGTGCGAGCAGACACAACTATTACAGCACTTGCTAGCAGACACACCTTTTGCAGCACCTGCTAGCAGACGTACCTTCTACAGAACGTGTGAGCAGACACACCTTTTGCAGCACCTGCTAGCAGATGTACCTTCTACAGAACGTGCGAGCAGACACAACTATTACAGCACTTGCTGGCAGACACACCTTTTGCAGCACCTGCTAGCAGACGTACCTTCTACAGAACGTGCGAGCAGACACAACTATTACAGCACTTGCTAGCAGACACACCTTTTGCAGCACCTGCTAGCAGACGTACCCTCTACAGAACGTGCGAGCAGACACAACTATTACAGCACTTGCTAGCAGACACACCTTTTGCAGCACCTGCTGGCACACGTACCTTCTGCTAGCGGATGCACCTTCTGCGACAACAGCCCTGTCTGAGGCTTACCTTTTGCAGCGCAGACGTGAGGGCCTGTATCTCCGACACCAGCTGCCCCTCCAGCCGCTCCAGCCCTTCCTCGGCGCGCTCCCCCAACTCCTTGAGCGCCGCGTTCAGCTGCGCGACCGCCTCCTCTCGCTTGCGCTGCTCCAGGACCGCCATGCCCTGCATCGCCGCCTGCAGGAGGGGGTGGCGACCATGCATGTAGTGTACAAGCCTGTTGTCACATTAAGACAAGTTGGGGAAGGAGGTGCCTGCATAGAAAGCGCGGTTCAAGACTCCTTAAACACGCTAGCAAGACGGCCCCCCAGGCCAAATATCCTCTCCCTGACCAAATAGCCTCTCCCAGGTTTCCCAGACAATCGTCCACTTCTGCGGTTTGTGTCATCAAGTTTTCAGAGGGAAGGAAGTTACCACGCGAAGCTTCCCCAGAGAACAAACAGCATGAACACATCAGGGTGTTCCCAAACAGCCTGGTTGCCCATCACCAAAGAAGAACGCGTTCAAAAGATGCCCAGACGCTCTCACCTCCATGCCCAGACACTTTCAACTCCAGAGAGCGCACCGCCATGCAGCCCTGCCAGCGAGGCGCCTACGACAGGGGAAAGCCCACCCAGATCCCACCTCAGTGCCCCCCTCATAAAAAGTGCAGGGTACTTTCAATATGCGAGCAATCGCAAGAGCCAGTAGTGATAAGTCGAATAGCAAGTAGTGATAAGTCGAATAGCCAGTAGTGATAAGTAGAATAGCCAGTAGTGATAAGTCGAATAGCCAGTAGTGATAAGTCGAATAGCCAGTAGTGATAAGTCGAATAGCCAGTAGTGATAAGTCGAATAGCCAACCTGCAGCGTGCTCGCGAGCACCCCCATGTCGTCCCTGAGCTTGTCGCCCGCCTCCTCGCGCGCGGTCGTCTCCTCCCCCAGCTGCAGCGCCAGCTCGTCGCACACATTCTGAAGCTCCTCGTCACGGGCCACCAGCGCGGCCGACGCCTCCTCCAGCCGACTGTCCATCGCTGCTGTCTGTGCCTGCAGCTGCTCCGTGGCGGACGCCAGCTGCTCCTCCAGCGTCTGTGACCGCTGCTGCAGCGTTGTCGTGGCCTCCTGCAGCTCGCGGGCCATGTCCTGTGGGTATGTGATACAGGCCACGGAATAGGGGTATGTAAATAGATGAGTAGACAAACAGGTGCGGTAGCATAGATGACCCAGTGGTGTGCCAGCTATGTCCTGTGAGTGGCCGTAGGGGAGCAGGATAGGCATGTCCTAGTAGTGTTAAGTTACATAAGGTTACATAGAAGTGCGGAAGCATGGGTGACATAGTGCGGCGCAGGCCATGTCCTGCGGGTGGCGTTAGGGGAGCGGAATAGGGTCATGTAAAACAATTCATGCGGTATGGGAGGTGCCCTAGTCGTGCGAAGGCCTGGTTCCAGATGGTATTCGATACCATGATGCAAAACCATCAGATTATTGATTGCAGCCTGCTTGACAACTTTGAAGCAGAATGGGAATCAAGGAGAAGCAGAATAGGTATACCAGTAGTAGTATATATGCACACCAGAAAAAAAGGAAACTTGCCCTAGTCGTGTGGGCACCATCTCCTGCGGGAATGCGTGAAAGCGCAGATCGGGTGTAAGTGCTGATTGGTGGATTCAGAATGAAAAACGAACCATCCTTAGGGGACGCGACAGGTGAGATGAGAGGGGCAGGGGCATTGCACGGCAAGCAGGATCTGATGAACGTGACATGACTGTGCAACATGATGCGCATTGGTGGATTCAGCCATTCTTCATTCTTCTCCCGACTAGAAGTATGGTATGCTCATGGCCCGGGTACATTAGGAAACTTCTCACCTGGGTAAGTACCTGTTATAGGATCATAATAGAGACTAGGATACTTACGCTCAAACAACTTTTCAACAGCTCTGGGTCAAAGTAGAATTCTTTCAAGTTTGCAAAGGCTTTGGGCGGGTCACGGCAACACACGGTGCACTTGGCATGGCTTGCACAGAAACATGGCTTGTACACAAAATCAACCAACCAAAGCACCACCTGCATTTGGGGCTCCACCCATCCAAAAACATCCACCCACATAGTGACGTTGACCCATCCAACCACCCATTTTCCCACACCCACCGGCATCGCGACTTCCCATATACAACAACCCACTTGTCCACACCCACCTGCATCCGGACTTCAACGGCGGCAAGCCTTGCGTGGTGGTTTCGGCCTAGTGCCAGCTGTCCCACCGCAGCTTTGCCCGACGAGCCCTTCTGGGTGTCGGTCCTCTCTGTGGCCCACTCAGCATCCGCTGCATCCCCCGGTGCGGCCTCTGCGCCCTCCTCTACCGCACCGTTCTGGCCGCCTCTACTTCCGGCCGCCGGCACGGGCAACGGATCCTCCTCGGCGACCGTGCGGGAGAGCTTGCGCAGCCGCTCCGAGTCCAGGGTGTAGCGCTCCGGGTGGTGCCCCACAAACTGGCTCAGGTGCTCCAGCTGGGACGTGATGCGTGCCAGCTCGCCGCTGGTCACGTTGCGCTCGCGCTGCAGCGCCACGTCCGTCTCCATGCTCACGTTGTACATGGCCTCCCTGTCGCGCAGTGCCCAGCGGGCCGAGAGGTGGGAGATATAGATACAGGTCGGTGCAATGATAGGAGAGATGTTACCATCACGTGCGCGTGGGGCGGGGGATAGCGGAGAATCGATGCACACGTGGGAAATAAGTAAATACAACTCATAAATCATAAATAGTAGAGATGCTGCAGTAAGAGTTACTTCCAGGTAATACGCGACATTAATCATTCTTAAAGAAGGAAGGGAGAGATTTGAAGGAACTGGTCTCACATATATATATATATATATATATATATATATATTCGAAGGAACTGGTCTCACATGCATTTATTAGAAGGAACTGGTCTCACATATACATATTCAAAGGAACTGGTCTCACATGCATTTATTAGAAGGAACTGGTCTCACATGCATTTATTAGAAGGAACTGGTCTCACATATATTTATATTCGAAGGAACTGGTCTCACATATATTTATATTCGAAGGAACTGGTCTCACATGCATTTATTAGAAGGAACTGGTCTCACATATATATACTACTATATATATATTCGAAGGAACTGGTCTCACAAGCATTTACTAGAAGGAGCTGATCTAACACGAATTCATCTGGGAGCTTGTTTTGCAGAAGGAATGCAGCCGTGAACAATGTCCAGCGGGGAGAGAAGCCATGTACAGCACAGGGTGGATTTTGACATCAGTGCAACGGCAGTGATGCCAGTCGTAGTACACCACCAAGGGGATGATCTCAGCGCAAATGCACAAGCACCCACATGAGCTGTTTGAAGGGGTGGCTGTAAATAAATATGAGGCGACTTTCATCTATATGTCACACGTGACAGCCATGTGGCAGCTGATAATAAAGCACGATTGAGCTTCTCTGCAAGGTGCCATACTGGCATTCCATGCGCCAAGCTTGTAGGTACATCACATGCCCTAACGTATTGCGATAATTCCCCAACTGGCAAGGATATAGGCGCATCCTAGCCCTAGCGGGCATCCAGGGCCCCCCTGCATGCAGCCACACTCACTGGAATCCCTGCGACATTTGCGACGCATCCTCCTCTCTCGCGGCGCTCTCCTTTTCCAACGCTGTGAGTGAACGCGCACGCCCACGCAGATAGAAGGGGGGTGTAGAGTGGAATGGGGGTGGGGGCGAGAAAGAGCGAGAGCTCACGCCAGAGAGAGAGAGAGAGAGAGAGAGAGAGAGAGAGAGAGAGAGAGAGAGAGAGAGAGAGAGAGAGAGAGAGAGAGAGAGAGGGAGGGAGGGAGGGAGGGAGGGGGAGGGAGGGAGGGAGGGAGGGAGGGAGGGAGGGAGGGAGGGAGGGAGGGAGGAGGGAGGGAGGGAGGGAGGAGGGAGGGAGGGAGGGAGGGAGGGAGGGAGGGAGGGAGGGAGGGAGGGAGGGAGGGAGGGAGGGAGGGAGGGAGGGAGGGAGGGAGGGAGGGAGGGAGGGAGGGAGGGAGGAGGGAGGGAGGGAGGGAGGAGGGAGGGAGGAGGGAGGGAGGGAGGGAGGGAGGGGGGGAGGGAGGGAGGGAGGGAGGGAGGAGGGAGGGAGGGAGGGAGGGAGGGAGGGAGGGAGGGAGGAGGGAGGAGGGAGGAGGAGGGAGGGAGGGAGGGAGGGAGGGAGGGAGGGGGGAGGGAGGGAGGGAGAGAGAGAGAGAGAGAGAGACAGACAGACAGACAGAGAGAGGACCGCCCACCTCCATGCGCGCGTCCGCCCACCCACCCACCCACCCACCCACCCACCCACCCACCCACCCACCCACCACCCACCCACCCACCCACCCACCCACCCACCCACCCACCCACCCACCCACCCACCCACCACCCACCACCCACCCACCCACCACCCACCCACCACCCACCCACCCACCCACCCACCCACCCACCCACCCACCCACCCACCCACCCACCCACCCACCCACCCACCACCACCCACCCACCCACCCACCCACCCACCCACCCACCCACCCACCCACCCACCCACCCACAAACACACGCAGCAACCACAGACACACAGACACACGCCGACACACGCAGACACACGCAGACACACGCAGACACACGCAGACACACGCAGACACACACAGACACACACAGACACACACAGACACACACAGACACACACAGACACACACAGACACACGCAGACACACGCAGACACACGCAGACACACGCAGACACACGCAGACACACACAGACACACACAGACACACACAGACACACACAGACACACACAGACACACACAGACACACACAGACACACACAGACACACGCAGACACACGCAGACACACACAGACACACATATATAGTAAGTTACCAGTAAGATGCAACAGCCAAGTCATGCAGTAATGGCCATTCTGTGGTTTACCATCCGTGTCGTATCGTGCTTCTCCTTAAAAATAAACTTAACAGCAAGGCCTTTCAGCGTTGTTTTGGTATCTTCCCATCATTTCAACAAAAACTACAGGAAAGTCAGCTTCCCTTGAAGCCCAAAACAGAATACTAAAGAAAAGGAAAAGCGCCCCTGGCCCATGCAAAGGGAGCGAGGAGGACTGGCCAGAAGGGGACTCGACCAAAAAAAAAACAACTACCCCATCCAGCTGGCCTAGCCAGAAATGCTTTGATAGAGTAAATGTCCATACTGCATGGTAGCTGGCTAACCCAGAAAGAGCCTGGAAAGAAGATAAGCCCCTACCTTGAGCCAGCTCGCCATGCGAGTTAGCCAGGGCTTCGGCCAGGGCTTCCAAGTCCTGCCGTACCCTGGGCAGAATGGTCTCTCGAGCATGGCCCTCGCGACTGACCGCCTCTTCCAGTGCTGTCGATGCTGCTTGCACCTGGCACACCCCGTGACATGCCCCAAACAGCAGCCATCGAGCCCCACAGCCAGCCAGGCAGCCAGCCGCACAGCCAGCCAGCCAGCCAGCCAGCCATATGTGCCATGGGGAGCCACACCCATCAGCATCACCCCCTCAAAGAACATTTGGGCATCGGTGCCCCACAGAGTGGAAAACCTAGGAGACATGGGGTGCTGCCATTATCCATATTGTTCATGCCCTGTCATGCCAGAGTGGGACGCAAATGCGCCGCAGAAGTCCTGACCATGCATAAAATGGACAGATAACACCGTCAATGGAACAAATGGATGTCTGATGAGCACGTTCAGGGCAGCAAGGGGAAAATGAGCCAGTTGATAGAAGCATGTCCTTAATCCTATATATTGCCTTTCAGTCCATATAGGGGGCCTTTCAAAGGTCAGAATGGAGATTTCCAAAGAGTCGGGCATATTTTATTGCCCTTGTGGCTGTTTCTTTCCCTGTCCCCCCTCACAATAAGCCATCTAACCTTACCAGACACTGCGACAACAGCAAGGACGCCAAGGGATGCTAAGGGCACCAGCCTGCTGTTCTTAATCTCTCGCACTTGCCAATTAGTCCATAAAGTTTGATTAATGACCTAATCATCTTATTACTCTACGCTCCCTGGCCGATTCATCCTATAACTGTACACAATCCCTGGCCTCTTCATTTCATACTTTAAACATAGTAGTACCTTGGCCTCCAGCTCGTCGACCCGCTCTTTCAGCCCTGGCCCGTATGCCTCCACCTCCAAGCTCAGCAGCTCCTTATCCAGCAGCTGGTCTACCACCAGCCCGTCCGCCGCGTCCTGCACTGCCCGCTTGAGCACCAGCAGGTCGCGCATGCCCGACGACACCGACGCCTCCACCTGGCCCTGCCTGCAGGGTGTCAAGTAGGGGAGTGGTCGGGACGGTGGTGGGAGTGGGGTTGCGAATGAGAAGTGAGGCGGAGGTTGATACCAGGCGCATGTGGAGCGAAAAAGGGCGAGGCAAGAAAGTGCTTGCATCTGCCGATCAGGGATCCGGGATCCAGAAAAGCATGCCAGAGAGAGAGAGAGAGAGGGGGGGGGGGGGGGGGCAGGAAAGAGAGAGAGAGAGAGAGAGAGAGAGAGAGAGAGAGAGAGAGAGAGAGAGAGAGAGAGAGAGAGAGAGAGAGAGAGAGAGAGAGAGAGAGAGAGAGAGAGAGAGACAGAGAGAGAGAGACAGAGAGAGAGAGACAGAGAGAGAGAGAGGGAGGCAAGAAAAGAGATGGGGGTGGGGTGGGTGACAGGCCAGGTATGACGGTCAGGACTAATGCAAGAGCCACCTTTGTGTCATCCTTTGGCCATCCTTTGGCAATCATTTAGGTAGTATTGGTCTACCAAGTTGTAAAATCGTGCCTCGGTGAGGCACAGCTAGAGGAAGCCTCACATCGCACACAGCTGTTGCTGTCCGCAAGAAAACCAAAGCGCTTTCCTTCACCATTATTCGTCCTTCTTTATACAACCCCGCGGCTTTACCTTAATGAGAGCTTCTGCTCCTCCTGCCGCTGCCTGCAACAAGCCTCATTGTTGCTTCCCATAAGGTTAACTTTTTCCATCATGTAACTTAATAAAATTAGAGCAGCCTCACCTTAGGTAGCCTCACCTCGTGTACAGCAGCCGCCGTAGCTGCTGGTGCTGCTGCCAGCAACGAGAGCTAGCACTAGCTCCGTGCGCCCCCCATCTCACCTCGCATACAGCTGCTGCTGCGCAGCCATGAGCAGCTTGGTGCGCCGCTCGAGCACCGCCGCCACCTCCTTGTGCTCCGCGTCGCTCGCCTTGAAGTGGATGCGCGTCTGCTGGCCGTCCGCGACAAGCTCCTGACGCAGCTGCAGGAATTAGGGTAGGGAGAACGTAAGTGCCAGGATTAAGAAGGACATTAAGAGGTGTCAGAATAAAAAGGAAGTATGGAGGTGCCAAATTTTACTTAGGTGTAGCAGTGCCAGAATACTGTGAAGAGCTGGGAAAAGGCAGGGCTTAAGAGATGATGCGCCAAACACGACATGGTGCTGTCTCGTTGTCATGCTGGAATAAGGGGAGTTAGCTGCTATGACTTGAGTATGACTGTTGCCTGTTCTACCAACGAGATGAAGGACAGGAGGTATGGAGAAATGGTGGTCTTGTAATAAGAGAGAGAGTAAGCTGTTTAGTGAATGGGTTTCACTGTATGTGGACTGGCTTGATGCCGTCTGCACACTAAACTTCAGTGTCTGGCCTTGGGTAGCACGCACTCTTGCCCTTCCTAGTGTGCTGCAGGCAGGCGGGGCACAATTGCTGCATGGCTGCAACGCTCAAGCCACCCACTAGCTCTGGCACGGAACTGTGTGGCATAAAACCTATTGTCAGCATTGTGTTATACTATTACTGTACTGTACTGTACTGAGTGCCACCATATTTTGGGTCACAACGCGCGAGTTGGTCTCAATTTTGACCAGATTGTGCTCTACTGTACCATGATATACAGAGTGACCAATGCCACCATTTTCCTCTATACATAGTGACCAACGCCACCATGTCCTTCTATCCATAGTGACCAACGCCACCATGTTCCTCTATACATAGTGACAAACACCACCGCGTCCCTACCTTGTTCATGGACGCGATGCGCGCGTTGATCTCCATCTTCACCACCTGCTCCAGCGCCGCCACGCGGTCCCCGTGCATCGTCTCCAGCCCCGTGATGGACACCTTGGTCTTGGCCAGTGCCTCGTTCACCTGAGGGGGTGAGGATGGATAGGGAGCCAGGAAACATAGGGAGTGAGAAGCGAACACAGCTGTCAAGGTAGTCAAGAGGCCAAGATAGCAGTAGCCGGCGTAGCAGTAGCCAAGATAGCAGTAGCCAAGATAGCAGTAGCCAAGATAGGTAAGTAGCGGCCAGTAGCACGGTGGAAGGCCCCATGTCAAACATGGGGCAGACATCAGCCCAGATATGTGAAGGAAAATGTGAATAAGAGGGTTGGTGGGGGTCGGGTTGTGGAAGGGCTAGGAAGCAATGGGGGAGGGCAAGGGGATGTAGAGGCAAAAGGCCATGAACCGACTGCCATGCAGATTTGCAATGGATCACCCAACCCACGTGGTCCCCTTGATCTCCCTTTCCACTACACTTCCCGTTTGCCCCTGTTCCTGCAGCTGGGGCGCAACGCATATCCCCTTCAGTTAAGATCTCACCCAGTATCATCCTCCTTCAGTTAAGATAATAAGATCTCGTTCCCCCGTCTTCAACTGCATTCCTGCACCTTCAACACAAACGCTACACTCCCCCCATGCCCCCCCCCCTTCTCTCACCTGCTCCCGCAGCTTGACCTCCCGCGCCTCCCGCGTGCGCTTCTCCTCGGTGAGCACGCCCGCCACCTCAGCAAGCCCCGCATCCAAGTCCCGTCGCAGCGCCGCCTGCTGCTCCAGCCGCGCGGCATGCTCTTCTTCTAGCGCCCGCTGCAGCGCCGCAATGAGCTCGGCCGCGCCGCGCTTGTCCGCCGCGTCGCGCACCGCAAAGTCACGGATGCCCTCACCCACGACCTTGGCCTGGGAGTGGGCGTGGGGAGGGGGGGGAGAGGCAGGGCAGGGGGAAGGAACCAGGGGGAATGGGATGCGAGGATGTAGTAGTATAGGTTTGGGGCCAGCGAGGGAGGAAAGAGGGCCATGATATGGGAAAGGAGGAAAGGGGCGGAAGTTTAGAAGGGAGGGGAAGGGAGGGGAAGGGAGGGGATGGACGGCAGATTTATGGTGGGAACGAGATGCATGGGTTCAAAAGGACGAGCGATAGTTTACGTGGTTCTAAGCAGCTGTTGTTTTACTTGTCCCTCCAGGTATGACAATCCACCACTTGATTAACCATTGGGAATGGACAACAAGCGAAAGGATCGGTGTTGGACACATCTCAATATTCTGTGCAGCAGCACTTTGTACAGCATCAGAGCCAAGGCCGAGCATTTGATACTACCTTTTGGCATGGCTGACTTTTATGGCCGACTCTTTGCGCAGTGTTGCGACGTTGGCTCGGCTTGTACACCGTATCACTAGACAGGGTCTGCGTCCCTGCTGCCACCCATACTTGCCATCTCTCGCTCCTCCACTGGTCGAATCCTATACTGCTCACGTCTTAATCCCGGCTTGCGTGTCGCTATAATAATTTCCTTCTTTTTTGAGATCAGAAAAAAAACTCTCCTTAATGATTCTTTCTTTTTCTTCTATACGAAAACGCCTAAAGGGTTCGGTAGCAGCATCCTGAAAACAGGAAAAATATTAATGTTTTTTGTTGTGATAAGGACTCACAAACGATGCCACCCGCTCCCTTGACATCGTGCTCCTCCACCACCCCCTAGTAACCTTCCATGGCCTGAAGCCCGGCCTGACTTGTTCAGCATGTCACGAACAGGGTGTGGCTATGCCCCACCTCACACACAGAATGCCTTAAGTCACCCACCGCCGTCATTTCTCGCTCCTCCACTGCCTGCTCGGTCTCCCGCACACGCTGCAGCACGCTGTGCGCGTGGCCCTCGAGCATGGCCACCGCCTTCTTGTACAGCCGCGACTCCAGCTCCGACATGTCGCCTTGGAACCGCGTCAGCACCTCGGCGGTCGAGCGCGCGTACTCCACCGCGCGGTCGCTCTCCTGCGGCGCAGCAGGGCATTAAGGAAGTTGGTAGCGAGAAGGGTAAAATCTATTAACACTCTCCTGCGCGACCGCAGCGTGTGGTTGATACCAAGACCTGGCAGTAAGAAAAGTAAACTTGTAATACAGTAGTACTACTATGTAATAACGAATTCAGAGGGAAGCTTTGATAAGGTTGAGCAACCTTACAACATTGCCAGGAGCGCCTCTCCTTCCTGCTCTTCTGCATCACTCACCCGGTTGAGCGCCTCACGAAGTCCCTGCAGGCGCTGCTCCAACTCCATTGTCTCCGCTCGCGCCTTGGCCTGCAGCGCAGCCAGCTGGTCGGCCGCACGCCGCTCCGCCTCCAGCACCTGCTCGCGCGTGCGCTCGCCGCTGGCCGCCGTCACCTCCAGCCGCTGCGCCACGGCCGCCAGCACGGGCCGCGTGGCGTCGCCCTCCTGGCGCAGCGCGTCCACCATGCCCGCCAGGATGCCCACCTGGCCAGGGGGTGGGAGTTGGATGCAGGCATGCACGCGCAGGTGCGATGGCCAGGTGAGAGAGGGGGGTAGGGGGGTGGGAGGGGAGGGAAGGTACGCACATTGTCACACTCTCATGCCGTGTCACACTTGTGATAATCGTTCCTTTTCACACAGGCTTTGTAATTTCCTAATAAATTGTATAGCCCGAGGTACCAGAAATCATCACCATGAAGGATCACCAGATGCTATTGGAAGACCACCATGAAGGGTCACCAGATGCTATTGGAAGACCACCATGAAGAATCACCAGATGCTGTTGGAAGACCACCATGAAGGATCACCAGATGCTATTAGAAGACCACCATGAAGGATCACCAGATGCTATTAGAAGACCACCATGAAGGATCACCAGATGCTATTGGAAGACCACCATGAAGAATCACCAGATGCTATTGGAAGACCACCATGAAGGATCACCAGATGCTATTAGAAGACCACCATGAAGGATCACCAGATGCTATTGGAAGACCACCATGAAGGGTCACCAGATGCTGTTGGAAGACAAGTGGTGTTGGGGTCTTCCACGCAGAGCTGCCATGCTATGCATCCCCTTCTCTATAGATCCACTGGGTGGGTGGTGATGGGTAGGTGGGTGGGAGGGTGCGTGGCATCACCGAGTGGGAGAAAAACCAAGGGCGGTTGTACAGGCACGCCAACATAAAGCAGACCATAGGTTGGGAATGTAAGCATTGTTGTGCTTCCAAAATTGGCAAAGTGACCAGTTCAACAACAAACAGCACAGCGTCTCCATGCCAATGCTTGCCGGTCAGCAGCTGTGCTTTGCATTGCTGCCTTTTTTGCCCTCTGCACTGGGGGGGCTAACTGCAGCTGTGCCAACTACAACTGATCAATAAAAATACGAGCTATGCTGAAGGGTCACTATCAGCTGGGGCACATGTAAAGGTCACCCTGGGCCCTGGCAGCCACCCCGGGCCATAACAGCACGCACCTGAGCTGCCAGCTGTTGTTCCCTCACGCGGTCCGCGCCGCGCTGCTTGACCGCCTGGTCTTCCTTGGTGCGCAGCTCCCCCATGAGCGCCGAGATCTTGGAGTCGATCAGCCCGTCCATGCGCGCATAGTAGGCCCGCGCATCGCCTGCGCCACCACAGGATGCAGACCATGGGGCATGGGCAACGGGATCGTGAGGCCATTAAGGGCATGGGCAAACACAAGATAGCCGAACACGATGTGGGCAGCCGGCGGTTGAACGTGGGCAATAAGACATGGGCAATAGTATCATGAGGCCTTTAATATGATATGGGCGAAAATAAGATCCCCAAACTCAATGGGGGCGATTGAACATGGGCAATAAGACATGGGCAAAAGGATCGTGAGGCCTTCAATATGACATGAACAAACACAAGATAGCCAAACTCAATGTGGGCGGTTGAACGTGGGCAATAGGACATGGGCAATGTGGACTTGCCCTCATCGACAAAAAAAAAAATGTGGGGTGAACACAAAACATGCAAAGATGTGAAGGTGCCTGAGGCTGTACTCGTTCTGCCCGCGACAATTTGGCAAGTGATAACCAGGACACATGTGCAGGCAAAACACAAAAGATACTGGAGATGCCAGCACGGCCACTGGCACATGCGTGTATGGCGCAAGCACGTGCATCATGCCAACCACTCTACCAACCAAGGTGCAGAACAGTCAAGCCCCCAACGGCAGCACACTCTGCCTTCGATATGCATGTCGCCGCAAGCATGAGTGGCACCAGCACGGGACACCCCTTGTTTCCTAGTAATGCCCCCTAATTATGACTCACCAATTTCACCACGAGTATGCCAACGATATTGCATGGCTAGCACCACATACACTCAGCATATTTTGAGTTCAACCTGAAACACCCTATCTGTGGCATTCACGAGGCACATCCCCCTGGCCGCACCTGCGTCCATCTCCATGCGACGCCGCATCTCTGCCATGCTGCTCTCCGCCACGCTTAGCGCTGCAGTGACGGAGGCCAGCCGCGACTCGAGTTCTTCAGCCCGCTGCAGGGCCATGCGGCCCTCCTCTCGGGAGCCAGCGGTGCCCCTGGAGGTAAGAGAAATTAGGACGCATGTGGGGTGCCAGCTGTTATTTGGGAAGAAGTGCTAACTGTGTCCAGAAAAACTGGGCGTAAACTTAAATGATACCAAAAAATGCAGGGGCGTGAAATTTTCAATTTGACAGAGAGCCTTCTTATTTCAGCTCCAGAAAAAGGGCACAGGTAAATGAGGCAATAAGTACAAATTCACATATTTGATGCACTTGTCAGTACACATGCATAGCATGACGCAGCTCACAGGTGTCCACAGGGGCAGCATTTGCCATGGGGCATAACTGTAACATCATGGACACGCATGGTCATCTGCCGGAGAGAGTGCATTGGTGTTGTTACTGGGACGACTTGAAGGCAGAAAACATGGATGGGACAAGAGGCCTTCCAGCATTCATGCCCTCACAAATCTGCGATCCATACACGAAACTACAGTACGGAAGCTACAGGCAGCAAAAACTAAACATGGGCCTAAGCGTATATTCAAAAGTATTTTTATAAACTACGAACGAAAAGTTTCAGTCATCGCAGAAAATGCAAACCATGTCCTTGCCATGGCTGGCCTGGCAGTACCCAAAGGCCAGATGAAGGTTCTCATCTTGGGTTAGGATAGTGGTAGCAACCAATTAGGGCTACAAATAAGAAATCCAAAGACCACGATGCAGTACCGCAGATACAATAAGTACTCATACCGCTACCATCACTATGTAATAAACAAATAGGAAATCCAAAGACCATGATGCAGTACCGCAGATACAATAAAAACTCCTACCGCTACCGTCATTACGCAATAAACAAATAAGAAATCCAAAGACCATGATGCAGTACCGCAAATACAATATCTACTCATACCGCTACTGTCATTACGTAATAAATGCTGTTGTCACAGCAACAGTAAACTATATCGGCACTACTCCTAGTCTGATCACCAACATAGGAATCATGCTGCCATGTAAAACTGTAATGGTTGTCAGGTCAAGTTGCTATGAGCAAGAAATAACTGATACGTGACTTCCCGAGAACCAGCCACATCTACCATCAGCTACCAAGTACTAGAACTATCGTGCCTCCATATTACCGTAATAATTGCTAGCCACTGATTAGCCAATTGTGGATGCATGGGCTGCTGTTGGCCCCTGAAGGGGCGTCGGCAAAAGCACTCACCTTTCCAAGCCGCCAGCTCGGCGTTCCAGCGCAGCGACTCGTGCTAACACCTCAGGGTTCTGGACAGCCGCCTGGCAGTGAAGGGGAACAGACGCAGCAGGGAGCTAAATTTGAAAAATTATGAGTAAAGAATAAATGCATAGGAAGGAAAGTGAAGATCTCAATGTATAAGTTAAGTGAAGAGGAGAGGAGAGGACGGGGCAACACCGGGCAGGGCAGGGCAGGGCAGCGCAAGGGAAGGGAGGAGGTGGTTGATGAATAACAGCATGCAGAAATGGCACCTGAAAGTCCATAGCCAATAAGAAAGCAACTATCAATGATATAATCCAAGCAGGCCTAAAAGATCTGTCAATAGGCAATTTTATCAGAACCCTATTGAAATTATCAATAGGAAATTTTAGTCTGGCTCTGTAGTATAAGATATCAGAACCCGCCCCGTTGGAGCACGGAAGAGTAAGATTTACGGTGTCACCGGGGCAAGACAAACTCTAAGATCAAGCTTGCAAGTTCCTGCTCTCCCAGATTTTCCGGTGAATTCTCACCGCCAGAATTGTGCAGCACAAGAAAAGTTGTTCGATAACAAGAACCTGTCCTCCATATCAGCTAATGGTAAACTTACACTAACCGGCCCAACATCCACATGGCAATCGTAGTCACCCTGAAACACTTCATGGCTTAGAAGCCAGGATTCTGCCTGCACGCACTGCACCGCCAGCTGCCACCTCTCGAAAGGGACCGTTGCCTGGTACGCACAGGTGCCACAGCCATTGCATTTGGCTGCTGTGGCCGATTCCTGAAACCAGTTGATTACGCGCAGCCCTCTCGAGCTGTGCCCAACGCTTGGCATGGCTTTTTGGAAGACTAGGATTGTGATCCAAACCATTATGACTGTTAGCGGAGGGCTTATGGACATGATGGCTAGAATATCGCGTAGGTCCGTGCGTAGTACTTGCGCGCACATAGCTCTAGTGGTGAGTCATCTTCTATAGATTCAGCAATACCGGACATATTGGCACCCCTCTCCGGTAAAGAGGTTTTTCGCAGTTGGACTGTTTCGAAACGTTAAGTGAGATGCCTTCGGATCAGGAGACTCTTACAGCCGCGAAATCATGCCAAAGGTCCTATGTTCGATCCCTTGCTGGTAGCTTCTGAGCTTTCTTATTTTCTGTGTTCTGCGGAATCTCAGATTTGGGCCGCTAGCGTTTTCACGTTTGTTGCTTTCTGATCTGACAACAAGGGCGGCTTGTATAACTGAGCCTCCACACCTGGGCCCCCACAGGGAAAGTAATCCCCACGAATAGGCCAGATATCCATAGAACCAATCTATAGAAACTATGCTAATTAATTAATTAATCCATACAACCAATCTATAAAAACTAGGATATCGATATCCACCCATGACTTCAGAATTGCTAATGGTAAAAAAGCACAGGGCAATGACTTTGCCAAATTGAACACGTGCCGATGAAGAGCACACAGCAAGGAACGTTGCCTTACTTCGCAGGCGGCCAGCCTCTCCTCCACGGTCGCGAGAGAGGAGGGGCCCACCGGTGCCAGCCGTGATTGGACGGATGGCAGGTCGTGGGGGGCGCTGGGCGGCCGTTGGAGCTGAGCAGGGTCAGGTAGGAATGCCTGCAGGGTCATTGGCAGCAAGAGGGCAAGGGGGCAACGACAGGACTTCAGGATTTCCTGCGCGTCACTTCTTATTGGGAAGCACACTCTGGGCAAAGAAGCCTACAGTCAACAGGGTCATGGACAAGTGGGTTACCAAGGTGACGACAAGTGAAGAGCGCCAGCAGTAAGGAAGCATTATCAACAAGTTAGTAACCAAGCCATTGAAAGTCCACCAGAACGCTTAAGCAGAGCGCAAGAGGGGTCGAGTTAACAAAACCATCGGGTAAATTACCCTGTGCGCTAAGGAATAAAAAATAATGTGGAGTTACTGACTTTGGCGCAAGGCATGAAAATTGCTACTAAGTTGATAGAGAAGGTCTATACATTAATGCTAGCGCCATATATCAATGAACCTGTCTACAGAGCTCTGGAAAGTGCCACATATTGAAGGGAAAGGTTCATGGATAAGGGCGAGACAGGGACATGGGAAAATTCTTGTTACGGTGGGAGAGGCTCATATGGTGATGAGAAAAAGCCATATCCTGTAAATGTTGAAATCCGGTGGTGCACATGCTTCGTAGCCTTTCCAGCATCAGACACAAACACTGCTGGGGTATGGCCACTTGAATGACTACGTATGCCCAACTAACCATCGGCTGCTAATTGGCTACCCCGGTGGTTGTATCCTGTAATCCCTTGGGGTCAAGATAATAGGACATTGTGTTCAAGATAGAATGACCAGCATGGCGGCGTTTGCGATGATAGACGCCAAAGTTTGTAGGTAATTCCTCTAAAAAAAAAAAAGCACCTCAAGCGACAAACCTCCAGGCGTTGTTAGCGGTTGAAATCATCGGCATCCCGCATCATTCACATGCCAGCATCGGTGTTACTACCTGACTGTGCCAGCTGGCGGAGAATACACTATATTTTCTCGTGACCATAAGGGTTTTTTAATGAGAAACACGCCCCAACCGTACATACGCATTGGTTGATAACACCTGCACGTAAACCAATTCAGTGATAGGTGTTACCAACCATCCCGCGAGACGAGAACCAATATGCGCACATGGGATGCAGGGCTGTCTAAAACAGTCGTTAGGGACATGCGCGTATTTCTCGAATTTATCGAAACATAGGTCTTACCTTGCGTGGCGGAGGGGACGGGGGAAACACTTCGTTTGGATTTTGCAGTCCTTGCGGAAGACCTCGGTATGCAATTGGCGAGAGAACACCAAAATATTTCCCGGCCGTGCCATCAGGGGCAGCAAGGTCAGCCAACCCCCTAGGGCCGTTCGGAGTCTGCTGTCCTGCTGCAGCGAATCCAACGTTCGGGATCTCAAGAGGATTTGGCTGCCTCGCGCGGCCACCACGGGCGGAGGAACCTCCGCCCATTATGCCCCACATGTTATCATCCCGACTTCTCGCCATTTCCCTTGAATTATTTGTCTACATCGTGGATCCCTTGCTAGTACGTCAACTTGACTTGATGAAAAAAGAACAATTTAACAAAAAAACTGAACTCATTTGCTATGTACAAGCTAAGCCATTGCAGTCAAATGAGCGCCATAACAGGGGCCGTGCTTTAAAATGGCATCATGCCTGACCAGGCTACAAGCTGTATTTAGTTCTGTGCGACACGTGTCGCATGCTGGTTTTCCTTTTCCGGGCTCTATCCCAGCATTGACCTTTTGTTGTTTCCGGGAAAATATTAATGGTGGCAGGATGGGTGTTGTTTATTTCCATTTAATTAACCGGGCTTAAAGTTAACCAAAGTATGCCACAAATAGCCAAAAGCTTAGTTGAGCCTTGTTGTTGTTGCCCACGCCGCACAGCATTGACCTGAATTGACTAGGGAACTTGGCGCCGGCCGTCCAGTTGTCTTCTATTAACGGCCGGCGGGGGCCGGAAGTCGGTCTGATCGAGGTCCCGCTTGATCCAACGAGATGAGCCCGCACTGAAGGAAAAATATTTTGGGGCCCCGTCGTGCAACAAGCCTTCATGAATGATTCATGATTGCCCGCTGAACTAATTAAATAGATCAACCACTTTGCAGGCCTCTAAAATCCGTTCTCACGATTTTAAAATAAATAGATCAACCACTTTGCAGGCCTCTAAAATCCGTTCTCACGATTTTAAAACAACCCTGTGCAGTAAATTGCCTCCGTGAGGACCGTGCAAAGTCATAGGCAG
Source organism: Mesostigma viride (assembly GCA_009746045.1). Lineage (NCBI taxonomy): Eukaryota > Viridiplantae > Streptophyta > Mesostigmatophyceae > Mesostigmatales > Mesostigmataceae > Mesostigma > Mesostigma viride. Next base: position 255,650 of record RPFO01000448.1, read on the forward strand.
GCATGACGTAGTTTAGCTATTCGGCTTTGTGTCAACTCGTGCTAGGGACGAGAGGATGATAACAAACTGGGGGGCCTTCATCTATAATTCATGTGGAGGCATCTCTGTTGGGGCATTGCCACAAGCAGCATTATTAGTGCATACCATGGCTGGGTAATACGGTTGCCGTGCTCACTATCCCCACATCCATGGTCAGGAATGCATCTAGACATGACTGTCAGCAGCACCATGGGAACAATTTGCTTCATGAAGTCCATGCCCGATAAACCTCCCTGACTTAAAATGGCACTCCCGTCAGCTCTAGCGAAACGCGGTAGGTATTTGCTGCCATCTCAGCTTTGGGAAAAAAAGCCAACGTACGCAGTGGGGATTTTTCTAGTAGTAATGTATAGTAAGGCTTTCACATTGTTGCTGGGGGGCTTAACGCGTTAAATGCAGCACGTTATCGTGGATGCCACGCTAGGCAGCTGTGCAAATAAGTCCACCTTATGTCCACTCCCGAAATTATAACCTTGTTGTCGAGTTAGCTGGTATGCTCCACATTCGTCCTGGTTTGCCCAGGGAGCACCCACCTGGCTGGCGCTGATCGGCCTCGTGGGAGTACATGCTTTAGCTCCGCGTCGCCGCGCCATACCTAGCTAACGCGCTGGCTCAGTATGCCGCTATAAAATAAACCTACGTCTGGCTTATTGTTTTGCTTCCTTTTCATTGCGTGTTGCGTGTTTTCTCACATTTCCCGTGTCATTTCATACCCAGGATATGAGCGGCTGGGGATAATCGGCAAGGTAATCACTATACTGCCATCCTCAACCAGAATTACGCACACCAAATACGCACATGCACACCATACAGGCGCTTATACATGTATATACTAATCCTGCTCTGTTTTGCAATTATAACGAACTTAATGCATATGGCTTAGACTACCAACACGATCGCGCCACTGAGATTTCAACCACACTAATGTCCCACCCATGCTTATCCTGGCGCTGGCGGCCAGAAGAGCGGTGCTCGCTGTGGACGTCACCATGCCCTGCCAACAGCTTCCTCGACCCCTCAACCCACGGTTAATAGTCAGGTGTTTGAATGTCGTAATGCACCACCCATGAAATACAGCAAGGGAACGCGAGGGTGCACGGACCATTGTTAGCTGAGGCAAAGTGCCATACCCATTTCTTTGTAGCTTGGTATGCATGACTGGTGCTGCTGGCTGGCATTGAAGCCACCATGCTTAGTGTGGCCTTGAAGGCAGAATAAATCATACGATTTAATTATTCATCCAGGTATAGCGAAATCCTACTAGAAATGAATACAACCGCCGATTCCGCTGCACGGCTGTTAAACACAGTTCAACCGGTGTAAAGTCAGCGCTAGCTAACTGAAGCAAGCCTGAGCTGTGCTGGTCTGGAGATTATCTGGCTCACCGCTCACCCCACCTGGCAGGGCAACTTTGGGAAGATCTACAAGGTACGCTGCCCGCAGGATGGGCGCGAGTACGTCCTCAAGAAGGTGCCCGCAATGTCCGTGGAGGAAGTGGAGGTACGCACATAAGAGGCACCAGCACACCGCCTATTTGCTGCCTGGTAGCAACACCGTGCTTCTCTTGGTGGTGCTGACTTGCTAGTGTCTGCGATGTCCGTGGAGGAAGTGGAGGTAAATAAGAGGCACCCGCACACTGCATATTTTCTGCCTAGTAATAGCTGTACGTTTCTCTTGGGTGTGCTCAATGGACAGCACCCTCCATGTCAGGGTAGGGCATGGAGTAACCCGACAGCATGGGGCTACGGGCACTTGGGTTGAGGGTGTCCTGGGCGGCCACGGGCTCGGCAGCGCAGAATGGGAGCATGTGTAGGGACATGGGTTCTATGTGTAGGTAGCCGCCTCTGGGAGCATGTGCAGTAGCGCTTATGCTGATGCCTCCCGAATGTACCCTTACAACGTACGTACGTACGTACTGCAAAATAGCTCCCAAAAGTTAGCCGTACACGCCACAAAAATACCTCAAAGTCTCCATGCAACAGTTAAGCGTACACCAAGAAGGGCCACTACGACAGCAGGTGGTGCGGCACTGCGTGTGTGTGTGGTCACTATAGTATAGTATAGTGTGTGGGGGGGGGGGTTAGCGGGGGGTGCGGCAACGTGCGGGGTAGCGTGTGCGGCACCCAATATCGATTTCCCTTTTTTTCGGCCCCCCTCTCGGGCTCTCCCCGTGTGGGAGCATGTGTAGTGGCGCGTGTGGGAGCATGTGTAGTGGCACGTGTGGGAGCATATGCAGCAGCACGTGTGGGAGCGCGTGTGGGCCAGAATGGGCCGCATGGCATTCACACTGCGGCTTGGACTGCGGGATTTTTCGATACGGGGGGCGAGAATTAGGGGGAAGGACAGGACTGAGGGAAGGGGAAACACTGGAGAGTTCCACGAAGGACAGGGGGGCCGCGGCGGACATTGGAACAAGACAGGAGCCACGTGGACCTGGGATGGATGGACGTTAATCAGCCAGAAATTACTTTTTGCGAACTACCTCCAAACTAGATTGCCCCGTTCATCAAAGGCAGGGATACAGCACGTACGTGGCATACGTCGTCGTATTCTTTTGTTGTTATCGTCACAGCTGTATTCTTTTATTAAGGAGACAACCAGCGCAGGGCAGAAATCCAGCTGTATTCTTTTATTGTTACTATCACAGCTGTATTCTGGGTTTGCTATCATCATCATCATCATCATCATCATCGTAGTATTTAGTCTGTAGCATCCATATGTCACCCTGTGATTAGCTGCTACGATGTGTTTACTGAGTAGTGCATGACCTACTGTCACCCTGTGATTAGCTGCTACGATGTGTTTACTGAGTAGTGCATGACCTACGCACATGCTGGGTGTTTGCGCCTCGCTCGCATTTTCTTTACTTGGCCCTGCAGGGCGCGATGCAGGAGGTCAAGCTTCTGGCATCGCTCAATCACCCGAACGTGGTGCGCTACAAAGAGGCCTTCCATGACGACGAGGAGAACGATCTGTGCCTGGTGAGTATAACCAAGGGGCCAGGACATGGGGATGGCTACTGGATTATATAGGACCTATTAATGTGATGAAGGGAATGAGCTGTGCCTGGTAAACTGAAGTATGCGGCTGTATACAGGGGCGATGTTGAGGACTGGACTGAAGGGATTGACGTATCAGGACCATTGCCTGGGATGCGAAGTCAGGGTGACTAGATGGGTTGACCGCTAAGTAAATAGAGGGATGAGAAAAGAAGTCTGTGTGTATAGCCAAGCAACTGGGCAGTGAATGAGATAGATTTTATTATTGAATTATGTTGATGTTTGCCACAGCGATGAGCAGGACGACCTCTGCATGGGTTCAGGCAAACATGGTGACGGTCTGTCACATTTTGTCGTATAATGGCGTGATTTGGTAAAGGGTCATCACTTGGTTCCACGTGGGGTGGGGTGGTAGCGGTGGGTGCATGGCAAGCCAGCGGATGGCACGCAAGGCATCTCAACGCAACAACCACAGCTGGTGCAGGAGAAGAACAGGCTGGAGTTAACTCCCCTTTTAGGAGTGTCGTGCTGTTCGAGTTCAATGTACATTGCCAGCGTACTGTCCCGTGGCGAGCGAAGTGCATCGCTTTATGGTCTCAAGAGGGAAGAAAGCAAATCCTCTGTCGCCAGATGCCAGCAGCGCAGGGAATGCAGGCAACTCGCATGTGCCCGTTAAGTTAGGGATGCATGTACACACGCATACGCACACATGCGCACGCACATTGACCCACAGACATTGTCCATCCCCCTTCTAACCTTCACCATCCCAAGGCCCAAAAGCCATCTGGCGAAAGTGGCATTTCCATGCCACCCACATGGCATGTAACCAATGAGATGTACTCACATGGCCTAGTACAGCTTAGAGGTACACTGTCAAACAACATGGTTATTCCTGACTCCGGAGTGTCCCCCTTCCCCCTATTTTTCCCCTTCCCCTTCCTCCTATTTTTCCTGGCCCAGATCATGGACTACTGCGAGGGCGGCGACCTGAGCACGTACCTGAAGCGCATGCTCGATGAGGGGCAGAACGTGCCAGAGGCTTCCATCTGGCGCTGGCTGTGCCAGCTGCTACTCGCGCTCGACTACCTGTACAGCTGCCGCGTGCTGCACCGGGACATCAAGAGCCAGAACATCTTCCTGTCGGGCTCGCCCCCTCGGCTGCTTATTGGTGACTTTGGCGTCGCAAAACAGGTGTGTATGCCACCCTTCTTCATATTTGCTTGGTCTGTGGAGGGTGCTAACTGTTGTTACCCACAAATCTATGCCAAATGGATTCCCAGCAAATGGACGGCTCGTGCGCGACTTTGGCGTCGCGATGGGCATATGCCTTGTGTCTCTTTATGCGTGCGCGGTCTAACAGGCTAAGGTCTATCGGGCACTCAGATTTCGCTCTCAAGTAGATGCGGGATGGCACGGATGCTTGCCATCAACACAGTCACCACTTCTTGGGGGGTCCCTGGGATGGGTGCAACGATGTCAACAAGTAGGCGTCATTTTTCTTGTGTACTTTATTATGACGCTGGGAGCACTGTGATCGCCGAAAGCATGTGCGATGCATGTAAGCTTGAAAAGCTGCTAAGAGCACCCTGACAGCTTCTTTCTAGTGACCGCCTTACTGTGCTGTTATGGTGCACTTTTACCCAGCAAGTTCATGATCCAGAGTCAGCACACCTCGAGAGAAGCTTCTTCTCCTCTAAAATTCATTTCTGTACCCCTCTTTTCTACTTTTGTGGCAGCAAACTGAAACTCCTGGCCTAGTATGCGGCCACTCTCCCTAATCAACATGTTTGCTTGCCCCACACCTGACCTCTTCTCATGTTGGCTGTGGTCGTTGGGCACATTACTTGTCTCCGTGACAGCTGGACGCCACGCTGGAGATGGCCAAGACGCCCATCGGAACCCCCTACACGATGGCGCCAGAGATGTTCAACGGCAAGCCCTACAGCTTCAAGGGTGACATGTGGGCGCTCGGCTGCGTCATCTATGAGGCCTGCTGCTACAAGCAGCCGTTCGCGGGCAGCAGCTTTGGCAACGTGGCCATGAAGGTCATGAACAAGGACCCTGAGCCGCTGCCAGACAGGTGAGAACCTGGCACGCTGCCAATGCACGACGTCAGTGGTCTACTGGCTAGCTATAGTGGCCGTGGCTGTGGCTGGGAGACTGTGGCTGTTGCTTTCGTCTGCCGCCTTTTGCTCGCTTACAAGTTAGTTGTGACAATCGCAAGATGTCTTCAACATTTTTCTTGGCATCTCTACAGATTTATGGGAATATCTTCCTATTGGTTCTCCCTGGCCCAGCTGTTGCGCCATTGGTGCCCTTGTTGCCATTCCATGGCCCTCTCTACGTCCCGCCCTTCCCCCCCCCAATCCGTCCACCCCCTTTTGCTTCGTAGGCCCCTCCGCATCCGCCTCCTTCCATAGTTTCCCCCTTGCCTATTTGGCATGTTTATTGTTTTCCTCCCCCCTCCCCTCCCAACCCTTCCAACTAATGTGCCTTTTCTTTTGGTGCCCCCCCACCAGGCTGAGCGAGGAGCTGCGCGGGGTGATTTCGCAGCTGCTGTGTCGCGACTCGCGCCGCCGCCCGCTCGCGTCAGACCTCCTGCACACGCCACGGTTGCGCCAGCTGGCGGAGGCGTACATCGCTGAGGTGGAGCGCGAGGGGCGCTACGAGGGCGGCACGTGGCGGCACGGGCTCATGATCAGGTACAGATGCGACGCACAGCTTACTCCCGGTGTGGCTAGGCTGTTCCCGTTCTTGTGAGTACATAAGTGGTTGCAAGGGTTTGGTATAGGTTGTTTGCGGCAGGACTTCATGACAGGCGGCCAGGTTGACCTGGTTTCACTACCAGGTTTGGATTACTTACCTAAATCCTTTAGAGCAGGCTTGCTAGTCCTGTCGCTCGCACAAGAGCCTCATGTTAAGTACATGGAAATAGAGCGATGGGGTGGAGGGGGGGGGGTATAAGTGCCAACGGGGGCTTGCAAGTGTCTTATTCACTGCTATGTTCTTACTTACCAGAAGGGGCCTTACTTACCAGAGGGGGCCTAATGTGAAGTCTAATCACCGGATGTTGATATTTGAGTACTGTGTGGAGACGCCTGCTGATGATACATTGCCAGGTATATTCGCATGGCCATCTGCTATATACCAGTGTTTGAGGTACATGCTTGGTGGAGGGGATGGCCATCGCACTTGCCCCCTCCTCAACATGCCCCTTTCCTTCTCCCCCCCTCCTTCCATTCCTTTCTTCCCTCCCTCCTCCCTTCCCACCCGCCTCCCGTTTTTCCCCTGCGCAGCTCCCCCGATGAGGAAGACAGCGGCGCATCCGGTAATGACAGCGCCAGCGAGGGCAGCGACGAGCTCGAGATGATCGACCTGGCGGGAGACAGCAGTAGCCTCAACGCCGAGAGTGGTGGCGGGTCGTTTGACAGCAGTAAAGAGGACCTGTGGAAGGAGAACTCCTGCATCGACCCGCGCCGGCTGGTTGCTGCCGCACGCCACGCGGCCGCCGTAGCCGCCGCCGCGGCCGCCCCCCCGCCAGCAAAGCCCGTGGCAGCGGCAGGCCTGTACGAGGTACGCACGGGGGAGGACGACGGCTGGGGGTCGACGGAAGGCAGCGAGATCAGCCCCGCGTGCGGGCGCAATGAGACCGCCGAGGGGGTAGCTGATGAGATCAGCCCAACGAGGGGGGCGTTACGAGCGGGCGTCGTGGCGGGAAGCGCGAGGGCCAAGAGCGGGCTGTCTCGGCCCGCTGCCGCGGCAGCAGCGGCGACAGGAGCGGGGTCCCGGGCGAGCCAGCTGGGCAGGGACGGCCGGGAGGCCGGCGCCGCGACCCAGGGACTCAGGGGGGGGGGCGAGGGCAGCGGGGACGAGAGCGACGGCGGCGCGAGCGAGCTGGCGGGGGAGCACGACGGCAGCGGTGGCGCCGCACCGCGGGGCCAGCGCCCGACCAGGGGCCGTCCCTCCATCGCCGGTTTCGCGAGCGACGACGAGGGCGATGACGGGCGCGGGGGCGAGGTTCCCCCCCACGAGATCCGGCGGCCGTCCACGTCACTGCGGCTGCAGCCAGGGACCCTGGACGAGCCCGAGCTGGCGTCGTCGCCCTCGTTCCGGTCGCACGGGTTGGCGCTGCGGGGCGCGCGGGGGGGCGCGTCGAGGGGGGCCCGGCGGGCGGGCCCTGGCAAGGCCGGCACTGTCCACTTTGTGGCACCTGTCACGGATGACCCGGTGGCAGAGTTGCCGCGGCGGGCAGGGGGCGAGGGGAACCCATGGGACACTGACCGGGGTCCCGTGGGCGCGGTGCGGCGGAGTGGCCGTAACGTGCTTGCGATGAGTGCGGACAGCGGAGGTTACCTGGTGCAGCAGAAAAACCCGGGGGGTGGGAGGGGGGGGCAAGCGCAGGGGGAGGGGGCGCGAGAGGGGAGGAAATCGGGTGCCCCTGAGGGTGGTCGTACCGAGGGGTACGATGGGCGGGCAGGGGACGAAGGGGCAGAAGGGCACGGGGAAGGGAGGGAGACTTGGCCGTGCGAGTCCTCACAAAAAGGCGGCGAGGACGATTTGCATGCCATGAGCAACCCGCGGCGACCATCATACCCGTTGCAGGAGGCGAGCAGTGGCGGGTGGGCCGATGGCGGGCACACTCAACCAGCGAGTGGCAGGGGAGGGGCGGGTGGCGGCAGTGGCCGTAAGCTTGCGGTGAAAGGGTGCGGTTCGGCGGACGCCCACAACGAGGGCGGCAGCACGCCCGTGATGCAGTTCCAATCGGAGGCGGGTAACAGCAGTACGGCATGGGCAAGTCGGGGGAGTTTTGAAGAGAACCCGCGGCCGCAAGCAGCTAGCTCTGGCGGCGGTGGGACTCCGCTCCAGCCCATGAGGTCCCTGGGCATGTGGTCGTCCAGTGGCAACATGCTGGAGGACGCAGAGGACCTACTCCCCGTGCTCCCCTTGCAGAAAGGTAAGCTTATGGGTGATGTATGATGGGTTATATAGCTACTAGTAGTAGCTAATAATACTAGTATGGGTTATTTGTTGATTCTGGTATGGGGCATTGGCAACTCGCTGCTTGTGCTCCCCTTGCAGGGAAGGGAGTTCTTGGGCTGCTTACAGATTCTTGGCATGGCATGGGGGGTTGGTGCCCAAATGTCCCTGCTTGCCCTGCTAAAAATGACGTGAGCTGAGATGCAACTTGTTCATGTTTGGATCCGTGGCCTGCTGGAAGAAGGGCCAGGCAGCACCGTACCATTCCTAGGGTGCACTGTGGGAGGTAAAAAGATTGGCACGGGGAGTGCTGTATTGTACTGACGCGTAACAATCACAATATTTACTTGTTTCATGTCCAGGCCACTGGTGTACATTTCAATCTTTCTAGTTGCTTTTTTCGATGCTTGTGCGTTTGTCTTAATGTCCAATCCTGGAGAAACAGCCTCATCTCTGCCTCTTGCATGTTCGCTAGCCACAATCGCGACTATTTCGTCCCGTTTGTGCATTTCTATCGTGGCGAGCGAAGCCCGCGCAGGGTTATGAGTGCTGCGAGAGGAAAGGAAGCTGGGTCTGTTGTCCATGGCATTGCGCCCACTACTTTGCCTACCACGTTGGCCCATTCAAAGCCGAGGAATCATGATTTCAGGCCCGGGTTTCAGACAGGCCATAGATACTGGAGATGGTCCGCCATCAAAATAGATACGGTCCCAGCATTACTCGTCTTAGGTACTTTTCCAGGCTGTGGGTCCTGGGTATGTTTCCAGGCTGTACGTCCAACATATTTTTCCAGGCTGTGGGTCCTAGTCTCCTAAACATGATGCTTAGCCTCCTATGGACCATGCGTGATCTGCTATGGAGAGGGGCTGATAAGTCTTGCTGTCTCTTCAATATGCCTAGCATTTGGCTTAACCACTGCATTTGGCACCCTTGGGGTGGTTTGGCCTGCTCCCTGCTGCATCTTCCCAGGTGCTCTCGAGGGACACCCTAGTGGAGGCAGTTCCTCAGGCGCCTGGGGCCTGGGTGGTGGCGCCCTGCCCAGCTCCAGGGGCAGGGACAACGCTGCCGTGCCGTTTGCGGGAGCGGAGGGCCTCAATTTGCGGAGAGAAGGTAAGCATCCGGCTCTATTGTGGATGCGTGAATGTTTATAAGTTTCGATATCTCGATGCTCTGGAAAGATGTTCTCAACATTATTGATGCCGTCATGTGCACAGGATGGCGTGCAAACAGCACGATCAGCCGATGTTCCAAAACAAAGGTGTGCGGCCTCTATATAAGCATACAAATCTCGAACACTATGAATGCCAGTTAACCTCAAATATTGGTCAAGATACTCTCACATTGCGACCATGTAGCAGCGACGATGTTTCTCGAAATGTTCCCGCACACATGGCATATGTTATGGATTAAAGCGTTTGTGCTCTGTGTTTGGCACTGCTGCGTGTACTCACACTACTCTACTTCTCGTGTGATCTGCGCGGCAAACCTTGGGGCGTAAGAAGACGTGCTGGCCAGCCATGCTATACCCACTGGCATGATCGATGTGCCATGGCCATCGTAGATGTGCCGCCGTCGATTCCTGGCTAGCTGGACCATCACCCCTGCCCAATTTGGCTGTGCCATGAGCGTCTCATGAGGTGCGAGAGTGGGTTGACCCCCCCGTGGAGCTTCGGTTCCCCTCTTCGCCTGGCCTTTCGAATCTTGCCGTGCCCATCGGCTGCCACCCTTGCGCGTGCCCGTGCACCGTGGTCCCTTGTTCCTGCCAGGTGCCCACGAAACCCCCTGGGAGGAGCTCACGCCGCGGCGCAGGAAGTCCAGCGAGGAATCCGTCACGCTGCTGCCATCCGTCACAAACGCGCTGGGCAGCAGCGGGGAGGCTGGGGCGAGCCCATCGCCCTCGGCGGATAGCCGGAAAGGCGGCAATTTGGCCCCTTCTCCACCCGAGGCATCCAAGGTGTGTCCATGGTGCCAGGCTTGTGGGGAGCCAGGTGTCCCCATCACACACATGATAGCGGTATACTAATAATAACGACCACACATGATAGCGGTATACTAATAATAACGACCACACATGATAGCGGTATACTAATAATAACGACCATACATGATAGCGGTATACTAATAATAGCGACCACACATGATAGCGGTAAACTGATAATAACGACCACACATGATAGCGGTATACTAATAATAACGACCACACATGATAGCGGTATACTAATAATAACGACCATACATGATAGCGGTATACTAATAATAACGACCACACATGATAGCGGTATACTAATAATAACGACCACGGCAATACAACACGATTCGAAGTAGAGACTTGCGTCCGCAGGTATCTGCGCCATATTGGGCGTGTATAAAGGGAGAATGGCATGCCCTTGTTGCACATTGTAAAGATAAACCATCGCGGTCGGGCCAGTGTCACTGTTAAAGGCAACCTCATATAGGCACTGTGTTAAATGCTCATCTGGCTAAAATTAATTTTTTGTGCGCACGTAAGGTGCAGGAACTGTCATCATGGAATCAAACTCCAAACACGCACTCATTCAGTTGTGATACTATGCAACCATGAAGGCGTGATTGAGCATGATGGGAAGCTTATTAAAGAACTTTGTCTGCGCTTGTATAAAAGGCGCCCACATCTACTTCCTGCGAGTGCTGCTGCGACACTAACAGGCAGTCATTCTTGGCCGAGGTCGAAAATGTGTGGACTTGCGCGTTCTCATCTGCCATCGTTCCTTGTATACTGTAGTATATACGTGCTAGTATACTGTAGTATATACGTGCTAGTATACGGCAATATATATGCAGCAGTATACTGTAGTATATACGTACTACTATCTATGTTCCTAGTCCAGTACGGGAGCAGGACGAACGCTTGTGTAACAGAGTGTAAGCAGATGGACCCGATAAGAAGTGTCGCACTTTCTTAGCATGGGCACCACAGTGGGCACGTACTCATGTCCTCTACCCATACTTTCATTCTTTTCTGTATTGTCTACTTCTCTCTTCCTCACCCCACCACGCCGTCACCCTCCACTCCCTCGACAGGCCGAGACCGGCTACGGCGCGCCCTCGCACATAAAACTGGCATCGCTGCGCATCCCTGCGACGGGCAGCACGACACCCCGCGACAAACCCGGCCCGCAGAAATCCGTCAGCCCTCACGCCGAGGACGGCACCACGACCACAACGGCCACCGAGCCCTTCATGATGTCGCCCAACTCGGTCTCCTCGCCGCTGCCCGCGCGCCCCGGGGTGGCGCCAGGGACCCTGGGCGGGGGGCAGCAAGGCCTGTACCCCCACGCGCAAGGGGAGCGGCTTTCCCCGGGTAAGACGCTGTACCTGCCGCCGTTTGGCGCGGGTGGGGCGTCCGCGCCGACGCCTGGGGATCCTGCAAGGGGGACCGGGGGACCCGCCAGGGTGTCTACCGTCCCAGCGGTGGGGCTCACGATGTCACCCCCTGGATCAGGGTCCAGCCCCAGCGGAGGCTTGTTCAGGTGAGCTTGGTCGCCCTTGCATCGTTGATGCTGCGCAGGAGAACATCCAGCTTTTCGAGAGATTGCGTTGAATTCCAGAGGTTGGGTTTGGCCGGCTGTGGCCCCTCAGGAGCTTTTGATATGAATGGAATATGATGTCTGGGCATGTCCCATGTCTTTTAAAGTTTACCTCATGGGCTTTTATGGGATCTCCTGAGCCAGCCATGGCACTTCCCCTGCTGGCCGTGCATATGCTCCTCATATGTCAGCTTCGTATGGTTCGCCCTTGCATCCTTGCTGCAGGCTGCTAGAGTTGCTTTTCGGCTGGGCCACATGGGAAATAACACCGTGCTTTTCTCTGCGTTATGTTACACGTCACTGCGCGTTCCCACCCCCAACCCCAAAATCCTCAGCAACTCGCTCCCTGGGGCGGTCCCAGGGACCCCGCCCTCGTTCCCCGGGCGGCGGCCACGCCAGCCCGTCGGCGCGCACGCGGTGCTGCTCCAGATGGCCGCCGGCCGCACCCTGGGCCAGGGGGGCGCCGAGGGGAGCGCCACATCATCACGCACTGATGATGGAAGCCACTACATGCAGGACGATTTGGCCATCACCACCTTCTCCCCCGATGACTCGCCCGTGTCAGCCCGAGTCGCCAGCTCCATCACTCCCCCCGGAAGGCGGGAGGGGCGCATGGCGTTGGACAGTGCGGGGGGCGGCCAGGATGGCGCGGGGGGCTTGACCCCCGTAATCTCCCCTCGGGCGAGGGGGGGGGAGGCTCACGGATGGTCTTCCGTCCGATTGGATGACCGCGAGGCCGCAGGGGAGCTCCCTGTGGCGCTGCTCATGGGCAACGTGGTCAGCCCCAGGAGGTGCCTGGTGCCCATCGGGGACTCGTCCTTGTCCCCTGGCGGGCTACCGGTGCTGGACCCATCCGACGCGATGGGCCCAACGGGGGCCACCCAGGTCTCGCCTTCGTCGCTCCAAAAAGGATCCATGCGGGCAACCATGGAGCATGCCATGGGCGGCACCGGAGGGGGCGGGGAGAAGGCCGAGGGGGGTGCGTATGGGTCATCGAGTGTGCGGGCATATTGGGACCCTGCGGGACGGCCCAGTGACGATGGGGAGGGGGACGCGCCCCCAAGCGCGGCACCTCTGCACCCACCGCGCAGGGACACCAGCTGGGTGGAGAACTCGCAGTCGCAGGTGGGGGTGCGTGACGGCGGCGGCAGCGGCGGCGGCGGCAAGGATCCGAGGAGGGGGACGCTGCGAAAGCCCCGCCGCAGCAGCTCGGAAGGGAAGCAGAGTCAGCAGCAGGGGGGGAGGGATGCCAGCAGCGTGTGGACCATGGCGGAGCGGCCCTCCGTGGTGGACATCTCGTCGCACGCCGGGTTCACCTCCCTCACCCAGGGGGGATCGGCGCAGGCACCCGTGGACGGTGCCGGTGCCAAGTCATCCCCTGGCCAGGAGCACCGGCGACGGCCACGGGGACCCACCGACGGGCGGGACGCGGAGAGCAACGAAGCGGAGGGCTCCCGTCGGGGCTCGGGTGCCAGCAAAGGCGGTGGCGGGAGCCATAATGGGCGCAGGCACCGTCAGCGGGAAGACGACTCGGCGTCCAGCCGTGACGGCAGCTCGCATAACTCCCGGTCGTCTCGCCCCACCCCCACCGCGAGCCAGTCGCTGTCGTCGTCAGCGTTTCAGAATGACGGTGACGGTGGGTTGGGCGATGACGCTGCCGATGGAGGGAGCATCCGGGCAGGGATGCGGCAGGCATCGATGCCAGCAGGGCGAAGCCAACCGAGCCATGGGCGACGTTCGAGGTCGGGCCAGGCCGACGGGGTGGTCAAGCCCGGGGGTGCCGACCAGGAGTATGTGGGCGGGCCCAAGGGCCGGCGTGAGCTGAGCAAGACGACCAAGGTGGATGTGAGCAGCCGTAATGCCACGGCCACCTCCAGAATGGAGAAGATCCGGGTGAGAAATCAACTTTTGAAAATCTTAGTAGTAGTAGTAGTAGTAGTAGTAGTAGTAGTAGTAGTAGTAGTAGTAGTAGTAGTAGTAGTCGTCGTCGTCGTCGTCGTCGTCGTCGTCGTCGTCGTCGTCGTCGTCGTCGTCGTCGTCGTCGTCGTCGTCGTCGTCGTCGTCGTCGTCGTCGTCGTCGTCGTCGTCGTCGTCGTCGTAGTAGTAGTAGTAGTAGTAGTAGTAGTAGTAGTAGTAGTAGTAGTAGTAGTAGTAGTAGTAGTAGTAGTAGTAGTAGTAGTAGTAGTAGTAGTAGTAGTAGTAGTAGCAGTAGCAGCAGCAGCAGCAGTAGTAGTAGTAGTAGTAGTAGTAGTAGTAGTAGTAGTAGTAGTAGTAGTAGCAGTAGCAGTAGCAGTAGCAGTAGCAGTCGCAGTGGCAGTAGCACTAGCACGAGCACGAGCACGAGCACGAGCACGAGCACGAGCACGAGCACGAGCACGAGCACGAGCACGAGCACGAGCAGTAGCACTAGCAGTAGTAGGAGTAGGAGTAGGAGTAGGAGTAGTAGTAGTAGTAGTAGTTGTTGTTGTAGTTGTAGTTGTAGTAGTAGTAGTAGCAGTAGCAGTAGTAGAAGTAGTAGTAGTAGTAGTAGTAGTAGTAGTAGTAGTAGTAGTAGTAGTAGTAGTAGTAGTAGTAGTAGTAGTAGTAGTAGTAGTAGTAGTAGTAGTAGTAGTAGTAGTAGTAGTAGTAGTAGTAGTAGTAGTAGTAGTAGTAGTATCACTAGTCTAGCAGTAATATAAATTAATTAATATAGTAGCACTACTGTGCTGCTAGAGGTACTTGGTAGATACATCTTTACTATCATCTTTCTTATTGAGATTTTGACATGGGGTTTAAGGTACATAAGGATTGGTTGGGCAGTATTGTCAGATGGGGCAGATTCCGAAAATCGATGTTGGTTGAAGATGATTTGGGTGAGCATTTTGAGTGATAGCATTGAGTGATAGTAAAGTATCGGCGAGCTATTGTAGTGATGAAAGATAGTTTGGTTAGCTTCCATGTCGGCTGGCTTTCCCTTCTCACATGCGCTGTGGTGTCCCAACTATATTTTATTTACGGTGTGATGGACTGTTGTGTGATTCCATCCTCGCCCCCGCTTTTGCGGTCCTGTGCCTGACATCTGCTGGAACCCCCACAGAACCGCTGCTTGTCCGGCCTGGGACCCGCGCTGTACGCCCGGCTATACAGCTTCCTGCGGGAAAGGTGTGCCTAATATCAGTTGGCTCTCATAAACGCCCCCATGCCATGCCCATACGCCCGCCGGCCTCCCTCAAAGATTTGTGGCTGTCATTTCGTAATGCCTTGGTCTCCTTTCGAAAGCTTGGAACTTGGCGCATGTTATCCATCTGGCGCACGCAGTCTGCCCTGTCTGACAGGGCTGTCAAGCATTCACCAAGCACTACAGGGTGAGCAGGAAGGATACATACGCCCGTGGCGGGAGAGGGAAGGGTCCCTATCTGTGATGTGCAATCTGCCAGATCCAGCTGCCTGCTTCAGCTGCCTCTGTCTCTCGCTACCACAGGCAATGGCCTCCATCCCTCCCTATCAGGGAGAGCTGCCTCTCCCTTGCCACCAGCGCCAGCTGCTTCCATCCCTCCCTACCAGGGGAGCTGCCTTTCTGGTTTTCCTCCTGCTATCGTGACACAGTGGATGTCTCGTGGCATAGCATACCCAACAGAAAAGGCCCCATGGCATTACTGCTTGTGCAGGTGCTGGTGGCTTTATTTTCCGGCTTGACATATCCTCACTTTCTCAGTCTCACGAAAGCTGTCAGCGGTGGGGTGTTGTTACATCCTCAACACGTGGATGTGCAGGAAGCAACTGTTCGACGATAGCGATGAGCTCGTGCTGAAGATCGAGCTTTCAGAGGTATGCGTCCGCCCTCAACATAGCACATGAAACCACTCGTGGCATAGAGCTCGACACTGTATGGGCTTTGTTTATCTTACTGCAATATTGGAGGGAGATCATTGTAGCGAGGATGACTTGGCATCTGCCTCACTGTGGCTGTGGAGGGCTCACCGGCTAATGATAAACCGCATAACCCTGGTTGGTTTATCCTACTGTAGCTTACCACTAGTCCTGATGTCCTCATCAACCTTGGCTGAGCGCAAGCATCCAGCTGTGCTGGGGGATTAGGATGCAAATCAAGTTGCATTACAGCTAGATGGCTGTCATTGCTTTTTGAGTAGCGCATAAGAGGAATGCCAGTGGGGAATGGGGCTGAGTTTCTTCGTGCAAACAGTGAGTATGGAAGCACGCGCATTGTTGAATAATGCCGGCGTTTCGTGGCTAAAGCCTGTTGTGTGTGCATGTGCGCATGCATCTACAAAGTACTGTATCTATCATATATGTCAAATGTATACATGTCAATAACTCTACATAGTGCGGCAGTTGCTCGAAGCCTCATGTTGACAATTTCATTACCGTCTGGGGTCACTGACCTGCTTTGCTTTGTTTTCTTTTCCTGCATCTCGCTTGGGGCATTCGTGCAGTTCCTTGATGAGGAGCAGCTGCAATATTGGCCGCTGCTGGATGAGCTCATATTTATGGAGGAGAACGAGCAGGGCAAGGGCTCCGTTCCCATGATGACTTTGTAGACCAAGCGTGCGGCAGGTGACAGGGCTCGACCTGTGCCCGATTCACTACAAAGAATGGCTCATAGTGGTATCGCAGCTCCGCAACTTGTAGATGGTTCATTTGTGGATTGAGAAAGACTCTCACTTCAATGTGGATGCATTGTGGATGCAAAATTTCGGCGCAGCTCGCTTTTGTGCTGTGGAATGACCTGGTAATCATGCAGGCAAAAGCACAGGAAAATTCTTAGAAAGGCTGCCGCATGGTTCCCATTTGGCTGAATAAGCTACTATTTCACCAAAAATAGTTCTACTATGACAAAGTGAAGGGTTTCCCATGCTACCATAAGGACTAAGGGATAGCCAGTGGCACTTGGCCACCCATAGTTACACACCCATCGCTTTATTCATCTGGGTATGTGTATTCCCCTCCCTCTCCCAAACTAATAACGTGCAGGTCTATCTGTGGTCCATGTCATGGACATGGTCTCATTATTTTACTTTTTTTATGTTTGGATCCCGCCAATATTAATTGATTAATTAATTAATAGACACGTGACTGCGTCACGTGAGCATAAGTCCTCAGTGGGAGGGGAACATGGGATGGAATGGATGGTGTAAGCTATCTAGGTCCTAGTTACAGGGGTGTGGGCACCGCGGCCCGAATCGCTATGAATATGCCATACTTGGTCACACGCGGAGCCCCCACAGACTTGGGGGTGGTCTCCTTCATCACTAGCTACTTGCCATCTATCCTTTGCGTACCATCTGCATGCCTCCATATTACAGACAAACCAGGAGGCTGCCCGGGTGTGAGCCCGTCACGTCTAGTGTAGCACATGTCCATGCTGAGTCTATCACGAAAAGTCCACGGGTGGCGGCCCTGCCGCGCGCAGCCTGCATGGGGCACGCCAGGTGAGGACATATCGCCCAGGCTGGGCGGGCTTGGTGCCAGCTAGTCTATCTGATGTGTCTACCTGATCTGTGCGGGCCAGGTGCCCGGCTAGGCCCAGGCGCCTGTGCCTAATAATGTGGGAAACATAGGGCTAATCAGCGTACAAATCCTCATTACTAATGTGCAAACCAAAGGGGATGTTAAGGGCCTTGCGCAGCATCTTGGTGACGTTGCCGTCGAGTCGTTGCTCCAGCTCATGCGGCAGCGTCCAGGTCTCGGCGCCGTAGGTCAAGATCGTCAGAATGACGACCTTGAAGAGGTCACGCTTGACGATCCCGGGTAGGGCGGAGTTGCTCCACCAGCGGTGGTGGTCATGGAGTTGCGCCCACGCCATGCCGATCCGTGTCGTCAGGTCGTCCTCGCAGTCGGGAAGCCAACTGCCGAGCAGCTTGAAGCGGCCTGAAGTAGGGTAGTTGACCTCGGCGTCGTCTAAGAGGCGGAGTGTGGGTGGGGGCCCTGCCATGCCAAGGGTCAGGGCCTCCGTTTTGGGGCTGATTTCTAGACCAAGCTGGCACCAAGCCTGGGGTATGCAGCCTGGGCGATATGTCCTCACCTGGCGTGCCCCCGGCCGCGCGCGGCAGGGCCGCCACCCGTGGACTTTTCGTGATAGACTCAGCATGGACATGTGCTACACTAGACGTGACGGGCTCACACCCGGGCAGCCTCCTGGTTTGTCTGTAATATGGAGGCAGATGGTGCGCAAGGAAAGATGGCAAGTAGCTAGTGATGAAGGACTGACCACCCCCAAGCCTGTGGGGGCTCCGCGTGTGACCAAGTCTGGCATTCATAGCGATTCGGGCCGCGGTGCCCACACCCCTGTAACTAGGACCTAGATTAATTACACCATCCATTCCATCCCATGTTAATTCCCCTCCCACTGAGGACTTATGCTCACGTGACGCAGTCACGTGTCTATTAATTAATTAATTAATTCTAGACCAACGGCCCGAGCCTCGAGCGCCAGGCAGTCCAGCCAAAGTTGGGCAGACTCCGGCTTCTCGATGAGCGTGATGTCGTCGGCATAAATGAGGTCAGCTAGTAAATTATGCTTGTTAGTCGGCCCCCCATTCTCCAAGCTCGTCCGTGATCGCGAGGCCAGGGGCACGGCCTGCAATGCTAGCAAAGCAAGCACGCCTGGCGCATAACATAATCCACTACAATAATAAACAGGTACTGCGACGGGACGTAACCCTGCCAGACGCCGCCAATATGTTTTATTGTATCAATTGTTTTCCGAGCCCAGTTGTAATGAAGATGAATTTCAGTGCCATATGTATGTCCTGTGGCCAGGATCAGAACCAAAAGTACGTGATTGCGCCACCAATAGTGACACGTGAACTGCACCACGTCCTATACCACGACCTATAAATCGTCGATAAAATGGGTTGTGGATCGGATGAAACGGGTGCCGATCTAACCTCTTCTTGTGGGTTTGAAGGCGCCCCGGCCCAAATTCATCACTGCATGGCCGTCTGCCACTCAGCAGGCGGAGGCTCATCATGCAGAGAGCAGAACTATATACGGTTGCAGAACGCCAGCTAGCAGAGGCTCCCGCACCGCCAGGTCAGGGGTCGTCAGCACTGAGCTCGGCCAATAAAAAGGTGCCTCAGTGGTCAGCACTGACCGGCGTCATACCACAAGCAAGCAACGGCGCCGTCCATGCAGTTCCTCCATTGATTGATGAAAGTAAAGGGGTGCATGGACGACGAACGTTGTTGGTGGCAAGGCAGCCCTCGTTGAAGGCGGAGACTTGGTACTTCCGCGGCTGAGGAGGGCGCCGCAGGCACTGAGCGGGGCGGTCCATCCACACCGAGACAGGCGGCCCGTCTCGGGGTGAAGCGGGGGGGGGGGCGCGCGGCCCCCACCTGTCAAGGAAACATTGATTGTGGGCCAACCAGCGGTCCTAGGCTGACCGGCACTGCACCGTCCCCCGTGTTGGCTCCACCGAGGTGGCAGCGCTGCCGCCGGCCACCCGGAGCCGGTCGAGGCGGTGCCACATTTCCTTGCCCTGGTTGCGAGCATGGCAGGCCTTGGCATCCGCGATACACTTGGCCGCCTCTGCGTCCTGAGCATGTGCGTAGGCCTCCTCAAGGGCAGCCTTGCGGCACCGGTTTCAGCAGCGGGTCCCGGTTACGCCTGAGGCAGTGCCGGGCGGCCAGGACCATGGGGTCCTGTCGGTATAGAGCAGGCTGGATCTTCGGCGGGGCATGGCCGGCAGGTGCCATGCAGGCGGCCGCCAGCAACGGGGCGCGCAGCCGCAAAGCCCGCAGAAATGGCAGCGTTGGTAGCGCCGGGCCAGCGTGTCGACGTCATGCAGCCTGAGCCCCCAGGGCCGGCGCCAGAGTACGCCTGACGGCACCGGTGCCGCTCGTGGTCGGCGTCCGTCCAGTCCTCAGGGTCCCCACGGACCGGGCATAGCGCAGTCCAGTCAGGACGGATCGGACCACTTGCTTGGGCGCGGCGCTTGGGGGCCTGGCTGGAACCGAAGCCAAATTAATGGTCGCGCGCACCAACCGGTGGTCAGAGCACACCGTGGGTGGGTCAAACACTCGGGTATCCAGAATGGAAGCACACCTGGGCTGCCGTAGTAACTGGCACCACATAGTCCAGTCAGGCCTGACGGTTGTTAGGGCCCCGAAAAGTGACCAAGTCCTGTGAGGGACGTTGGAAGTGGCAGTTGACAGCAACCATCCTGCCGTATCCCGCAAAAAGGCAGAACACAAGGAGGCGTTGTCGTTAGCAACCGTGTCGGCAGGCGCGAAGCGACTGCCAGCATGGCCCGGCACGGGGAGCATGGTGTTGGCGTCAAGCAGCATAACCAAGAAGTGGCAGGCCGGGGTGGCCGGCCCCTCAAGGTACGATGTAAGTCCTCAAAGAACTGCTTGCGTTCCAGCGAGGGCAAACCACTATGGGGTGCACCCAACTCACATGCCAGGGGAGCCAAACATTTGGCACCCGGCCGACTGTGTTTAGGTGGTGCTTTATAGACCGATCCCCTCGACGGAGGTGAATTGTGCCACCATAAGGCGTGGGGTTAAAAACTTAAGTGTGCTGCATGATCGGGCTGGCAGCTTGTCGTATTGCACCCTCAGTTGCGCTCGCACTGTGACGGAGAGAGGGCTCTGTGGCCCATGCCCACTTGGGCCAGCAGTGAGAGAACTTCTCTCACTATATGAGCTAGGGCACCCTCCCTCCTCGATCATTTGTATAGGCGGGTTGAAGGTTCCTTTATTGGTACCCATGTGATGCATTCTACGTGATGATTATATTAATTTACAAATGATAATTAAACTAATTTTGATAGTTAATGCTGTCACTATGCATGCACCGGCCTGGCGCCCGCGCAATGGATGGTGATGGATAATAGAACACAGTCTATAGCACTTGATACAAGTGTACAAAGAACGGGTTCACGCCCGGGCAGTTCGATCCCGGCTTATCTGTGCATATGATCTGGAGGCAGGAGGTTACGGAGGATAGAACCCCTAAGTCGGTGCCGGGGTGACGCGTGCAATGATGACCGAGTATGGCAAGCATAGCGATTCGGGCGGCGGTGCGCCCGCAATTATTACCCACCACTGCTGTAGCTAGGTCAGTTAGATAGGCACCCATTACATTTTCACCACCCATGCTATGCTTACGTGACGCAGGCAATCATACGTGATATTAGTTTATCATATCCTTACCTTCAGAATTGGTTCTGGACATGTCGCTACCCGAGTGAGCGGCGCAAGCGCATTAATTCTGTTCAAGGCCCTCAGTGTCCTCACCATCTTAGAGTTCCTTTACGGCTGCGACGCGTGGACCCTCAGTGGACCAGGCGCTGAGCAAGCAGCTTGACGGCACCGTCACTAGAATGCTCCCTTGCACATCCTCGGCGTCCGCTACCAAGAGCGCCGCACCCGGGCCGTGCTCTACTGCGATCCTTCTTGTCACTCATACCATCCGACACGTCCACCGCCTCCTCTTTGCTGGCCATCTTGTCAGCACAGACCAGGTGAAATGGTGAATACCGATGTGGGCCAGGCCTCCCGGGGCTACCAGGGGATGTGGCCAACCATGCAGGTAGACACCTCCTCCTATGGCAGGGTCCCCTTGTCCTGTCGTAACCCACTGGCACACTTGCGCGCGCCCCGCACCGACGCGGCGCAACTCGGACCTATGTGATGTCCACATCTGCTTGAGGATGCAGGGCTTCTAAGACTGTCGTTCCGTACTCTGCGCGCGCATGATTGACAAGGAGAAATGGGCTGCCATCTGTGAAACTGAAAAAAAGGCCGAGACGCGAAATATAGGCGCGAAATATGCCGAGCTATGGCAGTCTAGGGAATATAAGCAGTAGTGCAGTACACGTAGACTAGTCAGACTTATAGCTTAGCACGTGGCCCACGCCTATGCGCATGTGCGCCTATGTTGGGACTCCCCACGTGCGGATGAGTCATTAAGCTTTAAGAATTAATGCCTATAGCTTTGCCTAACCCTAATGCAGAGAGCTACTCTCTGCTGAGATGCCATGCCTAGCCATTGTTCAGCCATGATCATCTTCCACCGTCAAGCGTTACCGTCTTCAAGGTCGTCATTCTGACGATCCTGACCTTAGTATGGCGCGGAGACCTGGACACTGGCGCAGGAGCTGGACGGCAACGACTCGACGGCAACGTCACCAAGATGCTGCGCAAGGCCCTTAACCCAACATCCCCTTTGGTTTGCACATTAGTAATGAGGATTTGTACGCTGATTTGCCCTATGTTTCCCACATTCTTAGGCACATGCGCTTGGGCCTAGCCGGGCACCTGGCCCGCACAGATCAGGTAGACAGACACATCAGATAGACTAGCTGGCACCAAGCCCGCCCAGCCTGGGCGATATGTCCTCACCTGGCGTGCCCCCGGCCGCGCGCGGCAGGGCCGCCACCCGTGGACTTTTCGTGATAGACTCGGCATGGACATGTGCTACACTAGACGTGACGGGCTCACACCCGGGCAGCCTCCTGGTTTGTCTGTAATATGGAGGCAGATGGTACGCAAGGATAGATGGCAAGTAGCTAGAGCCTGAAGGAGACCACCCCCAAGTCTGTGGGGGCTCCGCGTGTGCCGGCGTATGGCATATTCATAGCGATTCGGGCCGCGGTGCCCACACCCCTGTAACTAGGACCTAGATAGCTTACACCATCCATTCAATCCCATGTTCCCCTCCCACTGAGGACTTATGCTCACGTGACGCCGTCACGTGTCTATTAATTATTAGCTAGGCCGATGGTACCGGCAAGGATAGATGGCAACTGAAGTAGTGATGAAGGAGACCACCCCCAAGTCTGTGGGGGCTCCGCGTGTGACCGCGTATGTTCTGATTTGGCACGCCGCAAAGGTGAAAACCATTTGCGTTCAGTGCCGGTCCGCGGAAAACGCGGAAAACGGGATCTGCAAATGAATCCGACCGGAATCGAACTGGGGACCTCTCGCACCAACCTCTCGCACCAACTTTCGCTGACTATAGGACGGATGGACGTCTCCGGATCCTAGGGCATCGCCAACTTACACCTACAGTCATCCGCAAAAGTCCTCCTTTCCGGGGAGTGATGCAAGCCTTTCGGATTTGGTGCTAGATAAATCATTCGAGATCTGTGTGTGTAGGAGCAAGTACTACACACGTGTCTGCACTTGAGACTTGTTCAGTCTCGACACGTGAGACGGGATGAACACGGCTGGAACCTTCTTGAGAGGGGAAGGGGGCGTAGCCGGTACTATCGAGATTAGCCAAGCGTATATTCTGATGCTCAGCGTATATTCTGATCGAGATTAGCCAAGCGTATGTATGGCATTCATAGCGATTCGGGCCGTGGTGCCCACAACCCTGTAACTAGGACCTAGATAGCTTACACCATCCATTCCATCCCATGTTGCCCTCCCACTGAGGACTTATGCTCACGTGCCTATTAATTAATTAATTATTCTTCCACCCTCTGCCCGCACCTTAGCTGCTGGAATACATAGTGGTGCACTGAGGTGCACTTTGTGCACCCAGAGCAGGTGTAGTTTACACCCTACCCTTGCAGGAGGCAGCCCAGAATGTATTGCAAGCCATATGCCCCTCACTTAGGGATATGTGCTACTCCCAACGGAGATATGTTCCAATTTAATTTCATTTAATCTGCGATAAGCACCTTCCTGAGCTAGAGGCATGCATGCTCCTGTATTCTCCCCACGGGCCCCGCGGCCCATTGCTTATTGCTAGCCAGGGTACGTAGAAGCGGTCCACAGGTGGAGGTTCTTGCCCCTGAGGATATCTGCTACACAACCACCTCGTCTGCCATTACAGTAGAGGACAGCTCGGACGAGGAATATATCCCCCTCTACATTGACTGTAGGGTTGGGGCATGATGCAGACGATATTTGAACTTTTGTGTACTTTTTCTTATGAGATGCATGTACTCCGTGGCATGCCCATGTGCATGACACGCAAGTACTTACTTACTTACTTACCTTCATACCATTGCCCCAGGTACAGTCATCTCAGCAGTCTGCATGTTACGTGGGGACAGTAGTGCAGGTAGAGTCTCTATGTGGGGGCCTAGCTAGGGACCTAGCTAGGCTCTCAGCAGCTGCTGAAATAGCATATGTGTCTCATAAAAGGCCTCCTAATGTGAGTCTTATCACATGTATTTACCCCGTCTTCGTGATACGGGCATTCCAATGACATGCAGCTTCATCCATCATGGTATATCTGCTGAGGGCAAGGAATAAGGATCCACTAGACGCGTGTATCCTGGGACCATAAAAGTGTGGACAAAAATAGGTTGCCACGTCAGCCTTCTTAAAGTTCAAGGTAGTACTTCCTCAGAAGATGCTTGGCCGACCTTGACATACGCCGCATCCTTTTCCTTGACTACATAGTCAATGATGTTGAACATTCCAGATAGGGCAGAGTGTGCCTGGGATACAATGAGGACGGTTTCCTGCTTCAGATTCCGAAGCACCTCGGCGACGCAACGCCCTCCTTCGCTGTCAAGGTGCTGCAGAAGAATCGTGCAATGCCCATGAGAGGAGGCCAGATGCAGCTATCGCACACTTCCTCAGCCATCAAGTATGCGAATTCAAGGTGATTACAAACAACCTGCAGGATCCCTGGCATCGGCTAGAGAAAAAAGGTAAACAGACTAACACACTGTTTTCAGTGAGTTTCCAGAGCACGACAACAACAATATTCGTGAGCACTAGACTACAGAACATGTCAGGTTGGCACAAGCAAATATGCTACGCGGACAAGTGATGTAGGCTGTTGATGGACAACCGGCCAATGAATTCAGACCATTTATGGCTAGCAAATGGAGCACGCAAGAAACATGAATTTAAAACGTTGAAATAGCAGGATGCACAAACTGGGTCCATGTATCCCATCTATTATGTGCAGGCTCCAGTGTGGCCTGTGCCATGTTGTCTGTTATCAACAAGATCCTTCGCCAAGGAATGCAGAGATGACACGCGCAGAAATGCCAGCATAAACTTGTGGGCCAACACTGAAACATTAGGAAATAAGACATAAATCCTATGCAAATCCAATAAGACAACACTCCTAATCACATCCATTCATTGACCAAGCATACATGCAACGCTTTCCCTCCTGTAGTCACCGAAAGATAGCCACCAAAAAAAGCCACCGAAAGATAGCTCCGGTTTAGTGCATATTCACACACATACAAACTTTTCCTCATTGCTCATCTGCCATTGATTTACTAGTAAGGGTAGTAAGCGAGTGCGGACGTGCCCCCCAAAACAAATAAGGAGAAAGAAGTTCCAACATCTTAAACCTGTATGAACAGCTACTACCAGCATGTACCTGGAGGGCCTCGTCCAGGACGATGACGTTGCAGTGCACACCGCTCCTCTCTTCCACAAACTCGGCGTAGCCCAGCGCAGTCGCGAGCTCCTGGTTGACATGCAGCCGTGGGTACGCAATGGGCGGCAACCACATATGTCCATTGGAGCGTTTACTACTTTTCCCACCGTAATGCTACGGAGTGGTATCAGCCAGGCGCATGCCCGACCCTGCAAGGATTGCAGGAGCGAGCGCAACAACTGGTTGAAAGGGTCCATTTCTCAGCACTCTTGATGGAACGCCATTACGGCCAGAGGAGCTCTTCACTGATTGTGACCTTGAGTAAATATACGAGCAAACGCTTTTGGATAAGAGGCTGTTGTGCCATTTGTACTCACGATGTACCAACCGCTGCAGCCTCTACAAATAAAACGGGTTCCTGAAGTGAACTTAGACATGGAAGCAGACAGCCCTGCGGAACGCTCTAGCTAGTGCAGCTCGCCATCTAATATAGCAGGTTATTCTAGTGCACTTATAGTAGTATCTGCATATCAATTCGCCCTGCGGAACGCTCCAGCTGGCGCAGCTCGCCATCTAATATAGCAGGTTATTCTCGTGCACTATTAGTAGCATCTGCATATCAATTAGCCCTGCGGAACGCTACAGCTGGTGCAGCTCGCCATCTAATATAGCAGGTTATTCTAGTGCACTAATAGTAGTATCTGCATATCAATTAGCCCTGCAGAGCGCACCAGCCGCCGCAGCTCGCCCCCACTGAGCTGGCTCAGGGACCGCTCGATGCTTGTGCCGTCTGCCAGCCTCACGTGCACGCGCTTGCTGATCTTCTCCGCCGCCTTCTCCTGAGATAAACAGGATACGAGGACGGAAGTAGGTAAGGAACGCCCGCAAGCAGGTAAATACTGAAACAATAAACGCTCACCTGCTGACCTTGCTCTTCTCCTGCCCCTTATCCTGAGGTTAGGTCAGCATTTGACACAGAATTTGTGCTCATGCTACCGCACATGCTGCCGCTTTCATGCGGTAGCATGCAGGAAAGCCATATAGGCAGAGCGTCAGACCTTTTCGTACTCCTTCCTAATCCGAGGCTAGAAACATGTCAATGGAATCTGAGGTGAGATAGAAGAAGGCCTAACTATGCGGTGTCCACAGGCATAGGTACATTGTGGGCCTTTTCCTTCTCCTTGACCTGGTTGCCCGGGCCTATTGTTAAACGTCAAGTGCACAAGATACCTCATGGCCATGCCTGACTCCGCGGCAAAGTAATCGCACTAGATAAGTTCAACGCACGATTGGCGGTGAGCAGACACGTGGGATGCCTGTAACGAAGAGGCGTACCTAGCAGAGAGCTAGAGAAGGGGGGCAAGACGCTGGATCCATCATACTAGTACTGCTATGTAACTTCTGGTGGCCATGATGCCATGGTGTCTTAGGACACAGGGTAACTAATAAGCAGCAGGTTCCCAATGTGATCATAAGCATACATCCGGCACGTTGTCAGAGCAGCGATGAGGTCAGGGTGTGCTGTTAGCAGCAACAGGGCTTTCCATGTGGCAAGGCCATAAAGCAGAACGCATTATGTGCGCCAGAGCATGTGATAGTAATAGACATGATTGCGCTAAACAGATACGCAAGGCTCCCCACCCATGCCAACGTACGAACCCTGTGCAATCACACAAGGATGAGAAGAGCTCGCGGAATCCTAGATCATCAGAAAGCCCTTGGCGAGCCTATCCAAACAGATGCAAAATATGCTATACTTAGAAACAGTCTGACCCCACCCACTCATAAACCCAGGCTCTCACTGCAGTCGAAACCGGCTATGTGCTAAGCCGGCATAAACCCCCATCTCGGTCAGGATCGCACAGATGCAGATGCATTACACCTGGTCCACGTCGTGCGCCACGGTTCACTGCCCATGCGCCACCAGACGGCGTCCGTACACCATCAGGGTCAGGCATGCCAGCCCTGCGTTGCCGCAAAGCGACCACTGCTCTCCTAACCCTGTGGGGACCATTAGGCTAGCACTAAGCCTGTTCTAGCACGAGCGCCATGGCCACGTGGCTACGCCAACACGAAGGGAAGCTGATTGTGCACAGGTCATCGTCTGTACCCTGTCCAGACGATGCTAATTGCCCATCATTTCTCTGCCCGTCCGCACTTCCATACCGGGTTGGACTTGTAAGCTGTGGTGGGGCTCAGCGTCAGCGCCAGGGACCCGCCTGAGAGCCCCTCCAGGTAGCGTGCTGCCCGCGTCTGGATCTCCGATAGTGCCCCTTCAACCACAAAGCTCTGCCAATGCGGCGGTGGGCACGTAATGATAAGTTAAAAATATTGAAGTAAACGAGAGGGTGTCCGGTCAGAATGCCATTGATGCACTGGAAGCCAGCATACAGAATGGAGGCAGTTCCTATGCCGTAGTTATCCATTCCACCCATTCCATTCTTCCACATGGGGGTACCTTCATCACTCAAGGCACTTTATGACTGATTGAATCCACGCCACAAAACAGGCTGAGAAAGTATGGCTGTTAGGAAAAGACATGGCAGCATTTCGCCTTGCAAGTGGCACAGCAAGCCGCCACTCCATCAGCCCCCCCCCCGACTCCTTTGTAACCGACCGACACCGCGGGATATCAGCATTCAGGGATAGAGCCACCACAGAGATAACCACTTTGATATCTCTACCAAGAGGAGTATTGGAGATAGAAAGGGCAGAGGACAGTACAAATCCATGCCGGCTGCGATCACACCACACCAGAATCATATTACACCATCCAACATCGTTTTGCATTCCCTGTGACTGCGATGATGCACCAGCACTCCGACACGTTACACCTGGTCCCCTGGTCCCCTGGTCACAGCATCCGACTGCTGGATCTCATAAGTGCTTCGACACGTACACCTGTTTTCATAGTTAGACTGCTGGACCTCATAAGTACTTTGACACGTTACACCTGTTTTCATACTTAACTGCTGGACCGCATAAGTGTTTCGACACGGTACACCCATTACCGTTAATGGCCTGCTCAACCTCATGAGTGCTTCGGGGGGTTTGCTTCAACACCTCAATGAGTGGTCCCATGCCCTGCAAGGGCAAGGGTAGTCCTGAACGCATGGCCGACACTTAGCATAATCCCAGACAATCACTTAAGCAAGGCAATAAACTTACACAAGTATAATGATTACTGTTAGTCGTAGCGCCCACTTTAGAACGACTATAGAGACAATTACTCGCTGAACCAATGGGAGAGTAAGGCTGGCAACTGGCATCCATTGCCAGGGTACTGGTGTACAAAGACTAACGAGCTTCTTTTCAAGACTCTTCACCCCCACCCCCCACCACCCAAGCATTACACAACGTTTAGGCAAACTATCCCTCATTGTCTGTTCACTGACATTCAGAATTTTAAAAAAACGTTGTACAGTCTTAAACTACCATCCTACACTCTGCCTAAGTAATTTAGTTTAATATATAGTAAACTGTGGGGTCATACGACGAGTATAGCAGAGTTCCAAGTTAGATTTCCTAAAACGTACATCCACGTCTTTTCTTCATGTAGCTCACCTGGATTCCCTGGGGTCCAAAGGCGGTGGCGACGTCATCGGCCACACTTGATTCGGCCTCCAAGGCCTGCATTTGGTGGACAGAAGCAAGGAGTCACCAAGGGCGCCATGGGCACATACCAAAAGCAACGTGCAACCAGGCAACACCACGGGGCATACTCTAAGAAGCCTTGGATGTCCTCGATCATCGACATGCACCTTCAGACATGTATGTGCTCTAAGTGGAAGCGACAGAGGGAGCAACAGAGATTGAAAAAGGCGAGACAGAGGAAAACAAGAGATATCGTGTGGACGCGTGCTTGTCTGTGTGGATGCATGCTTGTCCGTGTAGATGCATGCTTGTCTGAGTGGAAGCGTGCTTGTCTGTGTGGATGCATGCTTGTCTGTGTGGATGCATGCTTGTCTGAGTGGATGCAAGCTTGTCTGTGTGGATGCATGCTTGTCTGTGTGGATGCATCCTTGTCTGTGTAAATGCATGCTTGTCTGTGTGGATGCATGCTTGTCTGTGTGGATGCATCCTTGTCTGTGGGGATGCATCCTTGTCTGTGTGGATGCATCCTTGTCTGTGGGGATGCATCCTTGTCTGTGGGGATGCATCCTTGTCTGTGTGGACGCATGCTTGTCTGTGTGTGGTGCTGGTGGCGTCTGTTGGTCATGGTTGGTGGGGTGGTGGCGTGGATCCGTGCGTAAGAACTGGTGCCGACTGGTACAAGAAACACTGTGGGCAGATGCACAGGAGACGCGGTTGTGACTTTGTCAGCAGCGGCCAACAGAGTTCACAACGCCGACATGGGAACCCTGGCAAATGTGCTATCTATCCATATTTGCCCACATAGGGACACTGATAACCCCCCCAGTCTGCTTAAAATGTTCTATCTATCCGTATCCGCCTACATGGGAACACTGGCACCGTGTGCTACCCTTATTCGCCGAGCGCTCGATAGTGCCGGCTGGGAAGGCGCCGATAGGCAAGCGCTACGTGCAGGATATGGCAAAACGAGACAAAAGAGGCCAGGTTAAAAGCAGTTCGCTGCTTTCAACACAGCAGGCATCACCGGCATCTGGTACTTCAACACAGCAGGCATCACCGGCATCTGGTATTTCAACACAGCAGGCATCACCAGCATCTGGTATTTAAACACAGCAGGCATCACCAGCACCTGGTATTTCAACACAGCAGGCATCACCAGCATCTGGTACTTCAACACAGCAGGCATCACCAGCATCTGGTACTTCAACACAGCAGGCATCACCGGCATCTGGTACTTCAACACAGCAGGCATCACCAGCATCTGGTATTTCAACACAGCAGGCATCACCAGCATCTGGTACTTCAACACAGCAGGCATCACCGGCACCTGGTACTTCAACACAGCAGGCATCACCGGCATCTGGTACTTCAACACAGCAGGCATCACCGGCACCTGGTACTTCAACACAGCAGGCATCACCGGCACCTGGTATTTCAACACAGCAGGCATCACCAGCATCTGGTACTTCAACACAGCAGGCATCACCAGCACCTGGTATTTCAACACAGCAGGCATCACCGGCATCTGGTATTTCAACACAGCAGGCATCACCAGCATCTGGTACTTCAACACAGCAGGCATCACCAGCATCTGGTATTTCAACACAGCAGGCATCACCAGCACCTGGTACTTCAACACAGCAGGCATCACCAGCATCTGGTACTTCAACACAGCAGGCATCACCGGCACCTGGTACTTCAACACAGCAGGCATCACCGGCATCTGGTATTTCAACACAGCAGGCATCACCAGCACCTGGTACTTCAACACAGCAGGCATCACCAGCACCTGGTACTTCAACACAGCAGGCATCACCGGCATCTGGTACTTCAACACAGCAGGCATCACCGGCATCTGGTACTTCAACACAGCAGGCATCACCGGCATCTGGTATTTCAACACAGCAGGCATCACCAGCATCTGGTATTTCAACACAGCAGGCATCACCAGCACCTGGTACTTCAACACAGCAGGCATCACCGGCATCTGGTACTTCAACACAGCAGGCATCACCAGCACCTGGTATTTCAACACAGCAGGCATCACCGGCATCTGGTATTTCAACACAGCAGGCATCGCCAGCACCTGGTATTTCAACACAGCAGGCATCACCAGTACCTGGTATTTCAACACAGCAGGCATCACCAGCATCTGGTATTTCAACACAGCAGGCATCACCAGCATCTGGTATTTCAACACAGCAGGCATCACCAGCACCTGGTACTTCAACACAGCAGGCATCACCGGCATCTGGTACTTCAACACAGCAGGCATCACCAGCACCTGGTATTTCAACACAGCAGGCATCACCGGCATCTGGTATTTCAACACAGCAGGCATCGCCAGCACCTGGTATTTCAACACAGCAGGCATCACCAGTACCTGGTATTTCAACACAGCAGGCATCACCAGCATCTGGTACTTCAACACAGCAGGCATCACCAGCATCTGGTACTTCAACACAGCAGGCATCACCAGCACCTGGTATTTCAACACAGCAGGCATCGCCAGCACCTGGTATTTCAACACAGCAGGCATCACCAGCATCTGGTACTTCAACACAGCAGGCATCACCGGCATCTGGTACTTCAACACAGCAGGCATCACCGGCATCTGGTATTTCAACACAGCAGGCATCACCAGCATCTGGTACTTCAACACAGCAGGCATCACCGGCATCTGGTACTTCAACACAGCAGGCATCACCGGCATCTGGTATTTCAACACAGCAGGCATCACCGGCACCTGGTACTTCAACACAGCAGGCATCACCGGCACCTGGTACTTCAACACAGCAGGCATCACCGGCATCTGGTACTTCAACACAGCAGGCATCACCGGCATCTGGTACTTCAACACAGCAGGCATCACCAGCATCTGGTACTTCAACACAGCAGGCATCACCGGCACCTGGTACTTCAACACAGCAGGCATCACCGGCACCTGGTACTTCAACACAGCAGGCATCAGCAGCACCTGGTACTTCAACACAGCAGGCATCACCAGCACCTGGTATTTCAACACAGCAGGCATCACCGGCATCTGGTACTTCAACACAGCAGGCATCACCAGCATCTGGTACTTCAACACAGCAGGCATCACCAGCATCTGGTATTTCAACACAGCAGGCATCACCAGCATCTGGTATTTCAACACAGCAGGCATCACCAGCACCTGGTATTTCAACACAGCAGGCATCGCCAGCACCTGGTACTTCAACACAGCAGGCATCACCAGCATCTGGTACTTCAACACAGCAGGCATCACCAGCACCTGGTATTTCAACACAGCAGGCATCACCGGCATCTGGTATTTCAACACAGCAGGCATCACCGGCATCTGGTACTTCAACACAGCAGGCATCACCAGCATCTGGTACTTCAACACAGCAGGCATCACCGGCATCTGGTATTTCAACACAGCAGGCATCACCGGCACCTGGTACTTCAACACAGCAGGCATCACCAGCATCTGGTACTTTAACACAGCAGGCATCACCAGCACATGGTATTTCAACACAGCAGGCATCACCAGCATCTGGTATTTCAACACAGCAGGCATCACCAGCATCTGGTACTTCAACACAGCAGGCATCACCAGCATCTGGTACTTCAACACAGCAGGCATCACCGGCATCTGGTACTTCAACACAGCAGGCATCACCAGCACCTGGTATTTCAACACAGCAGGCATCACCAGCATCTGGTATTTCAACACAGCAGGCATCACCAGCACCTGGTACTTCAACACAGCAGGCATCACCGGCATCTGGTACTTCAACACAGCAGGCATCACCAGCATCTGGTACTTCAACACAGCAGGCATCACCGGCATCTGGTACTTCAACACAGCAGGCATCACCAGCATCTGGTATTTCAACACAGCAGGCATCGCCAGCACCTGGTATTTCAACACAGCAGGCATCACCAGCATCTGGTATTTCAACACAGCAGGCATCACCAGCACCTGGTACTTCAACACAGCAGGCATCACCAGCATCTGGTATTTCAACACAGCAGGCATCACCAGCATCTGGTATTTCAACACAGCAGGCATCGCCAGCACCTGGTATTTCAACACAGCAGGCATCGCCAGCACCTGGTATTTCAACACAGCAGGCATCGCCAGCACCTGGTATTTCAACACAGCAGGCATCACCAGCATCTGGTATTTCAACACAGCAGGCATCACCAGCATCTGGTACTTCAACACAGCAGGCATCACCAGCATCTGGTATTTCAACACAGCAGGCATCACCGGCATCTGGTATTTCAACACAGCAGGCATCGCCAGCACCTGGTATTTCAACACAGCAGGCATCACCAGCACATGGTATTTCAACACAGCAGGCATCACCAGCACCTGGTACTTCAACACAGCAGGCATCACCGGCATCTGGTACTTCAACACAGCAGGCATCACCAGCATCTGGTACTTCAACACAGCAGGCATCACCAGCATCTGGTATTTCAACACAGCAGGCATCACCAGCACCTGGTATTTCAACACAGCAGGCATCGCCAGCACCTGGTATTTCAACACAGCAGGCATCACCGGCATCTGGTACTTCAACACAGCAGGCATCACCGGCATCTGGTACTTCAACACAGCAGGCATCACCAGCACCTGGTACTTCAACACAGCAGGCATCACCGGCACCTGGTACTTCAACACAGCAGGCATCACCGGCATCTGGTACTTTAACACAGCAGGCATCACCAGCATCTGGTACTTCAACACAGCAGGCATCACCGGCATCTGGTACTTCAACACAGCAGGCATCACCGGCATCTGGTACTTCAACACAGCAGGCATCACCGGCACCTGGTACTTCAACACAGCAGGCATCGCCAGCATCTGGTACTTCAACACAGCAGGCATCACCGGCATCTGGTACTTCAACACAGCAGGCATCACCAGCACCTGGTACTTCAACACAGCAGGCATCACCGGCATCTGGTACTTCAACACAGCAGGCATCACCAGCACCTGGTACTTCAACACAGCAGGCATCACCAGCATCTGGGGGGTATATTTGGGATCCTCGACAGACACCTAAGCAGCATGGCCACATCCAAGGGACGCAAGTCAGGGTACGGGCTAGCATACAAGTTTCACGCGCTGCGCGCCATGATGAGCAGGAGTAGGGAAACCTTGATAATGGTTCTTCTGACCCATGCTGACCAGGTTTACCACCGCTATCGTTCGTGCTGACCAGGTTTACCACCACTATCGTTCGTGCTTACTAGGTTTACCACCGCTTTCGTTCGTGCTTACTAGGTTTACCACCGCTTTCGTTCGTGCTTACTAGGTTTACCACCGCTATCGTTCGTGCTTACCAGGTTTACCACCGCTATCGTTCGTGCTTACCAGGTTTACCACCGCTATCGTTCGTGCTC
This sequence comes from Mesostigma viride, assembly GCA_009746045.1. NCBI lineage: Eukaryota > Viridiplantae > Streptophyta > Mesostigmatophyceae > Mesostigmatales > Mesostigmataceae > Mesostigma > Mesostigma viride. The sequence continues at coordinate 289,530 of RPFO01000448.1, forward strand.
TTCTGCATGGAGTCAAGGGCCCATGGCCGCCGTGCATGCGCGTTCACGTGTGGACGGCCCCCCCACCTCTTGTCCTGTCCCCGGCCACGCTCAGGCACAGAGCCACACATCCCATATCAACAGAATGACCCGCCAGACCATGACATCATGCCGCTTCCCGCCAGCAACGCAAACCGCTTGTCCCCTTCACGAAAGGCCTATGCAAGCAAGGCAACCTGCTGCTTAGTCCCCAAAGATAGCAAGAACAGATGCAGCACATAGTACTAAGAGTTTTGACTTTCAACCTCCGCTGCATCCCAAGTAGCATGACCCTATGTTCTCCAAGTGAACGCATTTAAGATAAAACCTGGCACACGATAAACTGAACAAACACATCATAGCCACTTCACACAAGAACACGAATGGCATAACTAATCCCATACAAGTATAAGTAACACTTGCATGCGCGTGTTTTGCATCCTGATGTTGGGAGTATATCCCACTTCTGGGTAACATCCTACCTCCTCACCACCCCGTCGTCCGCCTTCCCCCCCCCCATGCCATTTTACCCTTTCTTATTCCTAATTACCAACATTACCTTGCACCCAAGACTTTTTCCTTACTTAACAGGGACCCACCTGCTGTGTTTCCAGCTGCTCACGGAGTGACAACTGATGTCCCTCCAGGTCCTGCTGAGCCTTTTCCCGGAGTCTCGTGATAACTTCCATGCGGTTGGCCAGCTCGGTGGCCACACCATCAAGCTCCTTTTGCGCTTTCACTCGCTCCTCGGCCAGGGTCTTCACCTGTGCCTTGGCTGCAGGTGCAAAAGCACGATATTCCAGGGACAATACATTTGCATGTTGCGGGAACCTGATGGAAAATATCAGAATTGCAGTGCAGTTACCTCCTCTGCTATTGCTCCTCAGCTAATCCCAGCCTGTCATATTCGTACCACCCTTGTAAACGATGCTACCAGGTACTATCCAACTGTGGCAGCAAAACCCCTCAGCCCTAACAAGAACTAACGTGCATGCAAGACACCTTTCCTCAGCACCGCCAGGACATATAGCTGTTGAAACTAAACCATCAATTCAGGGCTTCTAACGGCCTTCCAGTGTATGCCGAGCTTTTGTGGCTGGACGCAAATGCTTCGCTTAGAATATCAAACACCGGACGCACACTGCCAGGGGTTTGTGAATGTGGCAAAATTAAAAGGCAGGAATACATACGAAAATGCCCCTGCTGCAGACTGCCACGAATAGACAAAAATGACAGATAAGAATTATGGGAAGATAAGCAGCGATATACTGGCCACAAGGTGCCATGAGTATATGAAAATGATGTTGAAGAAGGACAGCAGTATAAGCTATGATCCACCAGCTGCATGAACGCAAAATGCATGACGACGAGCTTGCTGCCTGGAATCGTTCTGCTACACCGGCAAACATTCGAGGAATACCAAACAAGAGCAAACTTCCAAGCAGTCATGCCCACGTACCCTCCCTCAACCTGTCAAGGCTAGACGACAGCGCTTTCCAGGGGTTGGCATCGTGCATGGCCGCATCCACCCCAGGGAAGGAAGGCTCTGAGATGACCCTAGCATCACTGCTGGGACTACTGCCAAAGCCACCCGCCGCGGTCTCAGCTTGGGCGACCGCTGCTGCGAGATTTAACGCCGCGGCCTCAGCCTCTCGGACCAAGACTTGCGCGTTGACGAGCTGCTCGCTCATCTGCTTCCGCTCATCGGCCTGGCGCCACAGAGGGTGGTGTTTGTGACCATTTGTTACCATTAGTCATGCTTTCACAAGGATGTGAATAACGTGGTAGCCTCGTCATGCTATTTCAAGCAGCTACCCAGACTAGACCCAAGCCAGGGGACACTGTACCCGTAGAAAGGCCGGATGTCCTGGTTGGTCCACTGAACTGCATGGACAGAGGAATAGCCCATTGACTAGTAATAAAAACTAAAAAAGCCCCAAGGAAGACAAAATTGACAAAACGTTTCAAGACACACAGAACGAGCTTCCCCATAAGGAACGAGCACTTCTTTATTCAAAAGATCAGCCATATGGCAATAAGGAACGAGCACTTCTTTATTCAAAAGATCAACCATATGGCAATAAGGAACGAGCACTTCTTCATTCAAAAGATCAACCATATGGCAATATGGAACGAGCACTTTTTTACTCAAAAGATCAACCATATGGCAATAAGGAACGAGCACTTTTTTACTCAAGAGATCAACCATGTGGCAACAAGGAACGAGCACTTCTTTACTCAAAAGATCAACCATGTGGCAATAAGGAACGAGCACTTCTTTACTCAAAAGATCAACCACGTGGCAATAAGGAACGAGCACTTCTTTACTCAAAAGATCAACCATGTGGCAAAATGCCACAGGATGACACAGCATGTCGCTTTATTATGATACTGCCCCCATAGTAGTATAGATATCCGCAGCATTACAAAACAATACTATTAAGCCATGCCCCAGAGCCAAGGCGGATGCCAAAGCGTGGTCATACACAGGTAACTGCAAAACGGCACAGAAACCCCCTACCACCTACCACAAGTGCATGCCAACTTTAACAATCAAGAATATGTCCATTCTTAATCACTGATGAACAGCACATACTGCAAGATTTTAATAAATAAAAAATGTACGAATTTTTCACAAACAAGTGGTTCCTTAACAAGCATGCCACACAGGGCTTGTTGGTCAACCTTTTGGCACCGAAAGAGTCTTTCACATTCTCTCAAATCCAACACTGCATAAGTCATGCATCATGCCGGCCTATCGGTGGCATCTGGTCGACTCTGGTGGCCTTACTGCATCCGGTGTGCTGATGCTTTGATGAGGCTTTGTTGTGCCCCACCATGATTGCAACATTTTCCCAGTGAGCATTTAAATTGGACATGCAGCTTGCCTTGCAGGGACCGAGGGAAGGCGGCGCCCTGCCCCCTACTGGGAGTGCATTGACCAGGGGCACAAAATTCCTACCTAGAAAACAGCTTTTGCACGGAGGCTCTTCCAACGGAGGCGCACAAATGATTGAATGAATGTTAATGGCTAAGTCGCATTACACATTACTTACTCAACTTTACAAACATGATGTGCACACAAAGTTGCCCAAACAAAATTTGGTGGCAGATCATCACCCTTCCCGGCAAAAAATGCACCGCACGCAAACGCACCCGCTTTTTTTGGGCGACTCTCATGGCTGCCTCCGCCTGCTCGATGCGCCGGCGTTCCAAGTCCCTGTGCGGCCATGGGACCCAAAACACATGCAATGAGGAGGTCAGCTATACGACAGATATACGACAGATATAAGAGTCCCAAACATATCAACTGGGTGACTGGACAGGAAGATGGGATAAACCCATGAGGCAAAAGGACAGGAAGCGGGCACATACCCATGAGGCGATAGGACAGGAAGAGGCCACATGCCAAGAAGGCGACAGGGCAAGTGTAAGACCTAAGGCCCGGGTACTCACGTGACTCAAGGGCATATACATGGATGAGGCCATATACATGAGCCACATGCAAACTGATCGGGAACACACAAAAGGCCGATCCGGCTCCGTTGGCAACTCAGCTCACGCTGATAGCAGTTTCTGTTCCACAAGCTTTCCTGCGCGCAGATGACGACTCCATTCACGCAGCCAGCACCAGCTGTGGGCATGCCATAATGTAGCAACTCCAAATTCCAAACTTATGGTGGAAAGTCATAGGCTAACACTGATTAGTTGAAGCTCTAACCATTTCATAAGCAGGAAAGTCTCAAACTGGAGGCGTCTCAGGTTGCAGTGAGGTTGTGCAGCCCACCGGGGGGCTACCCACCATCAGAACGTACAAGTAGTAAAAACATAGCTAGGCATAAAGCGGCTGGTAGCTTGAGAGTGGCGAGTGGCGAGTGGCGAGTGGTGAATGGTAAGCAATGCAGATTAGCCTAGTGGGCAAACCTCTGCGTTTGGATGGCCTTCTGCTTCCCTTCGATCCCCGTTTTGAGAGCAGTGAGTTCTTCCTCTTCCTGTAGACACGGGAAGAGACGGGGAACATGCGCTGTTGGATGACGTCAGAGTATGCACGAAAAAAAAGCTAGGTATAATGTTAGGTAGAACTCACAAAGCATAGAGCCAAACAGGCAAGATACATGTCAGGAGAACAAGGAACAAAAACTGGGAATGACAAACAAGTGAAAAGTGCCAGGCGGACTACGAACCGACTACCACGGTCCCCGCTCACGCCCAAGCTGTTATGTTCAGATTCTTTGCCCTGGAGCCCTTAAACCTGTGTGGCTATCGAGGCAGGATGATCCCCTGGCTGCTCTTGGAAGCATCATGCAGTGTGTTTGGCTGAGCACACTCTGTCTGTGAATGGCAGGGTGACGCAGACAATGCCTACGAACAGGTTTCATTTTCTGACTGGCCAGAAGTACCTGGTAAACAGGTTTGAATATTTCATCTCTGTTTTAGGCATGCAGTAGTCCACGCTCTGTACTGGGTATTGCTTAGACAACTCCCAGCCACAACACACCTACTCCGATAGGTAGCGTACATTTAGCTTGCAATGTAAATTATATCCATGTAAGCTACATCTTATAGAGTAGAACCGTGACTGCATGCAAGTGTCAGCGTGAGCCACACAGAAAAGTCCAAGCCTCCCCAAGTTATCGCAAGCCATTACAAATTCATTCCACAAGCGCAGTCGAACCCATTGCCGCCCGTCGCGCATTACAGCTGTTCTCTCGGTTTCCATGCCCCACCCGGAATAAAGAATATGCCAACTGCCCTTCCCCAGTAATGAGTGCACAAGTTCAGGTACACTAATTCACCCAAGTTGAGTAATGCGCGCGATCAGGACACTTCAACCGATTTAAAATTTGTCCAAAAGGTTGATCCACCCAAGGGCAGTCCCAGGGCACCTCTGGCCCACCCACCTGCCCCAGCGCCGCAACCTCCCCCTTGATCCCCTCCATCTCTTTCTCCAGCTCCTCCACGCGTCCCTGCAGGTGGTCCCCGCATATCTCCTGCCCACACTTGTCGCACAGCGGGGCGAGCTCGCCGTCGTTGCCCGCGCCTCCATTTTCAGCACCCGCGAGCTCCCTGGCTGACTTGGGAGCTGTTTGGGCACTACCGCCTGAGCCGTTGAGGGCGTCAGGCTGGGCTGTTTGCGTTGAGAATGATCGCAGTGAACCTCGCTGCAACGGGGAGTTTGTGCCTGGAGAGGCCTCGCCGGTCGACTCCAAGCTTTCGAGCGTCTGCTTCCACTTGCGCAGCTGGGTGGCGCGATCTGCCAGCTTCCCTTCCAGAGCAAGCAGCTGTGGTGGTTGGCGCGCCATGGTGCCACGCAGTGGTGGGTGTGCCACGGTGCCATGTGAACGGCGTACGATAAGTGTTCAGTACAGCACAGTGGTGACAACATCACACGTCATCAAAGCTAGGAGCAAACGTTATCTTAAGCACAGATGAAAGCAAAGATGAGCATTGGCAAACATAAGCAAAGATCGTGGTGTTAACAAAAGCACACGATGTGAGTATGTGAGCTTAAGATACCCACGAGAAGCACCCACAGGAAGCACCCACAGGAAGCACCACGATGCGGGCGACCACCTGGCTATGAACAACAAGGCCTCTCCCTCCCGGGAGCTGCTGAGATCTCCCGTGCGAGACCACGGGGCCAGGGGGACGACCACGCGGCCAGGGGGAAGACTACGCGGCCAGGGGGAAGACCACGCGGCCAGGGGGGAGACCACGGGGCCAGGGGCCAGGGGGGTTTATAAAGTCCTAGGATTACTCCAGAGGAAGCGAGGAACCATCACGTTGGCACATCATGTGAGCACGCCCCAAAGTCAAAAGCACAAAGTAACGCTTTACTGTATGTACCTTGCTCTTTACGGGTATCAGCTGCTCCGCGAGCCTCCCCTTCTCTTGCTCCAGCGATGCAGACGCCTCCTGCAAATCATTCTCCCGCAGCGCCTCAGCCACCACCTCCGCCTCATCCCGCTCTTCTGCTCGCATACGTCGCCCCACGCATTTCCTCACCTCAATCAGTGTCAGTACCAGCTAGGACCAGCGCAAGCAGGAGCAACCATGCTTTGCCGAGACGGTTTCCCCCAACAGCTCGCCCAGCAGATGCGCCTCAATTCCACTAGCTAGCTAGGCTTCCCATATTTGCTTTTGACGATGTCAAGGTAGCGCATCTAATGAGGATGGCACAACCCTTTCACTCTCCTTCTGTTCTCTGCCGAATAAACCTGGGGGGAAAAACAGGCTCTAGCTCGTCAGCATAAGAGGAAAGAGAGTCTAAGCAACGCATAGTGGCAAACGACCCAGGTCGAAGACCCCCCAGGCAGACATGTAACAAGAAATATACCATTATGTAATCCGCCACTGATTCCAGCGACAGCCAGCTAACCCACTAAACAATTCTTTAGGGTTATAAGTTGTCTACTTCATGGCAGCCCACCATTGAAAATTTTGGCATTGATTCCTCCACTAGGTACCCAACATATCAGAGGCCAAGTTACCTGAATAAAGCTACTATGTTTTGCCTCCCAATCTCAATGAAGGTTAAGAGGTAAACTATATAAATGTATCATTTACAGGATCAAAAGCAGCATGTGTTTCCTCTTATTAGCAGAGAGTGTGAAGCCAAGTAAATAGTAAAACAAGTTTCCTGCACTGCATTCCTTCATTGTAGGCTTCCATTGTTGAAGGCAGAGGTGTGAGAGTGCATCTGCGAGTGTGTGTACACACTTGTGGGTGAACATGCACGCGTATGTGTTCACAAAGGAAAATCTTTCTAGTAGCACTTTACATTGTAAGTGCTTGAAGCTGTACTACTCTAAGTTGTTAATTAAAGGCTGTGAAGGGCATACTTGTTTGTACGACCACGGGCTATGTCGGGCTATGAAGTGCTGTGGAGGGCATACTTGTTTGTGCGACCACGGAGGGCCAGGCATCGACTCACCGATAGCGCTGACCCTGGCCAGCACACCGCGCACAGCTGAGATGCTCGCCTGGAGTTCCGTGAGCAATGAGCGCTGCCGTCCCAGGATGGGTGCCAGCTGGGCGCGGGCCTTGATTTCCTTTGTATTGCTGGGAATGGGGGCCAGCAAGGCAGTCACACCCAAGCAGCCATTGGCAACACACCGACGCACAAGCCACGAGACACACCCACCCACACAAGCAAGCATGCATGAATGCATGCGTGGACCCTAAGCATTTGAATCCCTTTCAGCGGTGCGCAAGGCACTCAGATATGACCGGGTTTGAGTACGTTTTATAGTTGGCGCGTGTGTGCGGAGAGATTAAGGGGTCCAGTTTGCTACAGCTAAAGAAGGTGTGTCGCAATAGTAGACCCGATAAGCCTGGTTCCAAAGGCGCGACGGATGGCTACCCTGTTTTGATGTTCCAGTGGCTACCCTTGACAATGAAGGGTAGGGTTCCTTTCCGCGTGGAAAGCTGTCAAAGCTATGGCATGCAAGGCACTGAAGCTTACCCACTCAATCTTCACAACCCCTGCAAAAAAGGTCATTGCCCACTGTCGAAAAAGCATGATTGCATTTGCCTTTCCTACGGCAGCACTACGGTAGCACCCAATGCTGTGAGAGGCTGACCCCGATGGATGGGGGTCGCTTTGCCCAAGAAAAATAATGCCATGCCTCTGAAGTACTTTCTTAGCGGTCGCAGACAAACAAGTCATGGCTTACCAATCTGACCGCAGCTTGCGTTCCGCCACATCCTGCGCTGCGAGCTGGGGCCCGCATGAGCATTGCAAGGCGAACAAGAAAAAAAGTGCGGATGGCGAGGAGACATGTAGAAGGCAAGAATAGACCTTGTGGGGCGATGCTTAGCCAGGAATTGTTAACAGGGCTTGCGATAAATGTTTGTGGTCAGGTCTAATTGTTACATTAGCTCGGTCGTGCGGATCACAATTGCTGGGATGGTATGATGCATGGTACACAGAGTGAATTGCAACAAAACCAGATTGGGCTTCAGTTTCCTCTCGTAGACAAGGAAATGAGATGATGCATTACGATAGAAGCATAACCAAGAAAATGTTCCTTTCTATGAGCATGACAATAGAAACCTAAGCTTGATTGAAAGAGGCTTACAGGCAGGCTTTTGCGACTCTTCATGGTATCCATTCTGTATGGCTAATATGCAGTCAAGGGAACAGAGATCAGCCTTATATCCCAAACGAGCACAACAGTCTTATAGGTTCTGCGCACACCTGGGATTTTTGTTATCAAGCAGACTGTTACAACAAGCCCGGTAGGTCAACACACACACACATGCCCGTACAGCATACAGCAAACAAACAAAGTCAAACACAAGGTCAGTCACCACTGGTGTATTTCTGCAAGCACATTCAGCACACGCTGTCGTCACACGCTGGCACCTCGTTGGGAAACCAGAACCGCACAAAGACCATGACCAATCTCACAAAGGTACCAAGGTATCAACTTCCATTAGTAATAAATTATTATTCGATATCTAATGATGAGATATCGATTGGAGCACATACATAATCCTTGGACGCCTCGACGCTGGCTTTCAGTTCTGCCACTTTGCCTTTTTGTATGGCGACAGACTCCTTTAAGGCACTGACGCCGTCCTTGGCCTTCTCATGCGCATCCTTCCACACGCTGGTGGCCACCAACTGGAGGATCCCTTCCTGGCAACGCCCAGGGTGGCACCCAGGTGAAAAGCCAGACCACACACCAGATTGGAGATAGAGTAAATTCTAAATCCACACAGATAAACAACATACAAAAGACACGGAATGTCTCGACTGGGGTGTCTTGTAGGTGAAGGGCCCGGACCAATGCCAGAACGTGAGATGCGATGTACCATTGGCGCAGCAATCGATGCTTAGTGCTGAGCGTGCACACGGGGAGCCGTTTCGTGCTGTGCTGCCCTTTTCATGTCAGGATGAGATTGACGGTCCATCCAACCTGCTGGTCATGCAGATTGGCACAAAAGTGCATGCATCGCCCCCAGCTTTGCGTGCAATCCCTTCATACCCTCTCCCCTCACACGCATGCCTGCACCCGTGCTACAAGACCAAGGAAACTTCCCACCACCAACAATCAAAAGGGGCGTGCTAGTGTACACAATGCTCCAGGAATCTGAATCTGAATCTGAATCTGAATCTGAATCTGAATCTGAATCTGAATCTGAATCTGAATCTGAATCTGGATCTGGATCTGGATCTGGATCAGGATCTGGATCTGGATCTGAATCTGAATCTGAATCTGAATCTGAATCTGAAACTGAAACTGAATCTGAATCGGAATCGGAATCGGAATCGGAATCGGAATTGGAATCGGAATCTGAATCTGAATCTGAATCTGAATCTGAATCTGAATCTGAATCAGAATCTGAATCTGAATCTGAATCTGAAGCCACAACTGAAGCTGCAGCTGAAGCTGCAGCTGAAGCTGCAGCTGAAGCCGCAAGATCTACCGTATCGCCCCTGCTTGGGTCCTCGACGGGAAACCAAGACAGTGCTGCTCTGCTAACGGCAGAGCACAGCCAGTACTAAGGGCTATCCTGCTATGGGCACTACACGGTGACGTAAACTGCAGTTCTATATTCTAAAATTGCAAAACAGTATGTAGCAGACAACAGCATTGCACGTAAAAATCCTGCCCCCTACCCATACACAGTGATGATGCACTTGTCATGCCCCACCCACCTTGAACAAGCAGTCGCCCACATACAACAGGCCAGGAATCGCGCTGCCACAGTACACAAATCCAACCCCTCCAACAGCTAGCCCCACCCACCTTGAACACGCGGTCGCCCACATACAACAGGCCAGGAATCGCGCTGCCACAGTACACAAATCCAACCCTTCCAACAGCTAGCCCCACCCACCTTGAACACGCGGTCGCCCACATCCAACAGGCCAGGAATCGCACTGCCACAGTACACAAATCCAACCCCTCCAACAGCTAGCCCCACCTTGAACACGTGGTCGCCCACACCCAACAGGCCAGGAATCGCACTGCCACAGTACACAAATCCAACCCCTCCAACAGCTAGCCCCACCCACCTTGAGCACGCGGTCGCCCACATACAACAGGCCAGGAATCGCACTGCCACAGTACACAAATCCAACCCCTCCAACAGCTAGCCCCACCTTGAACACGCGGTCGCCCACACCCAACAGGCCAGGAATCGCACTGCCACAGTACACAAATCCAACCCCTCCAACAGCTAGCCCCACCCACCTTGAACACGCAGTCGCCCACGTACAACAGGCCAGGAATCGCACTGCCACAGTACACAAATCCAACCCCTCCAACAGCTAGCCCCACCCACCTTGAACACGTGGTCGCCCACATCCAACAGGCCAGGAATCGCACTGCCACAGTACACAAATCCAACCCCTCCAACAGCTAGCCCCACCCACCTTGAACACGCGGTCGCCCACATCCAACAGGCCAGGAATCGCACTGCCACAGTACACAAATCCAACCCCTCCAACAGCTAGCCCCACCCACCTTGAACACGCGGTCGCCCACATACAACAGGCCAGGAATCGCACTGCCACAGTACACAAATCCAACCCCTCCAACAGCTTGCCCCACCTTGAACACGCGGTCGCCCACACCCAACAGGCCAGGAATCGCACTGCCACAGTACACAAATCCAACCCCTCCAACAACTAGCCCCACCCACCTTGAACACGCCGTCGCCCACACCCAACAGGCCAGGAATCGCGCTGCCACAGTACACAAATCCAACCCCTCCAACAACTAGCCCCACCCACCTTGAACACGTGGTCGCCCACATCCAACAGGCCAGGAATCGCACTGCCACAGTACACAAATCCAACCCCTCCAACAACTAGCCCCACCCACCTTGAACACGTGGTCGCCCACATCCAACAGGCCAGGAATCGCACTGCCACAGTACACAAATCCAACCCCTCCAACAGCTAGCCCCACCCACCTTGAACACGCGGTCGCCCACATACAACAGGCCAGGAATCGCACTGCCACAGTACACAAATCCAGCCCCTCCAACAGCTAGCCCCACCTTGAACACGTGGTCGCCCACGTACAACAGGCCAGGAATCGCACTGTCACAGTACACAAATCCAACCCCTCCAACAACTAGCCCCACCCACCTTGAACACGCCGTCGCCCACACCCAACAGGCCAGGAATCGCGCTGCCACAGTACACAAATCCAACCCCTCCAACAGCTAGCCCCACCCACCTTGAACACGTGGTCGCCCACATCCAACAGGCCAGGAATCGCACTGCCACAGTACACAAATCCAACCCCTCCAACAGCTAGCCCCACCCACCTTGAACATGTGGTCGCCCACATACAACAGGCCAGGAATCGCACTGCCACAGTACACAAATCCAACCCCTCCAACAGCTAGCCCCACCCACCTTGAACACGCGGTCGCCCACACCCAACAGGCCAGGAATCGCACTGCCACAGTACACAAATCCAACCCCTCCAACGGCTAGCCCCACCCACCTTGAACACGCGGTCGCCCACATACAACAGGCCAGGAATCGCACTGCCACAGTACACAAATCCAACCCCTCCAACAGCTAGCCCCACCCACCTTGAACACGTGGTCGCCCACATACAACAGGCCAGGAATCGCGCTGCCACAGTACACAAATCCAACCCCTCCAACAGCTAGCCCCACCCACCTTGAACACCTGGTCGCCCACACCCAACAGGCCAGGAATCGCACTGCCACAGAACACAAATCCAACCCCTCCAACAGCTAGCCCCACCCACCTTGAACACGTGGTCGCCCACACCCAACAGGCCAGGAATCGCGCTGCCACAGTACACAAATCCAACCCCTCCAACAGCTAGCCCCACCCACCTTCAACACGCGGTCGCCCACATACAACAGGCCAGGAATCGCGCTGCCACAGTACACAAATCCAACCCCTCCAACAGCTAGCCCCACCCACCTTGAACACGTGGTCGCCCACAGCCAACAGGCCAGGAATCGCACTGCCACAGTACACAAATCCAACCCCTCCAACAGCTAGCCCCACCCACCTTGAACACGCGGTCGCCCGCATACAACAGGCCAGGAATCGCACTGCCACAGTACACAAATCCAACCCCTCCAACAACTAGCCCCACCCACCTTGAACACGCGGTCGCCCACATCCAACAGGCCAGGAATCGCACTGCCACAGTACACAAATCCAACCCCTCCAACAGCTAGCCCCACCCACCTTGAACACGCGGTCGCCCACATCCAACAGGCCGTCCCCGACCGCGTGCTGGCCGTGGAACACGGAGCGCCGGAGGACCGACGTGTCGCTGTTTCACGTTCACGCATCGCATATAGCAATACAATGACCGCGGTAAGTCTAGCGTCCGGGGTGTTCGCCTCTATGGCTAGCTCTTGTGCTGACCCTGGAAGACCGAGTGCTGCTGCAGGGTTGTCTCATGCTCATGCACAGCACAGCATGAGCACAGCCGCTGCAGGTATTAACGTTTACAATTCCAGGGTTACAAGGCAGCCAATCCCCTCCCCATCAAGTCCAAAGTTTTTGGAATGAGAAGCAGCGACAAGCATTTCATGCCCATGGTTGGAATACAAGGCTGCCGTGATACTAAAGATTATAAGTTGAAGGTTATGGGATTTTGAGGCTTCAAAACGTTTGAAAAAGGTGTAATGGGCATTAAGGCTCCATATCGCTCACACCATGCCAAAGCGCAGGGCATGCAGACCGTGAGTTTGCATCGTCGTACATGAAAGCCTGGCGCGACTAGCATTGTTGCGGCGGTCCCTCCTTCATGATTTCAAATCAGATCAAGGCATGTCATGCTTTTCACAGGTAGACCTTGCGATAAAACTCCTTCAACTGCTACAAGTGTGCTCCCACCCTTCACAAACCCAAGGCTCTGGCTCCAACAACCACAGAGCCTGCACTCCGCTGCACCCCCAACCTGCCCATGGGTTGCTTGCTCCACCCCAAATATGCCCCCTCTGCTCTACCCCCAATATCCCCCCTCTGCTCCACCCCCAATATCCCCCCTCTGCTCTACCCCCAATATCCCCCCTCTGCTCCACCCCAAATATCCCCCCTCTGCTCCACCCCCAATATCCCCCCTCTGCTCCACCCCCAATATCCCCCCTCTGCTCTACCCCCAATATCCCCCTCTGCTCCACCCCAAATATCCCCCCTCTGCTCCACCCCCAATATCCCCACTCTGCTCCACCCCCAATATCCCCCTCTGCTCCACCCCAAATATCCCCCCTCTGCTCCACCCCCAATATCCCCCCTCTGCTGCCAGATATCCTCCATACAAGGACGCCCTCACGACACTCTCATGAGATGCTTCTTCACTCTCCCTCACACGCTTGACTCAACTCACAGCATGATCCACTCTCACTCACACTCTCGACTCACATGATGCCGTTGATCCTGGCCTGCGTCTTCTTCACATCCAGCTCCGTCAGGTCCTCCCCGTCCAACCAAAAATTGAGCACGGGCGTGGGCTTCTGCTTGCCCAACAACACGCGGCGCTCCACGATGAACTCCTGGCCGTTCACGGCGCCGCGCACCCTGACGCGCGCCTGCTGGGACCCCTGGTGGACCACATCGGCGCCCGTCAGGCCGCTGGTGGCGGCAGGGCGGGGGTCCGTGCTGCCTGAGCTCGGACCGCAGGTGGCGGTATATTGGCGGAAGCGGATGACCGCCGACGTAAGAGGGGGGAGCAACGTAGGTGGGCCACATTGCAGGTCGGACCAGGTGATGAGCTAATGCAAATTTGTCATTGTGGGAAGTCCTTTCATCGTAGCACCAAGCCCACGGAGGGTTTCAGCTGAAAAGCCGCGCTATCTAACTAGAATCCTGCCAACAGCCGTGGTTGTAGACATGCTCAGAGCAGCAAGTAGAGAGAGTGTGAAAAATGACGAAAACATAGAGAGAGGAGACGGCTTGCGATTACGGGGATATAAGCTAGTGAAACATACGCAGATGGTGCTTCCCACCCGAAAACAAGAAACGGCCTTCTCCATCCAACGAAACTACAAAAGTATTCCAATTACTATCCCCTTGGCATTAGCGTTCCAGCATGAACGCTTATCAAGATGTTAAGATGTTGAGATGCCATCTCACACAATGTCTGGCGCACCGCCTACTCACGCGAAAGAGCCCCAGCCTGGCCTCTGACCTGTGAGCGCCCAAAGGGGCGCCATCACCAGCGTGGTCTTGCCCGCGCCATTGCTGTCAGCCGTCCCCTTCCCGTCGCGGTTCTCCCCCGACACCACGCACACGCCCCGTCGGCTCAGGGGGTACGTCGTCAGCTGCTCAAAGGGGCCATAGCCCTCAAGCTCCACCTCCTGGAACTCGACGCGGGCTGCCCGGAGGGCAGGTGGGAAGGGAGGCAGCCAGGGGTGGTTGGGATGAGGAAGGCAGTGAGCAACATTGAGGAGCTTCTCGAGGCAGCCCCACTACTCGGCTCTCAGGGGTTCTTGAGGCAGCCCGGGTACTCGGCTCTCAGGGGCTCCAACGGGAGGAGGCTCGCCGGCCATAGGTGACTGCCGAGGATATGGCTTGGGATCAAAAAAGCTTTGATGGGATGCTCCCGAGAAGGACAGGCCATTTGCTTCTCGCGGCCACCACTCAGGTGTTTCTGTTGGTGAAAAACTATTGTTTATCAAGGCAACCACTCAGGTGTTTCTGTTGGTGAAAAACTATTGCTTATCAAGGCAACCACTCAGGTGTTTCTGTTGGTGAAAAACTATTGCTTATCAAGGCAACCACTCAGGTGTTTTTCTTGGTAGGACAGCACACCCATGGGTCGGACAGCAAGGACGGAACCTTGCATGTTCCATTGAATTCCATACTTACAAGCAACCCTACCATGCGCTATCTGTTTCTGGAGAAGCAATCCACTACTCGCTGCTACGCACAGGCTCTGCATGTTTATGCCTGCTAGCGTCGCTACCTCACAGGCTGCCCACTCACCCTGGGTCATGCCCTGCCGGACGCGGGGCGAGCCCAGGGCATCCAGCAGGGCCTTGCCCCTGGCGGTCGCGGCCTCGCTCAGTCCCTGGCTCTCGGCGTACCGTTGGAACAAGCCAAACACGCCCTGTAGGGTGCCGTGGCGCACAGACCGTGCAGCCAAGCACACTATCAGTAAGTGTGAGCATCAGCAGCCACGTTGACCATCGTGCGCTGGCAGCCTATGTGGATTGAATGGATGAATGACAAACAGTGTAGGTTGAATACACGAGCAGTAATAATCGAACAGATGAAAATAGCTAAAGGGGAGTAGTCTTAAATTTGCCATGCATTGCTTTACATGCCTAACATGTCAGACACGACATTAGTGACAAGAAACATTGCCGTCAGAAGAGAGCATGCAAAGAGAGCCCATTGAAGCAGCCCCCAAAGCATTCAAAGTCCATCCGTCTAGCGCTCTCACCATTTCTTCAGACATCTCGATGCGAGGTGGCTGGGATGCAGGCATCTGAAGGAACTCCAGCGTGACCCCCATCTCTCGCAGGGCTTTCTGCAGAAGGCGCCAGAGACCCACGAATTAATTAGCACACGAACTCGTCAAACTTGAACACTCAGATGATGTACATGATTCTCGTCCTGCGTTTATAAAACAACAAACACTGGATGCGTGCTTGCATACAGCCAAAGAAACAGGTGCCTTGGCGTGGTAGAAGTCCATGGCCACACATTTATCGGCATGAACAACTTAATCATCGACGATCAGCTTCACGGGACAAACCCAATGCTAGATTATCATATTTAAAAAACATGGTCATTCCTGCAAGCTCTACAATCTGGCTGTAGCTGCTATCCTTCCATCTCACCACAAATGGATGCACAATGCTCCATTAGCCAAAATTCGCTCAAGATCAATGCGTGCTCCCTGCCAGGAAACACCAGCTTCAAGGGGCAGCGCTGCCACTATCCATCAGTACAGCCCCGCTCGCCACCCCACATCACAAGCACGTGTTTTCCCCAGCCGTGGTGAGCTTCAGGGGATACTACCACCAACGCTATTCGGCTCATATGAGCACGTGGTGAGCTTCAGGGGATACTACCACCAACGCTATTCGGCTCATATGAGCACGTGGTGAGCTTCAGGGGATACTACCACCAACGCTATTCGGCTCATATGAGCACGTGGTGAGCTTCAGGGGATACTACCACCAACGCTATTCGGCTCATATGAGCACGTGGTGAGCTTCAGGGGATACTACCACCAACGCTATTCGGCTCATATGAGCACGTGGCGAGCTTCAGGGGAAACTACCACCAACGCTATTCGGCTCATATGAGCACGTGGTGAGCTTCAGGGGATACTACCACCAACGCTATTCGGCTCATATGAGCACGTGGTGAGCTTCAGGGGATACTACCACCAACGCTATTCGGCTCATATGAGCACGTGGTGAGCTTCAGGGGATACTACCACCAACGCTATTCGGCTCATATGAGCACGTGGTGAGCTTCAGGGGAAACTACCACCAACGCTATTCGGCTCATATGAGCACGTGGTGAGCTTCAGGGGATACTACCACCAACGCTATTCGGCTCATATGAGCACGTGGTGAGCTTCAGGGGATACTACCACCAACGCTATTCGGCTCATATGAGCACGTGGTGAGCTTCAGGGGAAACTACCACCAACGCTATTCGGCTCATATGAGCACGTGGTGAGCTTCAGGGGAAACTACCACCAACGCTATTCGGCTCATATGAGCATGCGCACACCCTCCCCAGCCCGAGCTCCCCACCCACTCCCACCACAGTATTGGCAGAGGGAATGGGATCCATAGTCTCCATGAGCTTGACGCCATCGGAAGACACGGTTGCCGTTATCCATCGGCAAAAGCAGTGAGCACCTACCCCGGCCGCTTCAAGCTTCTTGTTGTCCTTGGCCGAGGGGGCAGGCTCTGCCGCGTTCTCCAGCATAACCCGCAGCTTGTCGCCGGGACGCATTGCGCCGAGTGCCCCCTCCGAGTTCAACTGCGACACAATGGCGTCGTGCGCGTTCTGGTCCGCGCCCACGCGCAGCAGGAAGTGGCGGGGGCCCAGGTCCAGTGGGATCGTGCCCACTTGCTGCGTGGCGGATACAAGTGCCGGGGCATGAGGTGGCCGATGCAAGAGCGGAGGTGCGAGTCGGGGGGCACAAAAGAGGGTGCGTGATGAGGTGGCAGATGAATGAGGGGGGAGGGCAGGGGCAGTGGCGGTTGCACAAGCGCCAGCGAAGGAGAGGACGCAGCAATGCCATGGGCCTGGTTAATAGCTGGTCAACCAATGGATGATCCATGGATTATTGAGTCACATGCCTTACTAACACCTAACTAACGAGTTACATATTCCTTCTGTTTTGTGAGTCACACGCCTTGTTTGACAGGCCATGCGGCACCAGCGATTGCTTTCCAGCACCATTCATTCGCAGGAAGCCGGATGCCACGGCAGGCATGACCCTGGGGGGCAGATGCTATATTGCAGGGAAGCCGGCACGCACACACATGAAGCAGAGGGCGAGCGTGCTTTGGCAGCGAAACAGTTTGTTCGATGTTCAACAACACCAGCATTCGCAGCAGCATAGTTACGGGCAAGAGATCCTGCCAATAGGCACGATCCAACCTACTATGAGTTCAAACCTGCCTCTGAGGCACGCTCCAACCTGTTGTGAGTGGGGCATCATGAGAACATGACGATGGAAAAGCTAGCAGGGTGCCATGGAAAAGTCAGCAGGGCGCCGCCGCAGTGAACTTGTGTCAATCGTGTTCCGCAGTTACACTTGGCTGCGGGACAGTGGTCTTAGCTATGGACACCCACCTGCCATTCATCGTTCAGGATCAGAAGCCGCTTCTCCTGGTTCATCTCTGCTCTCGACACCTGGCATAATGAGATATGAATGCACAACGGCGTGCACACACGAATGGCGTGCATACACAGGTCGGTCCATGATAAGCAAATCGGATAAAACCCAGGACCGGATACTGGATATTCTTGACCCAAATGCCAATGTCAACAACTATCAAGCACCACCAACATGACCACTTTCGAAAGGTGTCCGGAACGGAGAGCCAATGCATTGAACTGATGTGCCCTCCACGTCTGAACCGTGCAAATAAGACGTGGGGGGTTCTTGAGCTTGCTTCTACAGTACCTGGTACCGTGAGCCCACATAGTGGATGGCTGTCTGGCATTAGGCTAAAAGTAGTATAAAAGCTACTAAACAAATCACATGCGCAAATCAAGTACCTGGTAGGGCGAGCCCACGTAGTGGATGGCTGTCTGGCATTAGGCTAAAAGTAGTATAAAAGCTACTAAACAAATCACATGTGCAAATCAAGTACCTGGTACCGTGAGCCCACAGAGTGGATGGCTGTCTGGCACTAGGCTAAAAGTAGTATAAAAGCTACTAAACAAATCACATGCGCATATCAAGTACCTGGTAGGGCGAGCCCACGTAGTGGATGGACGTGCCCTCCACTGTGTGTGGGTTGTGATAGTGTCCCGTGTACACCGGCACATCAAGGGGGAAGATGGCCGGTGGCAGGCCCAGCTTGGCCTGGTACATGGCATTAATCTTGGCACCCAGCTGTCGAGGGTGTCGCGGGGGCCCACCATTGCACAGAGCACAGGACAGAAAGGCAGATTGAACTCTCACAGTCCCACGCGGGCGCGCTCTCACAGTCCTGCTGCCTTCATCTGTGGCTGTCAAAGCTCAACTCCGCGTTTCACGTGCGCCATTCATTTAATATAGGGCGTTTCGGACAAGAATATCCAGGCACACCTCCCTTGTGTTGCAAAGCTAGAGCAGACCCTGACTTTCATCGTAGATGCGTAAAAACTTTCCCAATATTTGATAATATAACCCTGGCTTTGGGGGAAAAAATTGCACCATCTTCCCCACCCTGACCCAGACTGGCGGCATTTTCCACTGCCGCCAGTTCCATCTCTTGTCTCCGCATGACTTGCAAAACAGCATGACTTGCAAAACAGCATGACTTGCAAAACAGAGGGCTAATATCAAGTGCATCCCCACCAGATGCGCACCACGACACAAATGCTCCCATCAGCTGCTCCCATCAGCTGCTCCCGTCAGGTCATGCTTCCTGACGATAACGATCAACATGCACGCACCCACCAATATCCGATTTTATGCTTTTGAAAGCCAAAGCGAGGCGACAAACTGCTCCAATTGTCACACCGTGCCAATCAACAATGATACAAGCAAAGAAAGCGCCAACATCAACTGCAAGTACTTAAACACTGTGCTCTGTCTGCAGGACATTTATAATCAAATCCTAGTGGGTGGTTGCCGACGAGCTGGTTGTCAGCAGAGGGACAAGCAAGCTAGTCAGCACGCACGATGTCCAGGTGGGCAAAGATGGCCTTCACGCCCGCGTGCTCTGGCGCGTTCACCGCCGCGGCAATGTCGGCCTCGTGGAGGCGGTACGGCAGCCAGAGCGCGTCCAGGAACACCTGGGGTTTTGCAAACACGCGGATGAGACGGCCCTTGCCCTCGCACGCCAGGTGGATCGGCGTCAGCGCGTGGACCAGGCCGCCCGCCGTTGTCTGCGGGGTGTGGGCAAAGTGTTTTTCAAAATTGTCATTAACACTATCACCGTCAGCAAAGGTATTTGGGGCTCGATGTAATAACCCCGCACCCGTGTTTGTCAACGCGGCAGGATGGCATGATGACGGGACGGCAGGATGGCAGGATGGCACGATGGCACGATGGCAGGATGGCAGGATGGCAGGATGGCAGGATGGCAGGATGGCAGGATGGCAGGATGGCAGGATGGCAGGATGGCAGGATGGCAGGATGGCAGGATGGCAGGATGGCAGGATGGCAGGATGGCAGGATGGCAGGATGGCAGGATGGCAGGATGGCAGGATGGCAGGATGGCAGGATGGCAGGATGGCAGGGTGGCAGGATGGCAGGATGGCAGGATGGCAGGATGGCAGGATGGCAGGATGGCAGGATGGTGGGATGGCAGGATGTATGAGGAAGCCACGGCAAGGGTGGCTCCAGGTGGCTCCATGAAAAGTGGTCGAAGGAGCCCTGGCGTACCTGGTCGTGGTTGCCAGGGATCATGATCGTCGGGACCGACCAATCGCGGAAGACCGCCAGTATTTCGCTCAGCGGCTCGACGGGCAGGTCGCCGCGCACGTGCCAGAAGTCACCCAGGAAGATGACGCCCGCGCCCCTACAGGAGCAGGACAGTCCGGGACAGCATGCCCCAATAAAGTCACATCGCACGCATGCCATGCGGTCCAGATGGATGCCATTAAGAGCTGCAACAGAACCTGCAATCAGCAGGGGCGGAGTCAGGACCTGACATATGAAACAGGGGCAAAAGAAGGAAACCGGAAACAGGAGGGTGGGAGGGGGGAGGGAAGAGATCACTAGCGTAGGAAGCATGATGTAGGGGTAGTAATCAAACGAGGAATTCTTCCAGGGAGGAGGGGCTGGTGCATGGGGTGGAAGGAGGGAGGTGTGAAAGCATGCGTTGGAATGGCGTTAGGGGTGGGATTTCGGGTCGGTACGTCTGTTGCTTGGTATGTCCAGTGAGCAGACTTGAATCATCCACCAGACCAACGCGATAGCCGAACTCACCAGGATCCCTAGGCCGGCTGTGTGGACTATGCACAAGGGCGAGAAATAGGTAGCCCAGGGCAGGGAAGCATGCAGTGGGTGAAGGAACTCTTGATCAGCCCCCCCCCCCCCCCCCCTCCCCCCCCCGGCACCTTCCACCCAACTTTTCACAATCCACCCCCCTTTGGAGAAGGTTGCCTTGCAAAGTCGTAGCCGGTGAATGATGAAAACGGTTACTTGCTTACTGTCACACATATACCCCCGATTCTCCCGATTTCTGGCCTGCGCTGGTTATCTCGTTGATATACCATTCCCCTCCTCCCACACCCAAGCCGACCGTCTATAATTAGACACGCACCGCTTCACCGCCTCCTCCTGCACCCGCAGGAGCACGTCCACACACAGGTCAACGGTTTTGCGAGAGACGTGCAGGTCTGAGAAGACCACCCACTCCTTGACCGCGCGCCACTCGGCCAGGGTGCCGACCGTGTTGGTGGCCAGGGTGCTGAACAAGCGTCCCTGGGCACCAGCTGCCGTGCTTGGGGGCTCCCTGACCTGCACCAGCACGACCCAAACGGAAGCACAAAAGGAAGCCTGGTAAGCAAGGACGACAAGAAAAGCACGACAAGAGGAGCCAAGCGGCAAGGCTGTAAGGCAGGCTGCCCCGGTACGGCTACAGCAGTTATGGCGGCAGCATGTCTATTCTATGCTAGAAACAGCTAATTATTGGTCGTCTTGTAAACATCCTACTAGCATATAAAGTAGTTTTCCCGTGTGTGGAACACATGCTTGTGTGTTGCCACTCGTCATGTGCGCGTTGCTGCATTAAAATGGACGAGTGAACGTGGGGTTACTGCATTAAAATGGACAAGTGAGGTCATTTGGGCCAACGGGAGCTAACAGGAGTCATGGAACGGCCACAGAGGGAACAAAGTGCAGCATGCGCCCAAAATTGGTCCGTGTATGCCAGCAAACAGCTGAGATGCTTTCACAAAACCATTCCATGCCCACGTTCACAAATGCGACGCAAAAAGACACAGACGCCACTGTGTCCATCTGCAGGACACCATGACCCCGCTGCGTGCTGTTCCAGGTCAAATACTATCAAGCTGCTTGATAGTGTTTGTGCTTAATTAGTATTGGTGCTTAATTAATTATTTAGTCTCATGTCCCCGTTGTTTTTATCAAGCTGCTTAGAGTTACTAAATACATTGTCTGTTGTGTGTGGTGACAAACGCATGGGGCGATGCCCACCCCTCAGGAGAAGTGCACGTCCTGTAATCAGATAATAAATTATTACGTGAATCTAAAGGCATCCTGCTGTCATTGTGTGCTGATAGGAGGCACTGACCTGAAGCACCACCCTAATCAATGATTGTGTGCTGATAGGAGGCACAGGCCTGAAGCACAACCCTAATCGATAATTGTGTGCTGATAGGAGGCACAGACCTGAAGCACCACCCTAATCGATAATGTCAATAATCCAGTTTGGTACCAAAAATATCATTGACAAAGCACCCACTAATGAAGACATCGTGAACAGGCACAACACAACCAGCTCCATTGCACAATTAACTGACACATTCGTTGAGTATTCACTAATTATACGCTAATGGAAGATAGTCATACTTAACACTAGTACGTAAATCGTTACAACATGGTGAAGTCAACCCAGAGACCATTCGGGTACCGCGACGCACCAGGGTTGCTGGAGCCACAGAGACCAGATCCGAGACCACCGCCGATTTCTTCCGAGGGACCCTGGTCTTTGCGGTTCGCTTGGACGAGGCTTCCTCCCCCTCCAGCAGCCCCTGCTCCTGGGACTTGCGATCCCCATCCGCGAACAAGGACGTCTGGGCCTCCGAGGACGACGGACGAGAGGTCCTGCGTCTACGGGGCGCAGGCGGTGGCTCGCTGCCCTCCGCTTGGCACAACGTCACCAAGGCACGCGACGTTGATGGCTGGCAAGGGAGCCGATGGATGGGTAGCAAGGCCTGGTGCCACGGGAATCCACAGCGGAGGGGCATGTGGATGAATTAGGAAAAGCCGTTACGAATCGACGCGTGCGACAGGAGAGGCGGACTCTCCTTCCAGGCGTGTTTGATGCTGTTAGAGCAACTGCGTAATTTACAGGTCGCCCTAGCTATCACTCGACCTGTCGCTCTACCAATCATCCCGA
Organism: Mesostigma viride; assembly: GCA_009746045.1. Classification (NCBI taxonomy): domain Eukaryota; kingdom Viridiplantae; phylum Streptophyta; class Mesostigmatophyceae; order Mesostigmatales; family Mesostigmataceae; genus Mesostigma; species Mesostigma viride. The sequence goes on from RPFO01000448.1 coordinate 312,291, forward strand.
TCCAGTGAGCTTGCTGGTGAATGGGCGCGTTCCGAGCGATCTGTAACGTTGATTTCTTGAATTTATCTGGCAGTGCGCCAGGGCATCACACACATCACTGAAAGTTTCTAACCGACTGCTAAGAAACCACTCGCAAGGTAAGACACACGCCCATGCACCAGGTTAGCAAACCGGGCTCATGTCAAAGAACCCACCACAAAACGACCGCATCAAAAGACCCCATATTGCACCATTCACCTACCTTACCTTGCGAGACCGGCGTGCATCAGCAGTCAGGTCCCCCCCCCCCCCCCCGGAATGTACATGGGAGATGGCAAGACTTGAAATCGTTAGCTTACCAATATGACATTCTGCATGTCACCAGCTATTGACAGCATCAACAAATGTAGAAACTGCCTTGGGCAGGGAAAACGTGTAGATGTACGCTGCCACATAGCTCATAACACAGCTGTACGACACGATACTACCATCACTACACGACACTATATGACGCCACTATGCCGCCGCAATTTCAACAAGTTAAGTGGCTCTATATTGGCAGCATAGAGTCCGTTCACATTTGTGCTCGATGGGGCCGGGCAATGGAGTCGAGGTTAATTACCACGCAAGAAAGTAGCTGCGATAATTCTTACCGCATTTAGCCTAGAACAGAATCCTTGCCGACACCTGCTGGAAAAAAAGGGAAGTCCCCCGTGTCCACGTAACAATGGCCTGGAGACGGTTAGTCCACAGATTCTCATCATAGTTTATTAATGTGTCGCGGGGGGGGATTTTCGGCTTTCGAGAATATCGAAGTCTCTGACACGAATTCACTAGCAGTGTAAAAAATGGAAGAACCCTGACTTCCTTGGATTACAGAGGTTAAGCTGGGCATTTATGAATTTAAACAGTTAAAATCGCCATTGCCGCGGCGATTCCGTTGCCCTCTTTCCCCATGCCGATGGATATCGGCCTGCTGGATTATCAGCAGCTGGTTCCTAGGCTGGCTGGTTCTGTCATTTCGTTGCAGGTTGTTGCCACGAACGAGGACGCAAGGGCGGTGAATGCCAGCCAACTGGGCAACCAATTGGCCTTCCCGCCTTTCCCCGCTTGCTCGTTCCATCCCCCGTTATGCCGGCAGCTGCATGTACTCTCACTACTCTGGAGGACCAGGGACTTCCCAACAGCGCCCCGAAGCCCACCGTTGCATGCAGGACCTTACAGGGTGTACAGTGTACAGTTGTTGTTGTTGTTGTGTCCCACGCACAGTGTATAGTACAACTGTACGGTAGTACCACCGATACATAATATATCCGGCCCTCGGCTACTATAGATTCTCCGCTGCTCATGTGCGGCGTGGGACACAACAACAACAACAACAACAACAGGACAGTGGCGGGGAGTGCTACTGTAGCCCCGCCCGCGCGACCTTTCACAGAGATGAGAGACTTTCACATCAAGCCAAGGCCTTAACTGAGTTACACTGTACTGTAGCTTCAAGCCTGCATCAAGCGGGTGTAATGCGGGCACCCCCCGCTTCCGTGACCTTGGCCAGGCTTGCTCGATTGACAGAAGTCACAGAACGCATGACAGGAACGAAACCCGTTCCCGTGACATGAAGCGTGAAGACATGCAGTGCAAGCCAAGGCTGGTCTGGTTACGAACGTGTAAAAGCGTGTGCGACAAACTTGTAGTGGTTCCATCCGTGCTGGCTTGCTCGTTTGAAGCCTTTTGGCTTGTTAGTAATTGCATGTCAGGCACCCGGATTTATTGCTGCGTCCGCACTTAAGGTAGCCGACCTTTTTCTGCCTTCCTGGCACGTTTTGCACGTTCCCGGTGTCGATTGTAGGGCTTGCGTTGTTGTGCACGTTAGCGGTTTACTCGCCAGCAGTTGCGACTCTGCGGACAGAGTTAGCTTGTGCGGATAGTTGCGCCCGCTTATTTGCGTGCTTCTCTCGTCTGTAATTTACCGACCTCCCTGCGTTTCCACCAGTTGCGACGTGAAGTTTGTGTCTTCAATTGTAAAGCGCGTGGTCCGGCAGTGGACAGCTCGTTATCTACTCGTTTAAAATGGTTCTGGAGGTACGCCTCCGTATTTTACATTGATCGCAACCTGCACCAAATCTATTTCTTCGCCCTTGGCAGGCGTTTGCTTGTGTGGAGTAATTTTGTGTGTTTCTTCATTTGAATTTGTATGTTGTGCCACCTATTTTTGTGTGGTCCGGTGCCTGGTGTGGATGTCTTGCTCCCTGCTCTCGTGGCTGGAATTCCGGAAATTTAGGCCACGATCGTGTGCGTAGACAATTCGGAATGGACGCGGAACGGGGACTACCCGCCCTCTCGCTTCCAGGCGCAGTCCGATGCGGTGAATTTGCTGTGCGGAGCGAAAACACAGGTATGCTTGCCAGGATGGCCTGCACGCGTGCGTCTCCCCGCCACAGCCTGCTGTTATTCAGAAGCCTATGTTCCTGTTCATGATGACCTCTCAAGTTTGCATACTGGACTTTCCGGTGCGAGTGTACTTCCCAATTAGCTCCTGCTTCACAAGGAACTTTCTTGGTTTGCTTCGTTGTTGTACCCGCCTGATGACCTCTCTCGCCTTGTTTCTGTTTCCTGTATTTTCTGAAACGCCGATGTGTGCTTGCCGACGCACCCTGCAGGACAACCCTGAGAACACCGTGGGGGTGCTGACGCTGGCTGGCAAGAGCGTGCGCGTGCTCTTAACGCCGACCACAGATCTGGGCAAGGTCCTGGGCTGCATGCACAGTACGTGGTAACTCTGTGTGCTATTTGTGTGCAGTGAAATGAATCTGGGCATAGACCTGGGCTGCATGCACACTATGTTATTAATTAGAGCCAGATAGCCACACAACCGGGTTTTGTCTCCTATTCTGCTTTTATCACCACCTTCCATCGTCGTATGGTTGAGTCAGTTTGATGCCGGCTGCGATAGTGATTATCGGGCATGCAGTCGTCTTGGCTGGTGTCTTTGTGTGACTCATTTTCTGTTCGAGTATATTCTTTCTTGGAGTATCTTTTCTGTTCGAGCATCCTTTCTCCTTCCACACAACTTTCGTCGTTTTGCGTTGCCTTCTTTTTTACCTCTATCCATGCCATTTCCGCTGGCGAAGATCTACATGGTTAATTTTTGGGTCTGTTCCCTACTTCGGTACGACAGCAAGCGAGCAAAAGCCACATGTGCTCTCTTTCTGGATGTGGCCATTACCATATTTTATTTAGCATATGGCAAGAAAGACATGCAGTGCGCGTGTCTGCGGCTGTCGTACCATGGGACTCACCTTCGGAGGGGTCGCACTTTCTATAGCCTCACAAGCTAAGCACTCACTCGTTTCCTCGTTAAACTCCATGTGGGCGCATGCGTGCTGGTGCGCCCCTGCCAGCCGTGGAGGTCGAGGGCCAGGCGGACCTGCTGGCAGGTGTCCAGGTGGCCCAGCTGGCGCTCAAGCACCGCCAGAACAAGAACCAGCGCCAGCGCATCGTGCTCTTCGTGGGCAGCCCCGTCACCGCCGACGTCAACGCGCTCGTCCGTGTGGCCAAGAAGCTAAAGAAGAACAACGTCGCCGTCGACATAATCAACTTTGCGGGTGGGTTACGATGCTGACATCATAAACTTTCCGGATGGGTTCGATGATGACATCATCAACTTTGCGGGTGGGTTACGATGCTGACATCATAAACTTTCCGGATGGGTTCGATGATGACATCATCAACTTTGCGGGTGGGTTACGATGCTGACATCATAAACTTTGCGGATGGGTTCGATGATGCATCATCAACGTAGCAAGTGGGTGGTTGAAGTAGTCTTATTGAGTAGTTTGCGTTGACTTTGAAGCGGGTTCCTAGATCATATTCCCTGCGGGTGAGGGGCGGCTTGGATTCGATCTTCTGCGCTTGGCCTCGTCACGTTACGAACCCCTCTGCCTTCCCCCAGCCCACGCGATACCCTCTCGCCCCCTTGCTTCCCGTCGATTGTGCTCCCGTTTATGCTTGCTCTCGTACCCTCCCTTCATAACCCTTTTGTCTTGACACCAGCCCTCGCATCTCTCCCCGTTTCTACACTACCCCTCTTGTTCACCCCCCTTGATCATCCACCTTTATTTTCACTTTTTTTTATAACCCGTCTCTGACCTGCCTCCCAACCCCTTATTTACGCCCTCCCCGCATTGCATTTCCCACCCCGTGCGGGCCACCCCCAGGCGATGACGACGAGACGTCCAACACCGAGAAGCTGGAGGCTTTTCTTGCGGCCGTCAACAGCGGCGACAACAGCCACCTGGTGAATGTGCCCTCGGGGCCCCACAACCTGTCCGATGCTCTGGTGGGCTCCCCCGTGTTCATGGGCGAGGGAGGCGCGGCCGGCGGGTTTGCCGGTGTGGGTGGGCTGGGCGTCGCGGGCGATGGCGGCTATGAGTTTGGCGTGGATCCGAACGTGGATCCTGAGCTGGCGCTCGCACTGCGGGTCTCTATGGAGGAGGAGAAGGCGAGGCAGGCGGCAGCAGAAGAAAAGGCGCGCGCGGCCGCAGCGGCGGCTGCCGCGGGCGCTGGTGCGTTGACGGTGCCATGCGGTCGTGCTTCCCTGGTTGTCATGCAGTCGTGCTTATCTGGTTGTCATGCGGTCGTGCTTCCCTGGTTGTCATGTGGTCGTGCTTATCTGGTTGTCATGTGGTCGTGCTTATCTGGTTGTCATGCAGTCGTGCTTATCTGGTTGTCATGTGGTCGTGCTTCCCTGGTTGTCATGTGGTCGTGCTTACCTGATCTGATCTGCTATCCGAGGAGTCCTTTTGTTTGAGAGAGTGTCAGGCACACCAATGCGTGCTTTCCTGGTTCTTGTGTCTTTCTGTCCCCAAACCTTGCGTCTTTGAAACGTTGCGTCTTGGGTAAGCTCTCTCCTTCTGTCCATGTTGTACACGCCGCCCCCTACAACCTCCACGCCCCCCGCCGTCCCCTACATCCTCCATGGCCCCTTTGTGCGCACATTATCTTGGCCTGTTTTACCAGCAGTGTCCCGAAATCCGCCGCCCCCGCCATTCCCTCCACCCCTGCCATCCTCGTTTGCCTGCTTGCTGCAGGCCTGAGTCGGCAAAATAAACCTGCCATTCTTGCTTAACTCACAAAACCTGCCATTTTTTCTCTACACTCTAAACTTGCCACACTTTTTCTACACGCACTAAACCTGCCATACGTGCTCCCCACCGGTAACCTGCCGTACCTGCATCACCCATCTGGACAGGTCCCAGCGGCGCCGGCGATGACAAGGCAGCGGATGCCAGTGCGGGGGGAGCCACCGCGGGTGGCGAGGGAGTGCGGGATGGCAGCACGGCCGCGGGTGGCGCTATGGACTCCGCGGAGCCCATGCTGGTGCGTGCACGGTGACCTTGTTTTTGTATGGGCCTTGTGCGTGCTGGTGAGGAATGCCGTGGAGCCCATGCCTGTGAGCGACATTGCGGTAGTTGTGCATGCTGGTGAGTGGTACCATGGTGTTCAGGTTGGTTATTATATTATTTATGCTGGTGTGTGCATGCTGCAGCGTGCTGGCTGGTGCGTGCCCCTGCGGTGCCCGTGCTTGTGCGGTGTGCTCGCTATTCTGTTTGTGTACATAACGGGCCTTTTGTTTTCCTTTCTTGTCAGCCTCTTTTCTGGGCATGTCGCCGTGCCTTGCTCACGTTGCCATGCCATATATCTACATCTGGGAATAGGCCGTGCCTTGCTCACGTTGCCACGCCATATATCTACATCTGGGAATAGGCCGTGCCTTGCTCACGTTGCCACGCCATATATCTACATCTGGGAATAGGCCGTGCCTTGCTCACGTTGCCATGCCATATATCTACATCTGGGAATAGGCCGTGCCTTGCTCACGTTGCCACGCCATATATCTACATCTGGGAATAGGCCGTGCCTTGCTCACGTTGCCATGCCATATATCTACATCTGGGAATAGGCCGTGCCTTGCTCACGTTGCCATGCCATATATCTACATCTGGGAATAGGCCGTGCCTTGCTCACGTTGCCATGCCATATATCTACATCTGGGAATAGGCCGTGCCTTGCTCACGTTGCCATGCCATATATCTACATCTGGGAATAGGCCGTGCCTTGCTCACGTTGCCATGCCATATATCTACATCTGGGAATAGGCCGTGCCTTGCTCCCCTGTGGGGCCTCTTCCCTTGATGATTGGAGTACCTGAAGTTGGTGCTCGTACTGGTACTGGTACTAGATTCAATGTGGTTGCATAGAAAGCCTGAAGCCATGCACCTCCGTCTAGCACTGCCTGCGTTTTCCTTTCCTGTGTTCCCTTTTGTTGCTGGCATCCGTTTCCTGCGGAAGCAGCTTTCGGCCCCTTGTTCCACCTAAGCACGCCATGTCCCGTATTTGAGTACTTGAATGAAAATAGCGCGACGGTCCTCTTTCCTTCTCTGCTGGTTCCTTGCCTCTCTATTGGCCTCTGCTGCCTTCCGTCCTCTCTTCTCTGCTGGCTCGCTGCCTCCTTCCTGAGCTTTGCTTCTGTCTATCGTGTCCTTTCTGCATACGCGCTGTCTCCTTGCTGCTAGACCATGCTGGTGTCTGTCTTTTCTGTTCTGCTGGATCCCCCCCTCCTATCTGGTGACCCCCGCCCCCCTCCTTTGGTCATGTCATCTCTGCTGGTTCTCTTTGCTGTTTCTGCTGACCCCCGACACGCAGGAGGATGACGAGGACGCGCTTCTGCAGAAGGCGCTGGCCATGTCCATGGCAGAGAGCGTGGCGCCCGCGAGCCAGGCCAAGGGGGGGGCCAAAGCGGGCGAGGACGTGGCCATGGGGGACCCTGGCCAGGCGGCGGCAGGTAGGGCCTCGTGTATACTGTGTAGTCCTGTGGGGTGCAAGCGTGTGGCGCATTTGCATGGGTCATCACGGACGTGGTATCGTATTGAACTAGTTAGATACTAAAATTATATCAACTTGTTCTGTTAAGTAGTCCTGTTGCGCTCGCGTGCAGACGTGACTTGGATTGTGTGCATCATTGTGTGAATCGGGCTTGATGCCGTGCACTTCACAGATCTGTTTTTAGTTGGCCCACTTTGTGAGGTGGTGCGGTCTGGCAGGCTGTGGTACTTGTTGTGGGCGTGGTGTCACTGTGCATGGTTTGCATTCGTCTTGCTTCAGCCCGTGGGGTGTGTGAGGCTTGTTGAGCTGAATAGATCCACACGTGGATGCATGCAAAGCAAAGCAAGGCCAGAACTTGATAGATTTGTATATTGAGCAGCAGGGGTGCACTCCGAGTGCTCTGTGCAGCAAGAGAAGAGAGGAATTGCTTGGTTTCGTAAATCAAGTTGATGAAATGACATGGATTGGTCTAGCTTCCTGGCTGGCCACCCGCAGTTTATCACCATCCCTTGGTTTTCATGGGCAAGTGTACCCTTAGGCAGGCTGAACTTTCTCTCCAAGGCTGTAGATGCCTGTGTCACTGGGAGTCTTCTCTTCTTCTTGCACGCCTGTTATAAGTGCCAGATTATATTTTTCGTAGCAGTACTGTTTTCGTGGAGGCTGCTCGAAGTGGGCGCCAGCGCTATGGTTATGTCCTGAGCCCTTCTCTTTAAATATCTTATAAAATGTTTGTGAAGGCGAGCGAGCGGCCCCTGACCGTGCACGTGGCTGGTGGATGTCGTTGACAATGTTCGCTCGACACACCCATGGCAGGGGCCGACATCAACCAGATCCTGGGGGACCCTGCATTCCTGAACTCTGTCATCGCGTCGGTAAGGCGTCATGTGTGAGAGTGGCTCGCCGCTCGCACCTGCAGTTTTGATCAATCATCGCGCAGAAGTGTATTACTATACTTGAGGGTGGGAGCAGAGGTTGTGTACAGAGGTGGTCCTCCTTGGTCAACCGGTGCTGGTTGTTTCATGGATGCCATGACACATGAGATGCAATAGTAGAGGCCGTCAGGTGCGTATAGGACCTCTTGCAGGCGCTTTCTGTGTCCCTGTGGTCGGTACAAGTGGTTGCTTTGGAACCCTGGGAGCTAGTCCACTGGAGAGGGGGAGGGGGGGTTGCACCTTGCTGTCGGCACGTGTGGGATTGACACCTTGCAGTGCTTTACCAGGCCCTGGTCCCCCGCCGTACAAAGTTGTACCAGTCACTTCGTGGGCGAACACACACACAAGTACTCCTGGAGTGCATGCATCTGTGCATGCGTGGTTGCATAAATTGTATTTGATTGTACTACAATGCCTCGTTTAGCTTACCAGGGTGCCAGACTAGTCGGGGCTCTGGCTGATTGGCCTGTTATTTGCGCCACCGTGCATAGCCAGCAGCCCCGCATGACACCTGCTGCAAGTATCTTGTACTGCGTCGCAACCAATCTTTATTTACATCTTTATATATATATGAAGATGCATATAAAGGTTGTCCGCAACACGACATGTATCTTTATATAGGCACCCAATCTATGAAGTGGGCGTTTGCTTCGTAGGATGGGCCACTATTGAACAGAGCATGGCCTTTTTTTTGCTCTTTAGAATTTCTTATTGCAACCCTTGTAGCTCGATTTGCTCCATGTTGTTGTATGAAAGTGCATGGGAGGCTAACGAAGCGTTGACGTCGGGGATGGTACTGGATGAATGGGAGTTGTGAATATGGCCCTCTACTTGCGGCTTACAGCGGCTTACTTATAGTTGCTAGTAATGAAATTGCACTTGTGATCACTTTTCACTACGAGGACTTGGCGCATCGGCGTGTCATGCTTTTACTTTCCAGACTACCCTTTTTTCTTGGCTACTTACTTTCCCTCTAAGTTCTCTTCAAAATTTTCTCATGTGCAGCATGTGAAGACAATTTTTCAATGAGTTTTGCCTGCTTTCTTGCCTAATTTTTTTTTTATCTTGGTGGTGCACTGCCATTGTTACCACCACTACCGCCGTCGCCGCCTCCTCGTTCCCCACATGCTGCCATCATCACCTTTATCTCCTTCATGATCGCTGCTCTCCTTCACCCTTCCATGCGCAGCTCCCTGGTGTCGACCCCAACGACCCCAGCGTGCGGGGCATGCTCGAGTCCCTGGGCGTGGGTGGGGCGCCACCGCAGGTACGTATTGATACGGTCCTCTATCTTAGTCTTAGGCCACCAACCATCAAAGTCTCTTTATATTAAGTACTTACACTTATGCCCCGGACCGGGCTCACAGAAAATGGGTAAGTGCATGGAATGATCATGATTGTGGGAGGAGCGTTGTACTTTGGCCATGGGCTTCTACTGGAAATCTCAGTTCTGTAGGTACCGCGCTCTGATGTACGAGGGAAAGGTGCGCAGAGCGGTGCTTTGGCCTTCAACAGTTTGAAGCCTGAAGGAAGTTGGCCAGGGGAAGTACGGAAACTGATCTTAAAATGTTTGCCGCATCAAGTATGGGCCACATCAAGTTCGTCCTCTAGGAATGGGCCTATCGCTGTTCTTTTGGCTTGGGTATGCTCCGGATGTTAGCATCAAGTTGGTGCTGATGCTGGCCTAATGATTATCAACTCTGCCTGTGTTAGCTTTTTTTAACCCCAGTTGCCTCACTCATGGGCAGCCAGGTGTCTGTCATTGGATTCCATATGGGCTTTTGTGTCAGGCCAAGAGAGTTGGGTAGGAAAAGACTCCATCTTGTGAAAGATTTTTAAACCACGTTGCTAGTTCTAGAGTTTCAAACCACTAGAAGGGGGGGGGGGTCGGTGTGTGTGGGGTGGGAAATGGTAACTTACGGGTGTACGGCTTGCATTCAGCCAGGCTATGCTTTCCCGCATGCTTCCCTGGCGTACATTGGTTTTTGATATTGCCAGTGTGACTCGGGGTCTTGTGTCAATGTCCGTGTCAATGTCCTGGTTTATGCTTCCTTTGTCGATTGTGCTTCAGGTGCTTGTGTCTAGGGTGAATACAGTGAAAGTCAATCTTGTTTACCTTCTCTTGGTATATGGATTGCGTATTTGGGGGCTGTGCCAGTGCTTGTGCAGTTTGCATACTTGGCATCGGCATGGGTTCTAATGATTTCTTTTTTCCCTGCATTTGTTGCCTGTGCTTGAAACGTGGTATGTTGCAGGGAGGCGTGGGTGACAAGAAGGAGGAGAAAGGTGATTCGAAGGACAAGGAAAGCCATTAGGGGGTCAGAAATGCGGATGTCAAGTGGGACTCTGAATACTGCGGTACATTACTTTCCATGTACTGGCTTGTCAGCTCTGCGCAAGAGAATGGGTTTTGTTCACCCCAGCCCCTTCACACGGGGCATAGCATCTGATTGCCTTAATGTATGAGTCAGAGAATTGGTTATATCACGTGATATGATTCAGTTGGATCATCAATATACTCTCAATGAGACAACCAGCCATGAGACCAGAAATCTGGAGATCCGGACCATGGTAGCTCTCTGACTCTTTTTACACTTTTGACTTGTTGCACCCTTGCTGCACTTTTGACTATTTTTTCCCCGTGGGATTCGCTAAGGGCCTGCGCTTACCTCATGCAACCAGGAATGTACTGCCTTCTAATTTTTTTGCTCAGCATCTCTCATCGCTTGGAGGCAAGCTACAGGGTAGCGGTCATTCCCACCATCCATAATTATTCATGAGGTCCCTTTGGGGAGCCACGGATAAATAACTAACCCTCGCAATTAATTAATTAATTAAAATCATAGCTCCGTTGGGAGCATATGTAACACATAGCCCTGAGAAAGGGGCATCTATGGGTTTGTAATACAATCAGGGCTACAACCTGCAGGTGGAGGATGTACAACTTTCACCTGCTCTGGGTGCACAAGGTGCACCTGCACCGCCATGATGGTTCATGCCTCCTTAACAAGCACAGGCACCCAGGGGGGGCTTGAGGAGAGGGCCTAGAAGGCCTGCATGACATATGGGGTGGAGGGTATGTGGCTAGGCTATAGCTGGTGTACACATGGCATCTCAGCAGAGAGTAACTCCCTGCATAGGCATCGCATGGCTAAATTCTTAATGCGTCATCCATGGGAGGTCCCATTGTAGGCTGGGCGCGGCTAGATACTGAAAGCATCATCCATGGGGGCCATTATGGGCGCACATGCGCGTGGGCCACTTGCAAGGCTAAGCCTATCTAATCTACACTACTGGTGTATTCCCTAGCCTGGAGTGGCAGGAGGGGCCTGCCAGGGCTTGTGGTCAACGTGGATGACCGCCCCCCTCCAGTATACCGGCTTCCCCCCTGCACGCTGCCGGAGCTGAAGGTAGGTCGGCCATAGCTCGCGTCGCCGCTGTTGCTGGGCAAAGGTCAAGTCGTCGTCCAGCGTGAAGCGAGTCTCCGAGAGCTTCTTGCGGCATTTAAGGAACGCCAGCTTGTCCGTCATGTACTTAAAGGTGAGGAGCACGGGTGCCGGGCCAGCCTTCCCCCGCGCGCGGGGGAGGCGGACAACCGACATGTCCAGCTCACCAGTGAGTAACATGGGGGCAAGAATGGCGCGCTTAACTGCCTCAAGGAGACTCGTGGAGGTCTCACCTGCCGGCTGGTCGAAGTGCTTGACGATGACATTGTGGCTGCGCTTGTCGAGCTCGGCCGCCTCGCGAAGGTCGAGGGCTTGTTGCTTGAGTTGTGCCGCGATGGTGGAGGTGGTGGAGGTGGTGTGATGCTTAAGCAAGTCCGCCCAGGTGGAGGGAACATCACTGGCCGGGCCAGCAGGTGCCGGCTGGGCAGCGATTTCCTGCACCGCTTGGGCGGTGAGGCCGGCGGTGTCATGCAAGCTCTCAAGGGCGGTGGCGGTGGCTTGAATGCGTTGGTCGAGGTCGAGGAGCTGGGCTTTGATGTCGGCAGTGAAGGCGGAAACGGCGGTGGAGGTGGAGGCGGCGGCGGTGGAAATGTGAGGAAGTTCAGCAGTCAGCGTGCCGCCGATTGCTGAAATGTCGGCAGCAAGGGGGGTCACGTGCTGCTGGAAGGCTTCCGTCAGGATGGAACGGAGTGTGGGGGCGGAGATGGAAGGAGCCCAGATCTCGCCGTCGGAGCGCTTGAGAAGGGAGTTGAGGATGGCGTGCTGGAGTTCGGGGCGCTTGCACCCGGGCAGCAGGGTGAGGTGTCGCCAGAGGCGGCCGTCCGGGAGGATGAGGCGATTGTTCTCGTGGAGATGGAGGCACAGGTCGTAAAGCGAAGCGTAGTCCCCGAAGAAGATGCATCTCATAGCATCGGTCGGAGACGGGTTGGTCCAGTCGTAATCAGTGACCATGAAAGGCAGTTGCCGAAAGCTCGGTTCTGAGGGGCGGGAGGACCCTCCTGTTTTGTCGGCTGAGCGGGTGCGCTTGGGGTCAGGCGATGCAGATGGCGAGGCGTTAAGCCCGGGAGGTTGCTGGCCGGACGACCACCAGTGCACGACTAGTGTCACCGCTGCCTGCCGGACCTGATGGCGGAGCTGCAGCCTGAGCTGCAGACGTATTTTCATTGCCGAGCGCAGCCGCCAGGCTGCGTTGCGTCGAGGCGCGTTTATTCGCCATATATTGCGTAATAGCGTCGGAAAATTATATCAGCATGTGCGACTTAGAAAGACGAAGCGATTGTGATATTCACGGCTAAATTCGGTGCTCAAACGTGAAAGTTATGAGCTCCGACAGCCATGGCTACCCTTGCAATGATGATGGATGCGAAACTTAGGGGAGCTATCTAGTTGTCTATCATACGAGTCTAGTCTAGGATCGAGATGGGTGCTGCTGCCTGAACGGCTGCAGCCATGAAGGGGCCGGAACCGCGCCTTCCCTACTGGCGGAGGGCATGTTGGCCTCGACCACCTCTTCCAAATTCAAAGGATAGGCTGATGCACCCCACGCCGGCCTGCATCTAGTTGGTCATGGAATGTGCCCGTCCTTTTCCTGCGCTTGGTGGCCTTTGCATGGGACTCCCCATGTGAGGTGCTGGTCAGGCTGGGCATACCGGGGCCTATTATTAACTAATTATTTAGTTAGTTAGTTAACTATCACGTGACTGCGTCACGTGGGTGCCAATACAAAGTAGAGGAACCTTCAACCCCTGTACACCATGAGAAGGAGGGAGGGTGCCCTAGTTTCTCTCACTGCCACCAGTCGGTGGAATTATTTCCTAATGAGATTAGCAGGACTGCGACCAGCCCAGCCTGGCCGGCACCTCCTGACGTGGGCGGGGCCCAGTGATGTTAGACGCCGCAAGGCCCGCACCTTCAAAGAACAGCTAGTAGAGGACATGGGGGGCCTAGGCCTCTCCGTAATTTGGAAGAAGATGATGGACAAGGCCAAGTGGGCCCAGGTCATCATAGAGGACAACGCGAGCCCCCCCCAGTGGGGAAGCGCCCGCGTGTGCACTGAATCCCGTGGGAGGCACGCCAGATAGCTCCCCTAGGCAGCGTACGCCAATACGCCGTATAATACGGTAAATACGCCGTATTATACAATACGGCGAGGTTTGGCGTACTAACGTACTAGAAATACGCCGTATTGCGTTCTCAACGCAAATACGGCGCATAATACGTATTTTTCGCGTATTATACGGCGCCCGGCTCCGGAATTTGGCGCCAGAGCTAGTTTTGGCGTTGCTGACCTAGGCAGGTACGCAGCCTGAACCGTACTTGGGGAGTACGGGCCTACGGTTGGTCCCGCTTGTCATCTCTGCCAGTTGACGGCGTGGGTAAACGATGGCAAAACGAGACCGACTTGCATAAAAATGATAGTTGACCTCCGCGGCCATGGAGGTGCAGAAATCTGACTGGTATGGGAGCATGGCTTGACATTTTGAACTGCAATTTTGCAGGCATGATCCATAGGTCCTAAACAGCGTATATCATTGGCAGGCAACGCCTGGGTGTGCGCAGATATGTCTCGACCCTATGCTCGGTGCAGCAACCTCGTTTGATCAGCGACCAGGTCGGTCGCCGTGCATGTGCTAACTGTTACTAGGCGGGAAATAAGTCGATACGTTTGTACGCGGATAGATGTGTAAAATATATTGCTGACATGTTTTATTGGCGACGACGGCCAGGAAAGCGGCTCGCAGCTACATCGATGAGGTGGGCATCCGGCTAGCTCCAGCAAGGAAGGTAATTAATCTGCGGTTTTGATCTGGTATGTGCTATCCTGTTCACGTTTTATTGCATACTGTATCAAGGTTTTGGGTCGAATCGTATACCTATCAATAAGTTCATGGTTGTAATAAGGAATTAGTTCAATTAGCAATCTATATACCATGCAGTGGATGAGTATCACACTTCATGACCTTTATGTAAACAACAAACTGTCGACACCCCCTAGGGCTCCCCCAGAATAGATTCTAGCCAGCTGTCTAGAAGAGGGCAATCGACATAGCTTTTACATTATAGCATGACTTGCCATGTATTTCTCGAGCATAGTATACTGATCTAGCCCCAACGGCTTAGAGTAGCCCCAACGGTTTAGAGTGGCATGAACGCAATCACATTAGCCCAGCCATGGCTCAGCGTGGCCATTTGCTTATGCCTTAGCAGACGCCCGTTGAGCCCACTTCACCTTTCTTGTACAGCATCAGCTATGCTTCAGCCTACCTCTGGTATCGTTAATAATGGTTGTCCCACAGTGATGCGCCCCGGCCCCGTGATGTGGATAGAGCGCTCGATGTGGCCTGCCCACCGACTGGTGGGCGGTGGCAGTGAGAGAAGCTAGGGCGCCCTCCCTCCCTCTCATTGTGTACAGGGGTTGAAGGTTCCTCTACTTTGTATTGGCACCCACGTGACGCAGTCACGTGATAATTAACTAATTAATTAATTAATTACACTTCATACAATTGATGAGACAACCAAGTGAGTGTCAAACGGCTACCGGCGACCTCTACGTGCATTGTATTGTTTTTCATCAAGATTGAGACATTAGCTAGAGTTTTTGAGAGGCACGCCCATGGGATAAACACCTTAGAATATTTTATCCTAATTGAAAATCCACTTTTCCGGTCAAAAAACCACTTTTTTTTTTTTGGCGTATAATACGCGTATAATACGCGTATAATACGGCAATACGCAATACGCCGAGGTTTTGCCGTATTGCCGTATTGCCGTACTGGCTCACACTGCCCCTAGGGCAGCGTGCGGCTGCCTAGATAGATGTTGTAGTTAGAATGCTGCTAGATAGATGTAGTATGTAGCCAATGTAGATAGATTAGACCGGTACTGAGGACTGTTTGCACCCATCCATCCATCCATCGGGGTTAATGCTCCGTGACTCCCCAACGGGAGCACGAGTCTAATTAATTAATAATTAATAGCCCCAAGAGGCGGCGGCGTTTTGATGAGTGAGTAGTGTAGTTAGGATTTTTCTAGACTAGATAGCTTAGAGTTAGGTTAGTTCGATTACGCGGCTCCTTCCACTCCACCCATTAATTGATTAATTAATTAGTCTGGACGGCGCGGTCACCAACATGCTGCGTTCCATTTTCAGAGTAGGATATGCTGCTCATGTCCGCAACGAGGACCTGTATCAGGGCATGCCATATATCACCAGCACCATTAAGCAGCGGCGCCTGCAGCTAGTAGGGCACTTAGCTCGCACCAACCAGGTAGACACCTCACGTGGCCCCCCCGCAGGTCTGCGACCAGCTCAGCCTGGCCGGCACCTCCTGACGTGGGCCGGGCCCAGTCATGTTAGACGCCGCAAGGCCCGCACCTTCAAAGAACAGCTAGTAGAAGACATGGGGGGCCTAGGCCTCTCCGTGATTTGGACGAAGATGATGGACAAGGCCAAGTGGGCCCAGGTCATAGAGGATAACGAGCCGCCCCCTGTGGGGAAGCGCCCGCGTGTGCAAACCCGTGGGAGGCACGCCCGCCAGCTCCCCTAGGGCAGCGTGAGGCTGTCTAGATAGATGTTGTAGTTAGAATGCTGTTAGATAGATGCCGTAGGTAGCTGATATGTAGATAGATTAGACCGGTAGGACTGTTTGCACCCATCCATCCATCCATTGGAGTTAATGCTCCGTGACTCCCCAACGGGAGCACGAGTCTAATTAATTAATTAATTAATTAATTAATTAGGAACATAACTCCGTTGGGAGTACTCCACCCACCCATCAAGGAATATGTGAGTACATGATCTCCCAATGGAGGCATGTTATAATTTAATTTAATTTTAATTAGCATAGTACTCCGTGGCATGCCTATCATAGCGCATGCATGACACGCAAGTACTTACTTGAAGCCGTACTTACTTAGTCGGTGGACAGGCCACTGAGCGCTCTATACACAACAAAGGGTCGCATCACTGTGGGGGCAATGCAACCACTGATAAGGATACGGATGGCGTGCTGGAGGTGGGCGCGGTTGCACCCGAACATAGTGCTGGTGTTGTACCACCAGCTGCCGTCCGAGCCTGCAGATGA
This sequence comes from Mesostigma viride, assembly GCA_009746045.1. Classification (NCBI taxonomy): domain Eukaryota; kingdom Viridiplantae; phylum Streptophyta; class Mesostigmatophyceae; order Mesostigmatales; family Mesostigmataceae; genus Mesostigma; species Mesostigma viride. Next base: position 328,617 of record RPFO01000448.1, read on the forward strand.
GGCGATTGATGTCGTGGAGATGGAGGCACAGGTCGTAAAGCGAGGCGTAGTCCCCGAAGAAGATGCAACGCAGGGCAGTTGCCGGGGACATGTTGGTCCAGTCGTTATCATCGACCTTGAAAGGTTCCGGCCGAAAGCGCGGTTCTGAGGGGCGTGAAGACCCTCCTGTTTTGTCGGCGGAGCCGGTGCGTTTAGGGTCAGGCGATGCCGATGCCGGCGAGGCATTGAGCCCGGGAGGGTTCGTGGCGACCACCAGTGCACGACTAGTGTCACCGCTGCCTGCCGGACCTGAGGGCGAAGCTGCAGCCGGAGCGCTGCAGACGTATTTTCATGGCCGAGCGCATCCGCCAAACTGCGTTGCGTTGAGGAGCGTTTGCTCGTCATATATTGCGTAATACCTTTTGAAAATTATATCAGCATGTGCGTCTTAGAAAGACGAAGAGATAGTGATATTCACAGCTGAATTCGGTGCTCAAACGTGAAAGTTATGAGCTCCGCCGTCAGCCATGGCTACCTCGGCTAAGTCCATTTCCATCTGATTGAGGAAGTCTGCGTGTACATTCATCGCCATGCGTCCAGGCATAGTTGTCTCACTTCATTCATTAACCCGTGTTTTTTTAATTAGAACGCGATATATCGCGTTGTAAGCTTTTTTTAGAACGCGTATAGCACCTAAGGAAATTTTTTTTTCATGGTCATGTATATACTTTCCTGAAAGCCCATAAATCAAAGGATTTTTTGAGCTACTCAGACCTACAAAATGCCAATTCATTAGAGAGATACACTGGTTTGAATACAGGGGGGTCTGACCATGACCGCAATTTGTTGACCCTAGGTCACAAGTCATGTTGGCTCACACCCAACAGTTTTGTCCTCAATTGAGGACAGTGCAATGCTGTTAATAACTCTCACACACACAAAAAATTAAATATGGGGCTTTGAACCATGATCATTTATGATGTGTTTGAGAGTTCCAATGCTTAACATCATCCATATGTGCGCATTTCCTATTTAATTATGAATTGTTACGTGCAGGGGGGCCTGCATCGGCAACCAAGGAAAACCCTCCACTATAATGCACGAGAGAATGAGACGCAAAGACCATGATTCCAAGGACCACAAGCGGTCACCAAACCCATAGGACACCTCCCTAACATGTGGCAGCCACCCCGGGGCTGCCCATGCTTGGCCACCCCACGGACAGCTATGACATATGGCCAGGAACCCGATACGAGCAACTGCACTTGGCAGAGCACAAGGAAAGCTAGCTAAGCCAAACTAGGGTAAGGACAGGTTTTCAGCGGCCGAGTAAGGTCCTAGGTCTTCGTAGGACGCTTAGGTGACACCATGGTGCTTTAGCACCCTAGGTGGAGCCATGCATGCAATATAAAGGGCTCATTATAGGTATCGCAAAGACGAAGAGGCTATCACAGCAGCAGAATGCCAACATGACAAGGTCAACTCCTCTACCTAGCTCCCTCTAGAAAAAGGGTTATATGTCAGAAACCATATAGGCAAGATCCCAGAAAGCCTGGGAAAAACTTTCAGCAACAAGGCAGCGACAAGAAACTATCCACACGTACGCTTACCATAGCAAGCAAGGCATTGCTTCTAACGCCAGCGTTGGCCATGCAGATAACGATTACCTTTGCATTGACGGAACGGAAGGAAAAAACGGTGGCCAGCTAACACTCGCCTCTCCCCATTCAACAGCGGCATGAAAATGAAGGGGCTGGGCATAATACACAATCGAAATCATACAATGTAATCGAATAACAACCTACGACATGTGTTGTCGTAATTTATATGAAGAAACGGATGCGGATGATGTCCGGAGACGGCTTCTCGACGTGCTCCCAGCCGGCCAGATGCGCGGAAAGGCTCGAAAATTATAAAAGAAAGCATGGGGACGCGCGGGCAGCACCCAGCCTTGCGGCAAATGAAATCTATGGCTCGCGCCCACCGCCGTCGTCGCCAGGCGCAACGACGATCTGACGACATAAAAACTGGGTATATTTAACCCTTCCAACCGCCCAAAATACTTGTACCCAGAACTCGCCCTTGAACCCGAAAGCGTAACAATACCCACCCTCACGGTATCCGTTGCTAATGTCAAGAAAAAAGCGCGCATCACAGAGCAGTATACCGGCTTGTCATGCAATCTACGTCGCCTCCCGTTTTTCTGCAAACTAGACAAATTCCGTTCATCAAAGAATTTTTTAGAGAATCAAAAGCGACTGCCCCCCAAAAACAGCTTGGGCGGAAGCTCTAGATGTCGATCTATAATTCTGTCTTGGTCCGGGGCAAAACGATCGCCTGTGTAGTTCAGGCAAGCCTCGGACCTGGCTCGACCCCATAGCCGCAATTTGCGGGAACACACGCACGCATTGCAACGTTCCCACCAAAATAGGTACTTTTCTCCACCACATAATTTACAGGTACGGACGGGTCCTGTCGACCCCAGTACCGCGCCGCGCCGGGTACCGAGTCCATTTTCGCGGGAAAAGGGTCAGATGACCGTTGGGACCAAGGTTTCGCGCCAATACCTGCAGCTGAAGGTGCTGTCCTTATTGGGAGGATTTTGTCCTCAATTGAGGACATGTGAGTTCAAAGGGGCAATGTGCTTATTCACAAATTAAGGGGACTCGTCACCAAAACACCAAAAAATCAATAAAAATTCAAAACTCGCATTAAACCTATGCAAACAGTGCCCAAAAGTGATTGGGGACACAAAGTAGCATTTATGACGATTTGTCGTGCACTTACTAGGGGTACTACCCCTGGCATGTGGCTAAAAATAGCACAAGACGCTAAACCGTTCTTGCCGCCCAACGGTCAATAGGAGCATCTGTTTGACCTGCCCATACATTCCAAACGAGTTCCCCCTCTCCTCGACCGTTTGAGCTACTAACATGGGTCGGCGGGTCAGGTTTGTGAGAGTTATTAATTTTCCCGCCAAAATACGGTCTTTTTTCGCGGGAAAATTAATAACTCTCACAAACCTGACCCGCTGAACCATGTTAGTAACTCAAACGGTCGAGGAGAGGGGGAACTTGTTTGGAATGTATGGGCAGGTCAATCAGATGCTCCTATTGACCGTGGCGTGGCAAAAACGGTTTAGCGTCTTGTGCTATTTTTAGCCAAATGCCGGGGGTAATACCCCAAGTAAGTGCACGACAAATCGTCATAAATGCTACTTTGGGTCCCCAAACCCATTTGGGCATTGTTCGCATAGGTTTAATGTGAGTTTTGAATTTTTATTGATTTTTTGGTGTTTTGGTGACGAGTCCCCTTAATGGTTCATGAAAAAAATCTGGCTTCTTGCACGAGCTATGGGCAACATATGCAGGCTTTGTGGAACAAAACTCAGGCCCATTGGGCCACTGGAGCTATTTTTCATTAGCATCACAAACACAACGCAGTACAACGCAGTGGGGAAAATGAGAGCCCTTCACAACATGACGCAACGACACGAGCCCCATAAACGGGGCCATAGTGAGCTTGGAGGCCATGAAAATAATAGTGTTGTATAAGTTATACAGGCACGTGCTCGCTTTGCTAGCATTGCAGGCCGTGCCCCTGGCCTAGCGATCACGAACGAGCTTGGGGAAGGGGGGCCGACTAACAAGCAGAATTTACTAGCTGACCTCATTTATGCCGACGACATCACGCTCATCGAGAAGCCGGAGTCTGACCAACTTTGGCTGGACTGCCTGGCGCTCGAGGCTCCCGGCTCGAGGCTCCGGGGCGGTTGGTCTCGAAATCTGACAGCCCCAAAACGGAGCTGGCCCTGGCCCTTCGAGGCCCTGGCCCTTGGCATGGCAGGGCCCCCACCCACACTCCACCTCTTAGACGATGCCGAGGTCAACTACCCTCCTTCAGGCCGCTTCAAGCTGCTCGGCAGTTGGCTTCCCGCAACTGCGAGGACGACATGACGACACGGATCGGCATGGCGTGGGCGCACCTCCATGACCACCGCCGCTGGTGGAGCAACCCCGCCCTACCCCGGATCGTCAAGCGTGACCTCTTCAAGGTCGTCATTCTGACGATCCTGACCTACGGCGCCGCGACGTGGACACTGACGCAGGAGCTGGAGCAACGACTCGACGGCGCCGTCACCAAGATGCTGCGCAAGGCCCCCTTTAAAACAGGACCTGTTCAAGGTCCTCGTCCTTCCTGTTCTCACGTATGGGGCCGAGACGTGGACCCTCACCGCCGACCTGGCCCGCAAGCTGGACGGCGCGGTCACCAGCATGCTGCGTTCCATTTTCAGAGTAGGATATGCTGCTCACGTCCGCAATGAGGACCTGTACCAGGGCATGCCCTATATCACCAGCACCATTAATTAAGCAACGACGCCTGCAGCTAGTAGGGCACCTAGCTCGCACCAACCAGGTAGACACCTCACGTGGCCCCCCCGCAGGACTGCGACCAGCCCAGCCTGGCCGGCACCTCCTGACGTGGGCGGGGCCCAGTGATGTTAGACGCCGCAAGGCCCGCACCTTCAAAGAACAGCTAGTAGAGGACATGGGGGGCCTAGGCCTCTCCGTGATTTGGAAGAAGATGATGGACAAGGCCAAGTGGGCCCAGGTCATAGAGGACAACGAGCCCCCCCCAGTGGGGAAGCGCCCGCGTGTGCAATCCCGTGGGAGGCACGCCAGATAGCTCCCCTAGGGCAGCGTGCGGCTGCCTATAGATAGATGTTGTCGTTAGCATGCTGTTAGATAGATGTAGTATAGCCGATGTAGATAGATTAGACCGGTAGGACTGTTTGCACCCATCCATCCATCCATCCATCCATCCATCCATCCATCCATCCATCCATCCATCCATCCATCCATCCATCCATCCATCCATCCATCCATCCATCCATCCATCCATCCATCCATCCATCCATCCATCCATCCATCCATCCATCCATCCATCCATCCATCCATCCATCCATCCATCCATCCATCCATCCATCCATCCATCCATCCATCCATCCATCCATCCATCCATCCATCCATCCATCCATCCATCCATCCATCGGGGTTAATGCTCCGTGACTCCCCAACGGGAGCACGAGTCTAATTAATTAATTAATCCCCTTTCAAGGTTTGCACGTTATAGTAATGAGGATTTGTACGCTGATTTGCCCTATGTTTCCCACATTATTAGGCACAGGCGCCTGGGCCTAGCCGGGCACCTGGCCCGCACAGATCAGGTAGATACATCAGATAGACTAGCTGGCACCAAGCCCGCCCAGCCTGGGCGATATGTCCTCACCTGGCGTGCCCCCGGCCGCGCGCGGCAGGGCCGCAAACCGTGGACTTTTCGTGATATACTCGGCATGGCCCATGTGCTATACTAGACGTGACGGGCTCACCCCCGGGCAGCCTCCTGGCTTGTCTGTAACATGGAGGCAGATGGTGCGCAAGGATAGATGGCAAGTAGTGATCAATGAAGCTTAGTAGGAGACCACCGCCAAGCCTGTGGGGGCTCCGCGTGTGACCAAGTATGGCATTCATAGCGATTCGGGCCGCGGTGCCCATACCCCTGTAATTAATTAATTAATTAATTAATTAAACTCGTGCTCCCGTTGGGGAGTCACGGAGCACCGAAGTGCTTTTAATCCCTGTGTGTGCACTACAGGAGAAAGGGCAGAGACCCCCAGTCTCCTTCATGCCAAAGGCATGCCACAGCCCACACCCCTGTAACTAGGACTTAGATAGCTTATACCATCCATTCCATCCCATGTTCCCCTCCCACTGAGGACTTATGCTCACGTGACGCAGTCACGTGTCTATTAATTAATTAATTAATTAATTAATTAATTAATTAATTAATTAAGGGGAGGGGACACCCCTAAAGGGCACTTTTCTGGAAACCATACCTATGCATGTGCTAAAAATCCAATGATGATTGGGGACCATAAATATGATTTAAAAAAAATTTTCCAGCCACTTGGGGGTGGTACTAGCCCCCACCATACACCGGTTACGCGCTAAAAATAGAAAAAGACGCTATTTTAGTCACATTTTTCCTAGGACAATGGGCAAACATATTGGGACCAAATCACATATTCCCGCATAGTTCCCCCACTTTTGAGAAAGTCTGCCTAATTGGGACCAATACATAAGCATGGATGCACCAGTTATTAATTTTCCCGCAAAAAGGGTCCTTTTTTAATGAAAAAAAAATAAATCAAATCATAAACACTTCAAATGTTGCCATACCATATATTCCCAAATACTAGAGAGGGGGGACATGCAGCCCCAAAATTTCAGGTCATTCTGACCACCACAGCTCCAGTTATTAACGTTCTTAGGTTGTCACCAATGACGAAGCTAAGGGAGGTTTTAGCCAGTATTTAACCACACTAACACCCCTTTATTCATCCAAGCCACGTGAAAACTGGCCAAACCACACACTACCATCCTCTGCACATATGGTACCTCCTATGTTCAAGGTTTGACGACATTCTGACAAGAACTGCCCAAGTTACAACCATTCCAAGACGGCCACCCATGTAGACGCTACAAGGAAATTAGAGTAACCATTTAGCCACACTAGCACGTCCTTCTTCATCAAAGACATCTGCAAACTGACCAAAGCACACATAATTAACTCTTGCACGCTGACGGCAACGCATGCTCAATGTGGGGGGTCATTGTGACAAGAACTACTCAAGTTGATGGGTTTCCTATATGACCACCTGACAAGGCGCTAAGAACCACTCAGTAAGTTAGTAACACCACAATGCCACTTCATATGCCATCCAACATGCACCAAATCCATGCTGAATATGTTATGAAGTACGAAGGGGTGGCCACGCACCTCATACGTCTTCATCGTCCCTCGAGCATGGCCAGCCTTGTAAATATGTGCATAGCCTTGACGATGGTAGCCCTAACATGCCTAAGCAGCATTTCCTATGTTTCTCCCAGGTTAGAGTGTAAGGTTGATGCCTACCAAGCTAATCAACACAACAACACCTCCTAAACTGTCCTCCCCAGCATGGATGACAAACTGGGACTATGGAGGGCAAGGAACCAAGTAGGAACATGGTATATATAGCTTGCATGCAGTCATGCATGTCAACCATGGTTGGCTCAGCACATTGTAGTCTTATCACATCATCATAACAAAGGAAAGCTCAAACAACCAATGGTGCCTGCTATCTACATGCAGTCACACAAATGCAATATCTCCAACATCATCATCACTATAACACTTCCATCCCTGCACGATAAAATGCAAATAAACAATTGGCGGCCCTTCAGCGCATGAGTGCTGTGATGCCGCTGCGGCCTGCGAAGAGAGGGTGCGTCACTCTCACACAACAAGAAGCGTCCATACGCACAACATCCTTGCCACAACACGTTTTATGAAATGCCTTATACCTTCCCGACGAGCTATAGGCTGCGACTTAAGCGGCCCTGATCACGACATCAACGAAAACAATCTAAAGCTGCCAGTATTCGACAACACAACGGCAAGCGACGGCGAGCTAGCTGGCGGAAACTGCCCAAAAAGAACGCAAAAAACTTCGAACGATGAGCTCATAGAAGAAAGCACTGATAGCAGATAACATTCGCGACACATCTGTACCTTGCCCTCGTAAATCCCTCGCCCAGGCGCGCAACAACAGCCGTTCTTCCATGGACAGGTCAGACACGCACTGCGCAGGTCTGAACAATTACTTACCGATAATGGCCGAAAATCTGGCAAAAACCACCAGCTGGGTTTAGAATTCGATGCTACCGGTATTAATGCCTGCTTCACGGTCAGAACAACCCCCAAAACCGCGATTTTACTGCCGCTATCATGAATTCTATTTCATTCCGCGCGACCAAAAAATTCAGATTACCCCCCATGCCGATGGCATAAAAAAACAACAGCGATATTGTAAACCAGCTGATTTCCGCCACATACTAACATCATAAACTCATCGTCTTTTAGATTCGAGTAAAATTTTTGCATTTCGCTTGCCCTATTGTGGTAGTTTCGCCTGAACGCAGTCGCCATGGCCACTTCCGCAAGGGGTGCGCGCACCGTGCACGTGAAATTTGTGACCTTCGGTTCCGGCGCGAATTTTTTGGCGCCAAAAAATTCGGGGGTGTCCCGTCCCCTTAATTAATTAACTAATTAATTAATTAAGTTATACAGCATCAAACATGCATCAAACATCATGACTGGATGACCTAATATGACTGAATCAGGCAGCCATAGCCAAAGCATCATCCACTCTCACAACGTGTTGAGCACATGGGCCTCGTGGGAACGTAGGTGCTGGGTTTTCATTCCAAAACGCGTGCAATACTGAAAGAAAGAGGCACGTGTAATGCAAGGCTTGGATAGGTTGAGTGATCCATGAGCTTACATGCAGGCAAAGATGACGCTGGAATGCATGCTAGCCAATGGTGGCGAGATGCTAACAACACATGATTATACACCATGATTATGGGCAGTACCTAGCTGATCTTCTTGCACAATCAACGCAGTATAAACCATCAACATCCAATCCTCACGATATATGCACGGCTTGACGACGTATACAGCACCTAAATACTGCACAACTGCAACCTGCTATGGCTGACATGCAAGCAACGTCGAGTAGGATGGCGATCTTAGAGAGGCTGGGCTGAGGTCGGTAGAAATAAGTGGAAAACTGGCAGAAACTAGGTAGAAACACGATATACTTACGCCTGCAAGCACTATTGAGCCGGTGGCAGAGGCCATGCATTTCCAGGAAAATACAGCATACCGTAGCAACAGCCACGGTCACGCCTTACGCTATTTGCAGGCACCATCATGCCCGGAGCTACCCAATAAAAGTCTGCACAAATCTCGGTTTAGCCGAGAGTCTGGAATGAATAAACATGTGTTAAGAAGTCGAAACACCATGGAAATACCAAGCATAGTGCCGCAGCAGACCCGAGTCTTGACGTAATAATATGTATGCCGGTTTCCAGGGTTTCCGCATGAAAGTTGGGTGAGAAACTGGAAAAAACTACGTTTCCTTTGCCCCAGTACCTCAACAAACTCGTAGAAACCTATTTATCAACCTTTGAACGCATCATCATGGTCGTGCCACCCAACAGCCACTGGAATAATTCGCGCGAAAACTGGCGAGATCTACCTGCCGCCATCGCCGTCGTCTTCACCTTCGTCCCGCCGATTTCAGTGGTACATATTGCCTGATTTCAGTGGTACATATTTGTTTGCAGCTGTCACAAAAAAAATACCAAAAGTACCATGATTTTTTCTTGAATTCTATGAGATGTTTCTGACCTGTGTTGAAAGTTTCAGTCAAAAAATCGCATGTTTAATGGCTAGTAGGTTTGCCACGTGTCAGATTACAACGCGATACATCGCGTTCTAACCCTACAACGCGATGTATCGCGTTGTAAAAAGACACGGGTTGATTCAGGCAGGCGTCTTATTAATTATTAGTTATATTGTTCGTCCGAAGTGTCAGCTAGGGACATTTCAGCAGGCATAGTTGTCTCCCACCCCAAGTCTGTGGGGGCTCCGCGTGTGACCACCTATGGCATTCATAGCGATTCGGGCCGCGGTGCCCACACCCCTGTAACTAGGACCTAGATTAATTAATTAATTAATAGACACGTGACTGCGTCACGTGACCATAAGTCCTCAGTGGGAGGGCCGGAGGGGAACATGGGATGGAATGGATGGTATAAGCTATCTAGGTCCTAGTTACAGGGGTGTGGGCACCGCGGCCCGAATCGCTATGAATGCCATACTTGGTCACACGCGGAGCCCCCACAGGCTTGGGGGTGGTCTCCTTCATCACTACTTGCCATCTATCCTTGCGCACCATCTGCCTCCATATTACAGACAAACCAGGAGGCTGCCCGGGGGTGAGCCCGTCACGTCTAGTGTAGCACATGTCCATGCCGAGTCTATCACGAAAAGTCCACGGGTGGCGGCCCTGCCGCGCGCGGCCGGGGGCATGCCAGGTGAGGACATATCGCCCAGGCTGGGCGGGCTTGGTGCCAGCTAGTCTATCTGATGTATCTACCTGATCTGTGCGGGCCAGGTGCCCGGCTAGGCCCAGGCGCCTGTGCCTAATAATGTGGGAAACATAGGGCAAATCAGCGTACAAATCCTCATTACTAATGTGCAAACCAAAGGGGATGTTAAGGGCCTTGCGCAGCATCTTGGTGACGGCGCCGTCGAGTCGTTGCTCCAGCTCCTGCATCAGTGTCCACGTCTCGGCGCCGTAGGTCAGGATCGTCAGAATGACGACCTTGAAGAGGTCACGCTTGACGATCCGGGGTAGGGCGGGGTTGCTCCACCAGCGGCGGTGGTCATGGAGGTGCGCCCACGCCATGCCGATCCGTGTCGTCATGTCGTCCTCACAGTCGGGAAGCCAACTGCCGAGCAGCTTGAAGCGGCCTGAAGGAGGGTAGTTGACCTCGGCATCGTCTAAGAGGCGGAGTGTGGGTGGGGGCCCTGCCATGCCGAGGGCCAGGGCCTCCGTTTTGGGGCTGATTTCTAGACCAACCGCCCGAGCCTCGAGCGCCAGGCAGTCCAGCCAAAGTTGGGCAGACAGTCCGGCTTCTCGATGAGCGTGATGTCGTCGGCATAAATGAGGTCAGCTAGTAAATTCTGCTTGTTAGTCGGCCCCCCTTCCCCAAGCTCGTTCGTGATCGCTAGGCCAGGGGCACGGCCTGCAATGCTAGCAAAGCGAGCACGTGCCTGGCGCATAACATAATCCACTACAATAATAAACAGGTACGGCGACAGGACGCAACCCTGCCAGACGCCGGTCTGCAGTGGGCATTAATTAATTAATTAATTAGACTCGTGCTCCCGTTGGGGAGTCACGGAGCATTAACCCCGATGGATGGATGGATGGGTGCAACATTCCTACCGGTCTAATCTATCTACATCTATCTAACAACATGCTAACTACAACATCTATCTAGGCAGCCGCACGAGGGGGAGCTATCTGGCGTGCCTCCCGCGGCCGGGATTGCACACGCGGGCGCTTCCCCACTGGGGGGGGCTCGTTGTCCTCTATGACCTGGGCCCACTTGGCCTTGTCCATCATCTTCTTCCAAATCACGGAGAGGCCGAGGCCCCCCATGTCCTCTACTAGCTGTTCCTTGAAGGTGCGGGCCTTGCGGCGTCTAACATCACTAGGCCCAGCCCACGTCAGGAGGTGCCGGCCAGGCTGAGCTGGTCGCAGTCCTGCGGGGGGGCCACGTGAGGTGTCGGCTACCTGGTTGGTGCGAGCTAGGTGCCCTACAAGCTGCAGGCGGCGTTGCTTAATTGTGCTGGTGATATAGGGCATGCCCTGGTACAGGTCCTCATTGCGGACATGAGCAGCATATCCTACTCTGAAAATGGAACGCAGCATGCTGGTGACCGCGCCGTCCAGCTTGCGGGCCAGGTCGGCGGTGAGGGTCCACGTCTCGGCGCCATACACGTGAGAACAGGAAGGACGAGGACCTTGAACAGGTCCTGTTTCTCGATCTTGCCCAGGGGCTTGCGCCACAGGGCCCGGTACTGACGTAAAGCGTGCCAGGCGAGGGAGATGCGATGGTCCACATCAGCCTCGCAGCTGGGGAGCAGGCTGCCCAGCAGCTTAACGCGGTCCCGATACGGGACTCGAGAGCCGTCGAGGAGATAGAGGGTGTCCATCTTCCCAGTAAAAGTCCTAAATTTAGGACCAAGTGGAATTAAAAAATATATATGCAAACATTAAAATTTAACCCTGGCATTCGTGCCCATGACAGATAACACACTTTTTTAGTTTCTATCAAAAACCTGGGGTCAAATAATTACATTTAGTGCATGAATGGGCCCTGCCACCTGCCAGACCTCAAAGCGCGAATTTGGCCAAAATGTGGGTTTTAGGACCATTAGGACCAATTATTGTCAACGCATGACCATGCTATCCACACGGTCCCTTGAGCATCTTACAAGCGCTAGGGGACCCTACGAGGCCTTGGGATGGCGGGGCAGCGTATAACAAGGCCATACCCTGCTGTGGCTGCCTCTATATATACGCGTGATTAACGGTGTCACAGATGGTGCAGGTAATGCAATATAGGGTTGCATGGTTGCTGAGGTTGCCCGGCTTGAACATGGCCCACCCCTTGCGGTAAACTTTCTCTAAGCATATGCCAAACCTTCTTTGACATCACGGACATGCTGGCCACCACCCAGCGATGAAAAAACATTGCATTTGCATTGCAACTAACACATGAATGCAGCCAAATCAAGTTACAAAACAACGTTGTGCTAACATGCAACACTTTGTGAGCGAATTCAGGGTGCATGTAACACGTAAACCATACTGTATATACTGTCTGAGAACACCCTGAACGACTGCAGGCCATAGGACCATGGTTTACAACATACACATGAGTAAAACTGCTCTTACGCATGTGTGTTTTAGCTGCAGCGGACGACGAAGATAGAGACGTAAAAAATTGTATGACGTAAACCAACTATGTGTGACAGTTATGTGCACAGAGAGCGTCCCCTCTTTTTAGGCATAGCTGGCTGACTCAAAACACCACGACAGCGTTGCCAGTTACACTCATGATCTAGGACAACCCGGCACTTACCTGCTACTTACGTCGCCTCATTCCAGATGGTTGCAAAAAAGTCGCTGAAATCCGCAGCGAGGTCAGCTTTCCGAGAGCTGAGCGCACCAAAGCTGGCCAACCGGTTCGACAATGATATAAACCACGCTTGTGCTGCGTTCTAGGTCCAAGAAATACCGAAAGTGAAGACCTATAAGGTGCGCTCGCTGCCCAGCCTGAACGTCCCTAAAACATGGTCGACAATGGAAATCGGGCAAGAATATCACGGCCCAGGCGCTCCCATGTCAAATACTCCGTTTATAAACTCCAGACTATAATCAAAATCGTCCGCAAAAATTTCCTGGCTTGATTCGCACCACCATTGCTAATACACTAACATGTTTGTGCCAAAATCGACCCTCCGCGAGCAGGCGATCTGCGACCCATTTGTGTTGTGCCGCTGTGATACAGCGCTACACATAAAAACTTGCGCAGAAAATATTCACAGCCTTTAAGCATAACTAACAACCTTTCGTTTTTGCTACTGGGCGCCCGAAATGATAAACGCACGTGAAAACGCCGGCCACGATTGTCAGGTCGCCATATCCACCTCACTTCATTCCCGCACCCACTTTTTCGCTCCAAAATCGGTTATATTTTTGGTCGAGGTACCTACTTTCCCGCCATTATACCCGGTACCCGGGTACGGAATCCGGGTACCATGTGCCGGTACCACGGGTCGGGTACATCATGCCGGGTACGGTCCACATGGGGTATGGTCCATATAGTGACCCCCCCCCCCCGGTACCTCGGTTATAGTGACCACTAGGACGATTTAGGACAAAGTCCTAAATTTAGGACCGTGGGATGATTAACAAGGGGCGGCGCTGGGTTGGTGAGCCCAACCGCCAGGGCCTCTGTCTTCTTGCTGACCTCAAGCCCCACTGCCCGGGCCTCGAGAGCCAGGCAGTCAAGCCATGTCTGCACGTGCTCCGTGTCCTCGAAGAGGGTGGTGTCGTCTGCGTAAATGATGTCTGCTAGCCGAATCTCAGTGTCCGCACCGCCATGCCAGAATTTGTTAGCAACCTGCACTCCTGGTTCCCTGCCCACGATGCTGGCAAATCGCTTGCGCGCCTGAATCATCACGTATTCGACAACAATAATGAACAGGTAGGGCGACAGCACGCAGCCCTGCCACACACCCTTCTGTAAAGGGCATGGGGGCGTGGTCCCGTAAGAAGTGCGCACCGAAGTGGTGGACCCTTCATACAGGTTGCGGATGACAGCAATCAGGGGGCGGGGGATCCGGAACAACTCGAGGATGTCCCAAAGCGCAGGCCAGAAAACCGAATCGAAGGCTTTGATGAAGTCCACCAGCACAAGGTGCAAAGGGGACTCACCAGGCTGAAGGCGTTGCAGTTCCTCCACCAGTCGGCGAGTAGCGAAGAGCGCCTGTACTGTGTTGCGACCTGAACGGAAGCCGTGCTGAGTCTCGCTGAGGTGACCGTCCAGGGCCGTGCGCAGGCGGTTCAGGATGAGCCGCATAAGAAGCTTGAGGGGGGCACTTTGAATGCACACCCCTCTGTAGTTGCCGGGGTCGGCAGGCGACCCCTTGTTCTTGTACAGCATCGTGCGAAAACTGTGTTGCCAGGCCGCTGGAGGTGGTTGCGACGACAGCAGAAGGCGGTTGCAGATGTCCCGGAAGAGCAGCATAACACCTGTGTCCTCGAATTCGGCTGCAAGTTTTACAACTGCGGCCGGAATCTCGTCAGAGCCGGTGGCTGCGTCATAACGCAGGCGCTGGACCGCCTCCGTGACCTCGCGAGAGGTGAAAGGAGGCATGTCAGACGGGTCGCCAAGTGGGCCGACCAGCGGGGGGACTAGGTAGTCCGCCGCTGACCTAGGCGGGGCCGGGGGCCCTGCGGGGCCGGCCAGGGCGGCCGGGCGGGCGGCGGCGGCTGGGAGCAGGGGTGGGGGCGGCGCAGCTGTCCCCACGACCTCGGCCGTGGCCGTGGCCCAGGTACGAAGCCGCTTGGCTGGGGCGCCGGGGACGTCGTGGCGGTGGGGCCGGCCGAGGCCGTCCGGGTGCCCGAGGCGCTTGTACCAGAACCAGGCCCCCTTGCCGTCGTGCTTCTGCTGGCAGCTGCGCAGGTCCTTGACCATCTGCTGAGCATCTGCCTTCTCAGCCTGCTCGTAGGCGGCCCTCAGAGCTGCTTGCAGCCCAGGTTTGGCGATCGGATCTCTGTTGCGGCGGAGCATCTGCCTGGCGGCGACCACTGTCGGTGCGTGACGGTGGACAGCAAGCTGCCGACGCGGAGGCAAGGTGGGGAGGGTGCGGGCAGCCAGGCGATACTTGGCGGCGACACCACGGAGGATCACTGAAATATCCCCCGGCGGCGGAATGGCGTGTAACTGCTGTCGGCTGCCCCCGGCGTCGAATACGGCCAGGAAATCATCCCTGTGCGACATAGCGGCCTGCTCTGCTGCTGACATCTTGTCGGCATCCTTCAGCACAATCCGGAGCACTTTCAGATCTGGCTGAGGTGCCAGCTGTCGCGACGGTTTCACCCCAGGAAACCGCAATCTGATGCGAGCGAGCACGAGACGATGATCAGATTCCACCGTGCTGACAGAATCTTGCAGGACGCGAGCATCGACAACTGAGGGGCGCTGAGCCCGACGTACGCAGACATAATCAAGGCACACCACCCGATCCGACGGCCCAAAAAAGGTGGCCAGCTGCTCAGCGGGGCGTGCGAAAGAAGCATTGCATGCAACCAGCGCAGATTCTGCCAGCAGATTCGCAAATAAAGGCGTGTTACCGTTGGCTGTCGTGTTGGTTGGGGAATACTGAGCGCCCCCAGTGCCAACTGGCAGCGTGGCGTTGGCGTCGAGCAGCATAACCAGGAAGTGCCGAGCTGGGATGTTGGCCTCCTCCTCCTTGAGGCGTCGAAGAAGGCCTCACGTTCCGCCTGAGCTCGACCCGCATGTGGTGCATATCCCACGATAACGGTTAGCGTGTGGTGTGAATGGCCCTCAGTGGCCGAAAAAGTGGCCACTAGCACACGCGGGGACCGCAGCACGATGGACTGGAGCTGCTCTGATGCTGCCGGCGAGCACAAGAGGCCCACACCACCTTGGCCCGGCGCGTCGCCGCCACCATAGTGGAACCGCCAGCCTGCCGCAGGTCGTCGACCAGCAGACCGTTGACCGCGTGCTGAGGGTCAACGGTGCGTCGGTGCTCCTGGACTCCAAGAACAGCGATCTTGTTGTCGGCGCACAGGGCGATCAGCTCGTCGACGCGTTGGCGTGCTGGGGTGCCGCCGCTCGTAGAAGGATCTGCAGGGAGGGTGCGCACGTTAAAACTTGCAATACCAAGAATGGGCCGTTGCCCTATTAGCGGGGGGGTGGGGGTGGGGGTGGGGGTGGAGAAGGGTAGTGCTGGAGGTGGGGGTGGGGGTGGGGGGGGGGGGAGGGGGAGGGTGGCGATTGGGGTTAATGCTTGTCAACGCATGGAGGCTTTCTTTCAGGACGGATATGCGTCGTCTCCGTCCTGGCTGGGGTCGCCGGCGTGTCGACTGGGCCTCATCCCGCTCAAGGCGGGCTAGGAGGCGTGTGAGGCTGGTAAATTGGCGGGAAGGTTGACCGTGGCGTGCCTGGCGACCTTGCATCCTGATCATGCTCGCACGGTGCGACATGAGGATGGAAAGGGGCTTGTTTATAAAGGCTGTGCCCAAAGCCTATTGTACCGCGAGGCCGCGAGGGTGTGCCCTTACCGGGCGCCATCCATACCCGGGACGTGCGTAGACGATGATGACGCAGCTGGGGCGGGCCTGGTACGGCCCGACTTGTGCCGCTTGTTAGGAGCCTGCGCCTCCGTGCGCTGGCCGTTGATGAATAGCACGGGGGTGTCGTGGACGAGGCGGACGTAGACCTTCTGGCTCCTGCTTGGCCTTGATCGCCACGTCGCTGCCCAGCAGACCATTCTTGATGACTAGCTGGGCCGGTGAGAGGAGGTCGTCGAGGCTCGGCGCGTTCTCCCGCCTAGGAGCTTGCGGGCCTGGAGTACCTTCACCTTGCTGGCCACATTCGCGAAGGTCACCCGGATGGGGCCAGGCTGGCCCGCCATCCAAGCTGCCGACTCATGCGGATGCGCTCGTTGCCCAGCTGCAGCCGGCCCACGATGAGGTTCTGGTACAGGCGTTGCGCTAGCATCAGGTCCGTTTCTGGCTGTGGCGCGACCTGGAAATATCGAACCACTATACTGCGTGACCGCTGGTCCTCCTCCACAGCAGTCTTGTGGGCTGCAGCCCCCCTGCGTGCGGCATCCTCCATCAGGTTGGCAATGTCGGTCTGTTTCACCATGTTAGCGTAGCTGGTGGGTGCAGGGGCGGCTTGCTGGGGCGGGGTAGTCATGGCGGCCTTGACCTCGGCAATGCTTGATTGGAGCTCAGCAGTGTCTTGGCGGATAGCAGTGGATAGGGCGCCGAGTTGAGCGGCCATGTCGTCGACTTTCTGGTTGAGCTGGCGCAGGGTTGCGTCCGGGGAAGCAATGGGGGTATTGGCGGTGCCATCGGCATCCTCGAAAGCGGCAAAAAGTGCCCGGAGGCAAGGGGCCTTCGCGTAGCTCAGAAAAACAGAAAGACGAAGCTGTGGCAGCTCCAGATGGTGAACGTCGTCCACCGAAGTCTCGCTAGACGTGCTGGGAAAGTGTAGCTCATGGCCTTTGGCGTGCAGGAGCAGGATAGCCTGCGCCTGCTCGGCGGTAAGCGAAAAGAACCGGTGCTCGGCGACAGTCCCGCCAGGCAGGAAGTCCGCTGGGTCAAACGTAGCGTCGGCGATGGCGTCGTCGTCGTCGTCGTCAAGGGGGTCGGTCTCACGGGAAACCTCGCTGGAAACAGGAGCCGCTGGCGGAGGGATCTGGCTGTCCATCTCGTCGACGGGGCCGGAGCAATGCCGCTTAGACGAAACGTTAATGGCGGCATCAGCAGACGATGGCTGGGTCGCAATGGTGTCCACAGCGTCGACTAGTTGCGTGATGGTATGAGGCGCTGAATCCCCCCCATCGGCGGGGGAGTGGGAGGCGGCTGAAGGTGATTCCGCCATGGCTACTTTCCGGAAAATTCGATCCCTGCCTGTGCTGCGTTTTATGATATTGCGCTAAATCTTGGGCGATGGCGGCTGAAAATTATATCATCGTGTTCGTCATCAAAAGACGCTTCTACTGCAATTTACCCGACCAAATTTCATGCCCGGATGTAAAAGTTATGAGCATTCTCGGCATCCATAGCTCGCCACACCGTGCATGTTGCCTCTGCAGAGAGAAGCAGTGGGCATGGCGGGGTAATGCCGTGTTGAGTGCGCACCGAAGTGGTCGACCCCTCATACAGCGTGCGGATGACGGTAATCAGGGGAGTGGGGACGCGAGCGCGAGCAAGTACAGCCCATAGAGCGTCCCAGAGGACGGAATCAAAAGCCTTGATGAAGTCGACGAAGATCAAGATTGCGGGAAACTCACCAGGTTGCAGGAGAGCGATTTCCTCGAAGAGGCGACGCGCGACGAAGATGGCCATGACGGTGTTGCGCCCAGGACGGAAGCCCATTTGACTTTCCCCAAGGTGACAGTCGAGAGCAGAACGAAGGCGGTTGAGGATCATGCGCATGAACAACTTAAGTGCGGCGCTCTGGATGCAGACTCCTCTGTAGTTGGCGGGGTCGTCAGGGGAACCTTTGTTTTGTACAGCATAATACGGTAGGGACCTAGATAGCTTACACCATCCATTCCATCCCATGTTCCCCTCCCACTGAGGACTTTTGCTCACGTGACACAGTCACGTGTCAATTAATCAATTAATTAATTAATTAATTAATTAATTAATTAATTAATTAATTAATTAATTAATTAATTAATAGTTGTCTCACTTCAGATTGACTGCTAGTCTCGGCAATGACGCCACAATCATCTAGCGTGCATGCCCTTCGGCAGCTAAAAAATCCTGCCTCCAGGAGGAATATGCTCGCAGGGGTCCAAAATAACCTGCGGCCTTGGCGTAGCGTTAAACGCCATGAATAATGGTCAACTCAACTTCCAAGCGCAAAAACTCCTATCGATACATCCACACTCCTCACAGTGGAAACATGACAACTCCGTAGGATTCTCCAAGTTTCTGGCATGCGCTGGTTGTCTCATTGATAACAACGCATGGCGTGTAGTCCAAGCGGCGCCTGGGCAGCTCGCTGTGCTATGCATCCCCATCAAGCCCCACACTCACCCCACCTACCTAGACCACAACTAGAAAAATCAATAACTAGCAATCATGTAGAAGCTCAGCTATCAGCATTCAGGGGCGCCATTTGCAGCACAGCGCGCTAACCAAATCAGTAAGACCTCCACCATGCTGCCTCAAGGCAAGCTCCTTGAAGAGACCGCGCTGGTCTCCAGCATCAACACAGCATCCGCACAGTGCGGACTCGACTGCTGCTTTTACTGGAGAAAGCGAATAATATAGTAAATGATATCTTATCTTTCTGCCCCCGTGTAGAGAAGGCGAACAAACTGGCAGCTCGTTTCCCAAGGCCGGCTGATCCTCCGTGTAAAGCCGCTGGACAGCCTCTCCCCTTTCCTCAGCAGCTGCCTGCCTGGTGATTCCAGCCGTATTCTTGCTGGCTGCGGGTCCATAACACCGTGGAACTCCGTGGCCTTTGGTTCATCGCCCATACTAGCTCAGCGTCACCGCGCTGTCAGGCACATGAGTGTGCCAACCCAACCCGAGAAACTGCTCTGTTTGGCGTCTCCCCTCTGTTGTGATGCACAGCTGGGGAGAGGCAGGGCATTCAACAGAGAACTACACTGCCGGCCGAGGTAACCATCCCTGAAGGTACCAGCGCCACTGCTGGCACTGCTGCCACGGCTGCCACTGCTGCCATTCCTGCAATTGCTGCTGCCGTGGGCACCACTCCACATGCAAAAAAAGCTGACTCCTTATCCAGAGTGCATGTATCCCATTCTATCTACCTCTATATATGTCATGCATATCAATGAGACAACCAGCTCAAATAACTAGTAGATAACTAGCAACCACAAGTTACCGGGGGCAGCACCCCCCGGTTCCTTTCATAACAAGCCCCCCGCCCCCCCCCCCGCCCCCCTCTACACGTCTCCTGCTTGAACCCATGTCACCGCATTTTTTCTTTGAACCTGCTTTCGGCAGACCCGCTCCAATCGCAGGCCATGCCAAACACGAATCGGGGTTGTCCTTGGACATTCCGTGGATGGGCCTTGTACTCACCCGCGATTCCATCCATCCCCCAATCGTGCCATGCCTAGTCCTGTGGATAAACCCTCTTCCTCGCCACCCAATTCCTCCCACGCCCTCCCACACGCGGATCATGCTGCCCTTGGAAGGTACGGAAAGTGGCTGTGAGTTGTTTACAGTCGCCCTCCCACGCCGAATCGGTTTCCTCACACGCCCTCCCACACGCGGATTGTGTTGTCCTTGGAGCCGCTGTAGATGGACCCGTTCTTGGTCGCGAGCGCAAACACGTCGGCCGTGTGGCCCGTGAGCGTGGACAGGAGCTGGTACCCAGCCAGGGACCAGATCTTAATGGTGGCGTCGGCAGACGCGGAGCAGAGAACATTGGTGCCGACCGCCAGCGCAAACACGTACTCAGTGTGGCCCTCCATAGTCGCCACCAGCTCGTGCGTGTACACGTCCCACGCCTTGACCGTGCCGTCCCATGAGCCGCTGGCAGAGCCGCCGCCGGCCAAGAGAGGGGTGGGGTGAGAAGAGTGCGCAAAAACACACCCATCAAAAAGCGACGGTGGCAAAGGGAGAGATGTGTGTGAGCGCCACGGGGTCAAGTAAGTACGTAAGTGAGTAAGCAAGTAAGTAAGTGAGTAAGTAAGCAAGTAAGTAAGTACGTACGTACGTACGTACGTACGTAGGTAGGTGGTTGGTTGGTTGGTTGGTTGGTTGGTTGGTTGGTTGGTTGGTTGGTTGGTTGGTTGGTTGGTTGGTTGGTTGGTTGGTTGGTTGGTTGGTTGGTTGGTTGGTTGGTTGGTTGGTTGGTTGGTTGGTTGGTTGGTTGGTTGGTTGGTTGGTTGGTTGGTTGGTTGGTTGGTTGGTTGGTTGGTTGGTTGGTTGGTTGGTTGGTTGGTTGGTTGGTTGGTTGGTTGGTTGGTTGGTTGGTTGGTTGGTTGGTTGGTTGGGTAGGTAGGTAGGTAGGTAGGTAGGTAGGTAGGTAGGTAGGTGAGGAAAGTACATGCGTGCGCGAGGGCATGTCAAGGAGTGCTATCATTACCGCAGGCTTTCCGCCACGAGTAAAAGGTTACTAGTAGATCGTGCAGAAATCTTGAACCACAGTTTCAAAGCATTAGAAGGCACATGACTCCAATTGATAACAAGTAGGCCATGCGCGCAACCAGCTAGAAATTTCCCCGGAAACTACAGGCAGCGGCCTCGCCAAGCCGACTGACATCCTGACATGATCGTCTCCCGAACCCAGCCTACAATTTTTCCATGATGGGTTTTGACCCTCACCCATGCCCACCTTCTTGGTGTGTAAAGGGGTCGGAGGTTCCTTCAGGCACCCAGATGACGAAGTCACGCGCTTGTTAATGCCCACCGGCTCGTACCTGTACAGGTGCCCCTTAGCGACCACCATGGCGCAGATGGGCCGGCTGTGCGCCTTGAGCGGGTTGTCCATCGGCCGGAAGCGCCGGCGCCAGGGCAGCAACCACCAGCGCGGGCGCTTTATCTCCCACTCCTTGATGAACCCCTCGTGCGATCCGCTGAAGAGCCGCGCGTCGCCGTCGCGCGTCGCCAGCATCAGCGAGTGCGTCCAGTCCTCGCCGCGCCGCTCGCGCATCGTGGCCACGTGCTGGTAGTTCTGGAGCGACCAGACCTGGGGGGTGCAGAGAGGAAGGCCGCCAGGTAGGTGGGTGGGTGGGTGGGTGGGTGGGTGGGTGGGTGGGTGGGTGGGTGGGTGGGTGGGTGGGTGGGTGGGTGGGTGGGTGGGTGGGTGGGT
Source organism: Mesostigma viride (assembly GCA_009746045.1). Lineage (NCBI taxonomy): Eukaryota > Viridiplantae > Streptophyta > Mesostigmatophyceae > Mesostigmatales > Mesostigmataceae > Mesostigma > Mesostigma viride. Next base: position 350,189 of record RPFO01000448.1, read on the forward strand.
GGGTGGGTGGGTGGGTGGGTGGGTGGGTGGGTGGGTGGGTGGGTGGGTGGGTGGGTGCATGGGTGGGTGGGTGCGTGGGTGGGCGGGTGGGTGGGTGGGTGGGTGGGTGGGTGGGTGGGTGGGTGGGTGGGTGGGTGGGTGGGTGGGTGCATGGGTGGGTGGGTGCGTGGGTGGGCGGGTGGGTGGGTGGGCGGGCGGGCGGGTGGGTGGGCGGGCGGGTGGGTGGGTGGGTGGGTGGGTGGGTGGGTGGGTGGGTGGGTGCGTGGGTGGGTGGGTGGGTGGGTGGGTGGGTGGGTGGGTGGGTGGGTGGGTGGGTGGGTGGGTGGGTGGGTGGGTGGGTGGGTGGGTGGGTGGGTGGGTGGGTGGGTGGGTGGGTGGGTGGGTGGGTGGGTGGGTGGGTGGGTGGGTGGGTGGGTGGGTGGGTGGGTGGGTGGGTGGGTGGGTGGGCGGGCGGCGGGCGGGCGGGTGGGCGGGTGGGTGGGTGGATGGGCGGGTGGGCGGGCGGGCAGGCGGGTGGGTGGGTGGGTGGGTGGGTGGGTGGGTGGGTGGGTGGACGCAGGGTGGTGAGGGGACAATGAATCTCACTACATAACCTACTACGAGAGGATGCGCGTGTGCGTTTGTTGGGTGGGTGCGGCGTGAAATTGGGGGGATGGGGGATGGTGAAATTAAGTATAAAAGCTACGCAAACAATCACATGACTGTGTCATCGAGAAGTATCTTGCTTGCGTGGAAGCATGCATAAACAAAACATGTCCCATTGGACATGAGCAGCAACGGCTAGACCTGATTGGACTGTCCCGTTCGGCATGAGAAGCAACGACTATACCTGATTGGACGGTAAATTCGGCATGAGGATCAATGACTGACTAGACCTGATTGGAACGCAGGGTACACGGCACGCATGGTGTGCAATAACATAGCAGCTCGTCATAAGGACAGTAGCTTAGGGTTGCCCCCAGGAGAGACAGGGTCTCCCCCACCAAGTCACCAAAATGCCCTTTCAGATGAAAACCTTGCCGACACAGCACAGTACACCTATAACCCTCGTATCCCGAAGCCCTAAAGCCAAATAAAAAAACATGCCCGCTCACCCGTATGGACTTGTCATCCGCACAGCTGAAGAGCTTGTTGTGGCTGCCAGCGACAGCGATTCCAAGGATTCCTCCCCGGTGGCCGTTGAGTGTCGCCTCCAGCTTGAGGTCCTTCAAGCGCCAAACCTGGAAGCACAGGGGGTAGCCCGGCGGCAGGGCACAGGGTCCAGGCCAGAGGGTGGCCACATGGGCATCATCGATCATATCGATGGAAGAAGTTGGCTGGACCGCCATTGAGCTGGACTGGACTGGACCGCCATGAAATAGACTGGACTGAAATGACTGGACTACAAAAATATGGTTCCCTTGGCTACCGTGATCTGTGACTGAACGACCAAGGCTCGACCGCCTTGCTAGGATCAGAACCAGGATCATAGCAAAGTGATTACTGGACCCCCCCAAAAAAAGGATGACGGTTTGCGAACCTCATACCACGGCACACCAAGCCCGGTTCCTAAGTATGTCAGCCCAGGTTCAGCCCCATACCTTGATTGTGTGGTCGTATGAGCCGCTGAAGAGCCGCCCCGCGCCGATGGCTAGCGTCCGCACCCACCCAGTGTGCCCCCTAAGCACGGTCAGCAGGGAGCGCCGTTTGAGGTTCCACACCTGGTCCGGACACAGGAAAAAACACAAGCAGGGAGAGGCACATTAACAAGTTGCAAGGAGAGGCAAACGAGAGGCCAAGAGAGGAGGCTTAAAGAGGGCCACCGAGGGGCCTAAGTGCCAGCAACTGCATAAGTACCCCCAGGCATTAAAGGAAGAGCGCATGAGGGCGACGAGGGGCGGTAAGCATGGTAGCTCTCTGCACTGGCCTTCTAGAAGAGTGGGAACTAACCCACCTTTAATATTGCCTTGCGACGCGCTGCTGAGAACGAAAGAACAACCGGTCAACACCCCCTCTAAATGAAGCAGCGACCCCCTCCCCCAAAGTTCATTATGTTGACTGCCCCCCCGCTTGTCCCCTCCCTCCCCTGTTCCCCACTGGAAACGTCCCTCAACTGGACAGTGCAACCAATCCCAACCACCATTGCCCCTCCCAAACCCATCTCCAGGTCAGCTTCAGGTTGCCTGCTTCCCCTCTCTTCGTGTTGCGTTCTTCATCACCCTACCTTCTGCCCGCAGTCACCCGCCTGCGCCCTCCCCCACATCCGCGTGATGCGATCTTGCCCAACCCCTCAAACTTGCTATTCTAATCAACTTCATCCACCGACAAGAATTTCACCCCAACCTCGGTGTTGCCGACTCCCCAGATTTCTCTCTCACACACACCCAAAAGCCCTTCCCACCCCTCCACAGTCTCTCCACGATCCCCGCCCACCCACCACCCCTCCACCGCCCACCTTGATGCTGTTGTCGGCCCCCCCGCTGAACAGTGTGTCCCCCGCAATCGCCAGCGACAACACCCAGTCGTCATGGCCCATCGCGCCGAGGCAATCCAGCTGCCGTAACATGCCAGGGCCGCCCTCCTGCGGCCGCCGGCTGCTCCCCCCGATGACCGATCCACCGCCCCCCCACCCGAGATTCTCATCCCCTCCGCCCCCGATGGCCCCCGCACCAAGGGGGCCGCGGGGGACCCCCCCCCCGCCACCGCGGCGGCTGCCAGCACCGGCTTATCCCCATCGAGCTTCTGCTGCTCCACCGCCAGCAGCTGCTGCAGCATGAGCAGCTCCTCGCGGCTCCGGTTGGCCTCCGCCTCGACCATTCTGGCGCGCTCCATTCTCAGCTCGTGCTGCAGCTCCACGTGCACGGGCTTGAGGCGCGCCTGGATTTGCTCAAACGTTGGCCGCACCGCGGGGTCATCGGCCCAGCACTCGGTCAGCAGCTGGCGCAGATCGGCCGGGATGTACGAGGGCAGCTCCGGCCGCAGTTTCTCGTGGGCCACGGCAATCGTAACCTGGCGCGCGTGGGATGTGGGGGAGGGGGGGGGGTCGCGGGAAATGGTGGGAAGAAGGCGGTCATGCAGTGGAGATTGAGTAATGAGAATCCGAGGGGCTTTAGTAACATGACAAGGGGACGACCAGAAGTCAGTCATGGTAGGAACCCGTGGGTGGGAGTGGGGGGTCTCTTGGCCCACTGACATGGTCGGAGCCATATCGCTGTATCATCGGATGGTGGCTTCGTGCCATGCCCATGCCCATGTCCAGAACACTCCCTGTTCCCTCACGGGACTCCACCGACCTCCATGCCCCCCCCACATTGCCCCTATCATGCTACGAGTAGGTTCTTCGTTACAAGCTCGCATATATGATCACGCCGGCTGATACCGTTGAGTGCCATTGCTACCATCAGAATATCAAAAAGAAAAATGGACAAACACATCAAATCATGAGAATGATTGGAGTCCTGCGGCTTTGCAAGGCAACCCCCTTGTCGTCGTGAGTATCACTACACAGGGATGGCAACAGATTCGCCAACCAACTGTGCGCTGCTCACCTCCACGTCACTCATGTCCTGGTAAGGCACGTCCCCCCGTGAGGGTCGCATAGCAGAGCATGACACCAGTACAAAGCAACAAATCCATGACTCAAACATAGCAACGACGGTGTCTACCCACCACCGATTCGCTCCTCACCTGCACATCAATCAGGTCCTGGTACGGCACCTCGCCCGTGAGGATCTCGTAGCAGAGCATCGCAAAGCCGTACACATCGGCGCTTGCCCTGTACGTCTCCCCGCGCATCACCTCAGGGGCCATCCAGCGGAACGTGCCCACCTGAGTGGGGGGGTGGGTTGGGTGACCAGTAGGGGGTGGAGATCAATGTGTGCATGAGGGAGTGGGAGGTGAGTTGGCGGTGCCTTTGGTTGCGAGGGTTGTGCGGCAGGTGTGTATTGTCGGCATTCAGGGGTTGGGTTATGAAGGTGAACAATACGAGAGTGTCAAGCATGATATAACAGCAATTATTGTTTCACAAATATATTTGGAAATCATAGGGTAGTTTCCTTTTACGAAAAAGAAAATTGCTGCAAACATGCCACATAAAAAGGCCAGTCTCGAACTGCTGGCCAACCTCTATGTCCCGTGCCAGACTCTATGTCCTGTGCCGGCATGGCTCTACCCACGCCCTACCTGATGTCTCGCACCATCATGCCCTCCAAACAAGCACGCCATCAAGACCCGCCGTGTCTCTATTTGCTCTACCCGCGCCCTACCTGATGTCTCGCACCATCATGCCCTCCAAACAAGCACGCCATCAAGACCAGCCATGTCTCTATTTGCTCTACCCGCGCCCTACCTGATGTCTCGAACCATCATGCCCTCCAAACAAGCACGCCATCAAGACCAGCCATGTCTCTATTTGCTCGACCCTCGCCCTACCTGATGTCTCGCACCATCATGCCCTCCAAACAAGCACGCCATCAAGACCAGCCATGTCTCTATTTGCTCTACCCGCGCCCTAACTGTATATGCGCCCTATGCCCACAAATAGCCGCGTACAGAGCTTTTCTTGAGACACTCTCCGCGCGCCTTACCTGAGTGTTGAGCATGGTCATGCTCTCGTTCTTGACCTTGGCAAGCCCAAAGTCGCCGATCTTGACCGTGTACTGCTGCCCCCCGTCCTTGACGGCGGCCACGAGCACGTTGAGCGACTTGAGGTCGCGGTGCGTGATGCCGCGCTTGTGCAGGTACATCATGCCACGGGTGATCTGCATGATCATGTCGACCGCGGTGAACATCGGGAAGGGGCAACCGGGCCTCTTCCTGCAAGGAGGGCACATGAAGCGGGGAAAGCAAAGAGCGAGTAACCAAGCATGGTCAGGGAGAGAGGTGGCTGAGTGAGGGAAGTGAGGAACAACGCATGGTCAAGAATGATAGGAATGCTTCAACAAGCCAACATTATCGCAGGCAACCCCCCTCTCGAAGCCTAGGCAGGCAGGCGCAAGTAGGTGAGGACCGGACACGAAAGTGATGCACAGCCGGCTGTGAAAAGGCAAGGTGATGGGTGATGGATGGAAGAGGAGGCAACGAAAAGAAAAGGAACGGCAGCCACAAAGGGCCAGAGTGTGGGCATGAAAAGGAAAAACAAGCGGGCAAGAAGCAGGCCACAAACAGGCAACAACCAAGGGCACAACATGGGGAAAAGGCACAGTGCTCCAGCAGGGGGCCAGCAGGGCACAGCCCAACAGTTGGGAATCAACGGAGCAACAGACTAACTTGTCCTAATGTAAATATTAAAGAATATAAACTAAATATAAGTTTAGAAATACATAGGAGGGATAGTTTGCAAAGCACCTGGACGATTCCCAGCCATTCGCATGCATAGCCTTGCTGTTCCATGTCCAGCGACAGTTGCTGCCGCACCGCCGCAACCACAGACCGCTACCACTAAAATCATCACAAAAACAGGGAGCAAGCATGGGCGCTTGCAGGGTTGTGAGTTTGGGCTAATCGCTGTGGGCGTGAGGTATGGTGGTGGCAGTGGTCGGCAGCCATGGTGAAGCATGAGATTGTCGCGGTCATGGTGGTGGTCGCGGGGATGCATGAAACGGAGCACGACGGCGCAAGCCCTGGGCCACCATGCCACCATCGCACTTGGTGCCACCCCGCCACCATCGCACAGTCATTGCTGTCTGCTGCCGGCCGCCACCCATTCCCGCCAATTTCCGCTCAAGAACGAGAACCAAAGTGACCGCCCTGTCACCACCCACTAGAGTGGCCATGCTCTTCCATCTCCGCTAGAGGTATCCTGCGGCCTGCCCTACCATCACCGTGCCAAATGATGGTGGCATAGCAACGGTACCACATAAATTGGTGCTCTTACTTAATACATAGGATGCACGTATAGACAGTGGCAAGTATATACGTATATATCCGTGCTCTCACTTGATACATAGGATGCACGTATAGACAGTGGCAAGTATATACGTATATATCCGTGCTCTCACTTGATACATAGGATGCACGTATAGATAGTGGCAAATATATATGAATGAGACAACTATGCCTGGACCCATGGCGATCCAACGCCGTGGAAGGACTAGGGTAGTTGTCTGAGAGGAAAGACACGAAGGCCGCGGGAGCTGCGTGGCTATCTCTAGGTAGACCTGCATGGAGGGAGACAGAGGGTAACAAGAAAGGTTGATAGGGAAAACACACATACACACATATACACACATACACACATATACACACACACACACACCACCACGACCAACACAAACAACCAAAACTAAGAAGGAAAAGAGGGAACGCATACGCACGTACACGAAGGGGCTAAAAGAATGAGTAAGGAGTATACATTACAAAGGGAAAAAGAAAAAAGAGGAAGAAAGAAAGAAGAAAGAGAAGGAAATGTAAAAGGTAATAATACGAACAAAAATAAATAAAAACAAAGTAAAGAGTAATAATAATAACAAAAACAAAAATGGAATAAAGGAAGGTCATTGCTGGGATGTGGTGAGGCACCGGCGATGTTGGAGTATGGGTCAGGAGTTCGATGTTTCAGCCCCATGGTGCCCCTCCGGGGGTCTCCTATCCAACAGGGTCTAAAGCCTCATTGCCCAGCATTATATGTATCCGTGCTCTCACTTGATACATAGAATGACGATGGCGGCAAAAAGAGGCGAAACAAACAATTCACCGAAGAAAACAAATGAAACTGGTGGCGAAAACTGCGACCAAAATGGTGGCCAAAATGGCGAAAATGGCGGCCGCATGCTGTCAACACTGCGGCAGTGCTATGGGCAGGGCGGTGCAAGAGAGCCCACCCGCTGCAGCAATGGGGCGAGCACCAGGCAACAACAGCCACAGCGACAACAGCGTGGACAGTGGCAGTGGCACGGCTCCAGTGGCGATGGCAGGGAGACCACTGAAGTTGCTTGTGCTGGGTGGCCATGGTAGCTTGGTGGGGGCAGCAGCAGCCCTATTCACTGTGCTAGCGAGTACCAGGTAGCAAACACGTAGCCGTGATAGCTCTTGCTGTCCGTGGTGGCGCTTTTGGTTTGCTGTAGCGCTGGCGGGCTTGGATTAGGAAAATGCTGCCTTTGGGCGGCAGAAATGGGGCAAGAGGGCACCAGCACTGAGAGCACCCCTTCACCCCCCCCCCTCCCCACCCCCCAGCCCCCGCTCCCCCTCCCCCTCCCCCTCCCCTCCCCCTCCTCCCCCTCCCCTCCCCCTCCCCTCCCCCTCCCCCTCCCCCTCCCCCCCCTCCCCCTCCCCTCCCCTCCCCCTCCCCTCCCCCTCCCCTCCCCCTCCCCCTCCCCTCCCCCTCCCCTCCCCCTCCCCCTTCCCCTATTGTACCTGACCACCACGGCAGGTGATGGCAACAACACAACATGGTGATGCAGGTGCCTCATGGTTGCGGAATCAAGAAATCATGGCTGCTTCAGCAGCAGCGGCGTAGGGAAAATGGCAGTAATGGTTGTGCTACAGATGGCAGCAGTGGGAACAGCGGCAAGAGCATCGGCGTGCTACAGATGGCAGCAGTAGGAACAGCGGCAAGAGCAGCGGCGTGCTACAGGTGGCTGCAGAACAGCTGCAAGAGCAGCGGCGTGCCACAGATGGCAGCAGTAGGAACAGCGGCGACAGCAGCAGCATGGTTGTGCTTCCCCAGGTTTTACTAGAATGGTGACTACAATTGCAGCTGCCCCCTGCCCGTACCTGTCCTTGATGAGATCCTTCATGAGCTTAAACAGGCTCCCGTGGGGCATATACTCCATGACCATCATCATCGGCTCGCCCTCCGTACATCCGCCGTACACCTGGATGATGTGGGGGTGCTTCAACGCGGCACTGACTCTCACTTCTTCCATGAACTGTGCCTTGGCCTCCTCAGTGAGATCCTTGTTCAACCGTTTCATGGCAACTTCGGCCGACAGCCAGGAGCCGCGATATACTTTCCCCCACGCGCCCTTCCCGATCAACTTCTTCATGGTAAGCTCCTCCCGAGGTATTTCCATCACTGGCCCGGCGGCAAGCCGGCTCATCGCGCTACCTTTCGTCGTAGCTCGAGATGGAATAAGCATCTCCGTCGGCGTAAGCACGTCCCCCTCTTTCCCGTCATGTACTGGTGTCCGGGCGTCCAACTCCTCTGGTTCTGCTCCACCCGCCTGGGTGGCTTGTGCCCCATTTGCCACCGGGGCACCACATAATGTCACTTCCTCGGCCGAGGAGGAATTGGGAGTCATGTCCTCCGCGTCGTTACGAGGTTCGGCTGGCATATCCGGGTCCGGCATCCTCCTACACAGCAATTATCGGGGCTCTCGCAATTGCCACCGTGTTACCCAAGTCGATATCAATATCATCCTAATCTCCCGGCGTTGTTCTAACGGGCCCCATAAAGGCGAGCATAAGGCTGCTTGAAAGCCTTAGCTACAAAACACATTGCTGTCATGTTTGTCAGGCAGGGCGTGCTTGTCCTGCGACCCCGGGCCGCGCCCCATAATCTCCTGAGGTCGCAAACCTCCAAGGGTGCTTTAGGCTTAAGCAGCCATTTTAGAAAAGCAAAATTTGCCGTGCAAGCAGACCATCGAACGGTTATTCAACTAACGCCTGATTCACGTAAGCGCAGAGCCACGCACAGGCGGGATGCGGCTCACCCATCGCTGCATTCGATCCATGGTCATTTTATCGCGGCATCAACAACCTCGCTCGCTTCCTTTGCAACGAGGTGATCCGTGCACACAAAGGCTGGCGCCCGACATTCTGGCATGTCCCGTCCGTCAGGGTACCTAATCGCAGGGCGTTGTGCGTGTCCAAGACGTGTTTTGCATCTCTGAGCCGCGCAATGCGAGGGATGTTCTCAACACCGGGGAGGTGCTCAACACCGTGGAACGCGCCACGATATCTGTGTACGGACCATCTGCTTTTTCGTGGCAGGCCGCGCTCGCTTGTCCACGGCGCTCGTGACTACAAGTCGGCCCTCGTGACCACTATAGCGCTGGTCCCACTCGGGTCCAGTGAGACAAGCTACACATGTTCGTTGAAGCCGTGCAGCTAAGGAAACGGATCATTGCGAGATCAGAAAATCGGTTCGTGTCATCCCGTGGAGCTGTTTTTTTGTTGTTGTTGTTCGATTTGGACTGCGTTATTGTTGTTGTTGATGTTACCCACGACGCGTACCGTACCCTAGCGTCACGCGTCACGCGTCACCGGGTGCTCCCAACACCGGGTGTGATTTCCAAAAACCCTTACCCACGCCTCACATGGGCGCATGGGAGGGATGAAGTTCGAGCCTTCGAGGTTAACCGTGCTGAGCACTGAGCATTGAAGTGCGCTCCCGCAGGGGCAGGCTACGGCCTACGAGAGTCCAACAAGGCGACCCTGTGACAACCGTACTGGTCGGTCACTTCGTGGAGCGACGAGTGGCAGCCTGTCAACTTGGCGCGGCGCAAGTTGCACAGGAGGCTGCCAGGTGGCCGACGATAACACAGTTTTGGTCCTCTTTGTCTGCGGTTCCGCTTACAGCACTGTTGAACATTGTTGTTGTTGTTGTTGTGTGCGGTTCTCGGGTGTACCTGTCCGTCCGTCCGTCAGATTCACCCATCTGACGGTCGTAAAACGTTGGGAGAGTAAATGGGTGGGATAGATGTGCATTGTTGTTGTTGTTGTTGTTGTTGTTGTTGTTGTTGTTGTTGTTGTTGTTGTTGTTGTTGTTGTTGTTGTTGTTGTTGTTGTTGTTGTTGTTGTTGTTGTTGTTGTTGTTGTTGTTGTTGTTGTTGTTGTTGTTGTTGTTGTTGTTGTTGTTGTTGTTGTTGTTGTTGTTGTTGTTGTTGTTGTTGTTGTTGTTGTTGTTGTTGTTGTTGTTGTTGTTGTTGTTGTTGTTGTTGTTGTTGTTGTTGTTGTTGTTGTTGTTGTTGTTGTTGTTGTTGTTGTTGTTGTTGTTGTTGTTGTTGTTGTTGTTGTTGTTGTTGTTGTTGTTGTTGTTGTTGTTGTTGTTGTTGTTGTTGTTGTTGTTGTTGTTGTTGTTGTTGTTGTTGTTGTTGTTGTTGTTGTTGTTGTTGTTGTTGTTGTTGTTGTTGTTGTTGTTGTTGTTGTTGTTGTTGTTGTTGTTGTTGTTGTTGTTGTTGTTGTTGTTGTTGTTGTTGTTGTTGTTGTTGTTGTTGTTGTTGTTGTTGTTGTTGTTGTTGTTGTTGTTGTTGTTGTTGTTGTTGTTGTTGTTGTTGTTGTTGTTGTTGTTGTTGTTGTTGTTGTTGTTGTTGTTGTTGTTGTTGTTGTTGTTGTTGTTGTTGTTGTTGTTGTTGTTGTTGTTGTTGTTGTTGTTGTTGTTGTTGTTGTTGTTGTTGTTGTTGTTGTTGTTGTTGTTGTTGTTGTTGTTGTTGTTGTTGTTGTTGTTGTTGTTGTTGTTGTTGTTGTTGTTGTTGTTGTTGTTGTTGTTGTTGTTGTTGTTGTTGTTGTTGTTGTTGTTGTTGTTGTTGTTGTTGTTGTTGTTGTTGTTGTTGTTGTTGTTGTTGTTGTTGTTGTTGTTGTTGTTGTTGTTGTTGTTGTTGTTGTTGTTGTTGTTGTTGTTGTTGTTGTTGTTGTTGTTGTTGTTGTTGTTGTTGTTGTTGTTGTTGTTGTTGTTGTTGTTGTTGTTGTTGTTGTTGTTGTTGTTGTTGTTGTTGTTGTTGTTGTTGTTGTTGTTGTTGTTGTTGTTGTTGTTGTTGTTGTTGTTGTTGTTGTTGTTGTTGTTGTTGTTGTTGTTGTTGTTGTTGTTGTTGTTGTTGTTGTTGTTGTTGTTGTTGTTGTTGTTGTTGTTGTTGTTGTTGTTGTTGTTGTTGTTGTTGTTGTTGTTGTTGTTGTTGTTGTTGTTGTTGTTGTTGTTGTTGTTGTTGTTGTTGTTGTTGTTGTTGTTGTTGTTGTTGTTGTTGTTGTTGTTGTTGTTGTTGTTGTTGTTGTTGTTGTTGTTGTTGTTGTTGTTGTTGTTGTTGTTGTTGTTGTTGTTGTTGTTGTTGTTGTTGTTGTTGTTGTTGTTGTTGTTGTTGTTGTTGTTGTTGTTGTTGTTGTTGTTGTTGTTGTTGTTGTTGTTGTTGTTGTTGTTGTTGTTGTTGTTGTTGTTGTTGTTGTTGTTGTTGTTGTTGTTGTTGTTGTTGTTGTTGTTGTTGTTGTTGTTGTTGTTGTTGTTGTTGTTGTTGTTGTTGTTGTTGTTGTTGTTGTTGTTGTTGTTGTTGTTGTTGTTGTTGTTGTTGTTGTTGTTGTTGTTGTTGTTGTTGTTGTTGTTGTTGTTGTTGTTGTTGTTGTTGTTGTTGTTGTTGTTGTTGTTGTTGTTGTTGTTGTTGTTGTTGTTGTTGTTGTTGTTGTTGTTGTTGTTGTTGTTGTTGTTGTTGTTGTTGTTGTTGTTGTTGTTGTTGTTGTTGTTGTTGTTGTTGTTGTTGTTGTTGTTGTTGTTGTTGTTGTTGTTGTTGTTGTTGTTGTTGTTGTTGTTGTTGTTGTTGTTGTTGTTGTTGTTGTTGTTGTTGTTGTTGTTGTTGTTGTTGTTGTTGTTGTTGTTGTTGTTGTTGTTGTTGTTGTTGTTGTTGTTGTTGTTGTTAAAACAACGTCAACTACCTGTCGCCTTGCTCCCTGCCCAACTTGGTTCGTTCAGTGCAGCCCCACACTGACACGGCGCGGCGCATCAAGAACGCCCAGTGTCAGGTTTGTCCCCGTGTCGATCAGGAGGAGTCCATGTTGCTCTGTGACCATTGCAACTGCGGCTGGTACATGCAGCACTTGTCTTTCTCCTCCGGTGGCAGAGATCCCTATCGGGGACTGGTTTTGTCCAGTGTGTGTGGCCGCACAGTTCTCTGTTCGGGCCATCCCAGCCATTATGGCTGCCAGTTGTGTTGGCACAGTCGCTGTCCTCGTGATAAGGCCAATTGGACTAGCGATGGGGGGAATAAATAGGGTATGTGCCCACCTATCCCTCCACTATTGTGCACTCAGACTAGCCACATTGGCTTTCTCGCTAGTTTCACACTTGGCTTGCATGGAAACAGTCGTGTGCTCAGGTCAATTAGTGTTGCTGGAGATAGTTGCACGAAAACGCGACAGGGACCTGATGATCAACCACAAGATATGGACGCCACCTGCGGGCTAGAATAGCTAGCCCTAGCTTGAATCATTAGTGGTCACTGCCGTCATGGCAGCCATGCCTAGAATGTTTGCCTAGCCGTGCCACCATACCTAGTCACGTGCACCGATAACGCACGGTACACAACCAGCCATAGCATTAGCTTAGCCCTTGTAGGGCAGCGTGCGGCTGCCTAGATAGATGTTGTAGTTAGAATGATGTTAGATAGATGTAGTATGTAGCCAATGTAGATATAGATTAGACCGGTAGGAATGTTTGCACCCATCCATCCATCCATCGGGGTTAATGCTCCGTGACTCCCCAACGGGAGCACGAGTCTAATTAATTAATTAATTAATTAGCCCTTGTAGACAGCCAGCCATGCTACGTCCTGGCTATGCTTCGCTTACTTGCCCACGCTCCTTGTTATGATATGCTCACGCGGGTCTTATTGCACCCACAGAACTTGCCAGATCGTCTATCGTGTCCGATTGCTGTTGTGGCAAGCCTCTGGCATGAAGGTGAAAGGGGGTCTCTGCCCTTTCTTCCTGTTGCACATGCACATACAGGGATTAAAAGCCTCGAGCTCCGTGACTCCCCAACGGGAGCATGAGTTTAATTAATTGATTAATTAACACAATGCCAGAAGAACGCTACGGTATGCTACAGTCCGTGACTCGAGTTTAATGAATTAATTAATGCTACAGAGATCGACCAATAATTGAAGCAGCGCGTGAGCTGCTGCCAGCTGTCCTAATTACATAGAGCACTACATTGCGGATTGCCTCACAGCAACCATCTTGGTTCCACTTGCTCCAAGACATCAATTATGCACACAATATGATATACACATCGGCATCTAATAACACTGCCGATTACAGTCAACTTCGTGAGTGCAGTGCCGCGCTGACAATTGCCATTTCCCCGTGAAAAGCCGCAAGCACGCATCCATACCCGAGCGTTTACGTCTCGATCCAGCCAGTGATAAGCGTTGGTGTAGCGCATGTTATCACTTTGTGAACACGTCCGTGATGGCACTCCGCGAGGGCTCCGTGTTGTACGCGCGTGCAAACACATACTCCTCCTCACCCTGCCCCAGGTAGTTGCGCTTGTACACCTCCCACGGGTGGCCGAAGAAGTAGCGCAGCGCCCCGTATATCGGGTACATCTCCGCGCCCGACCGGTACAGCAGCCGGAAGTGGTACGCGTCCTCGAACGTGCTGGCAAACTCGATGCGCTTGTCGCGGCCGCGCACCTGCATGACGCCGCCCGCGCTAGGGATGTCGTTGAGGTTGGGGTTGATCAGGATCATCGGACGGTCACCCACCGCCGTGAGCATGTCCTGCAGGAGAGGGATGATCGAGTGGCCGACGATGCTCTGCGGCGCGACGATGATGAACACGTCGTCGTCAGGGGCCACCTGGTCAGCCCCAATCGCACCCAGGCGCACAAACTCGGCAAACCCGCCCTCCGCGCCCCAGTCCATGAGCTCCATGATCTTGCGGACGCCGTTGAGCGCGAGAGGGAGGCCTTGGAAGACGCCCGTGCCCATCGACTGCTGCACGCACACACGCACGCGCTTGCCGTCGTCCGCCAGCGCAAACGCCACGTGGCGCACCAGCTCCAGCAGGGTGCCGATACGGTACACGTCCTGCATGCACGTGATTGCGGAGGAAGAGGAAGAGAGGGTCGAGTAATTACAGATACGAGCACTTGGGAGCAAGGTGAGCTCCACTTAGGGAGAAAACGACTTAGATGCAGGGTCAGGCCGCTTACCTGCCTAGGCACCCATGTAGAGCCAAATCTGTCCCTCAACCTGGTTCTTGTTCTTATACCTGTACCTAAACCAGCTGTATTCATGTTCCCATTCCCATTCCTATCTATCCCCCCCCTCCCCCCCCCCTCCCCCTCCCCCTCCCCTCCCCTCCCCCCCCCTCCCCCTCCCCCTCCCCCTCCCCCTCCCCCTCCCCCCCCCCCTCCACTTCCTGCTACTCCTCTAGGTCCTGCTCCTGCTCGTGCTCCTGCTCCTGGTCCTGGTCCTGGCCCTGGTCCTGGTCCTGGTCCTGGTCCTGGCCCTGGCCCTGGCCCTGGCCCTGGCCCTGGCCCTGGCCCTGGCCCTGGCCCTGGCCCTGGCCCTGGCCCTGGCCCTGGCCCTGGCCCTGGCCCTGGCCCTGGCCCTGGCCCTGGCCCTGGCCCTGGCCCTGGCCCTGGCCCTGGCCCTGGCCCTGGCCCTGGCCCTGGCCCTGGCCCTGGCCCTGGCCCTGGCCCTGGCCCTGGCTCTGGCCCTGGCCCTGGCCCTTGCCCTGGCCCTGGCCCTGGCCCCGGCCCTGGCCCTGGCCCCGGCCCTGATTGACTGACTGATTGATTGCCCCTGGCCCTGGTCCTGGTCCTGGTCCTGGTCCTGGTCCTGGTCCTGGTCCTGGTCCTGGTCCTGGTCCTGGTCCTGGTCCTGGTCCTGGTCCTGGTCCTGGTCCTGGTCCTGGTCCTGGTCTTGGTCCTGGTCTTGCTCCTGGTCCTGCTCCTGCTCCTGCTCCTGCTCCTGCTCCTGCTCCTGCTCCTGCTCCTGCTCCTGCTCCTGCTCCTGCTCCTGCTCCTGCTCCTGCTCCTGCTCCTGCTCCTGCTCCTGCTCCTGCTCCTGCTCCTGCTCCTGCTCTTGCTCCCCACCCCCACTCCCATTCCAATCTCTATTCTTATTCCTGATAAAATTCCTACCTATTCTCCTTCTGCCACATACCTGCTGCGGGTTGAGCTCGGGGATGAGGCAGCGCAGCTTGAGCCGGATCTTGCCTGCCGCCAGCGCCGTGAGCACCGAATCCTTGACATCGTCGTAAAAGAAGTTGCGGATATATGACGTATGGGGCACGTTGTTCAAGTGCGTGGGCGAGACAAACGAGCCCGCGACATACGGCTTGGGCGCCGCCTTGGTGCTATTTTTATCCGGCCCGCCACCACAGCAGCGGCTCAGCGCGGCGTTCACGTCCGCAAACACGTCCTCAACGGCCCGATTCCCGTCGACCGTGCAGAGGATGTCAGCATAACATCCCAACACGGCGTCCACGTTGGACTTGTGCGCCGCCAGCCGCGCCCGGACAGCTGTCTCGTTGTCGTCGCTCCGTTGCGTGAGGCGCGCCGCCACCTCAGCGCTCTCCGGAGGCGAGAACTTGAGGTGGTAGATACGGCCCGTCGCTGGGTCCTGCCGACGGCCCGCGACACGCTCGACCAATACCTCATCGGGGACCTCGAGGACTAAAAATAGATCGGGACGGATGCCCGATGCCTCGAGCGCGTCCGCCTGGTCTTTGCTGCGGGGGTAGCCGTCGAGCAGCCAGCCGCGCTCCTGGCAGTCGGGCTGGGCCAGCCGGGACCGGACCATGGTCACGATGACGTCATTGGGCACTAGCTGGCCTGCGTTCATGTACTTGGCCGCGATCTTGCCGGCCTCGGATTGGGCCGCCACCTCAGCGCGCAGCAGGTCGCCCGCGGAGATGTGCACTAGCCCGTACTTCTCGACGATCGACGCGCACTGCGTGCCCTTCCCGGATGCCGGCGCGCCCGAGATGATGATTCTGGGCTTCTTCTGGCTCTTATCGGTCGTCGTCGTGGGTCCCTGCTGCGAGCTGGCGCCATCGCCTAGTCCAGCAAGGGCACTGCCGGCAGGCCAATTTCGGCGATGGCGCTGCGGCCTGCGTCCGGACCAGCAGTTCCGAGCAATGGAGACCCCGTCTGATAACTTCAGAATGTCGCGACCTTGGCCGACGGCAGTCAAACGGGCTGGCCCCCTGCGTTGTAGCAATCAAGCAGATAATTCTATTATTGATTAGGTTGTGGCAAACTTTGCAGAACACTAACGCCAACCAGGATGCAAAGTGGACGAATAAAATCGATGTGCCGCAACCGTCATCGATGAAGGATCCTTGTGCTGGGGCTACACTAAGTCCTATACAGATACACTTGGTGCTGCTGCCTTGGCTCCTCAACAACAATTGCTCCATATTATCCTGAAGCAGCAGACAATAAATCAGCCGCGAGGTGTACGCTTAAGGTTACCTTGCAGATGGGCGCCGGTCTTCCACACCACGAGCATCCATCCAACTCGCAGAGTTGACAATCTGAATTGGCGTTATGCATGGCGCAATGCAAGTCGCCATTTACGTCGACGTGCAGGCTAAAGATCAGGGGCAAACGTTCTAGACTCTTCTCACCACATGCTTATGGCAAGTGTGTTTTACTGTATTGACGGCCTTTAGCGTGCAAGTTTTGTCACCTGCGTTGTCTTCGGCACGTGCGTATGTTTGCAGCACGGAGGGTAAATTATGCCATAGCCAGGCTGCCTTCTCCCGTGCCCGTTTCCTTATTAGTGGGGACCACAGGATCACGATCAGTTCGGATTATCCGGCACATTTGGGCACATTGGGCAACATAGAACATGCTGGTTTTTAGTTCGTTGCTACGGTTGTGTACGATTGAAGTCCACTGATGGGATGATACGTCAACAGAGTACGGCTACAGAAAAGTTAACAACAAGCAGCAGGTTGCCCATGCGACCTCGAAGACTCGTACTTACGTAAAATTATTTGGAATGTGTTACGCGTGGACGCACAAGTCCTTCACAGCTGTGCAAACGGTTCGACAACGTAGCCACACCACGATTTCGCGAATACCCGGGATTTGAATGCTTGGCTAGTAATTGTGGACAAGCTTGGTATTCTAATCCAATTCTCGGGGCCAAATGACAGTAAATTTTAAAATTGCGGATTATCCTTCCTGTCGCCATCGTCCGTAGTAATGCCATCGGGCTGCATGTCGGCATTGCCATAAAATGCACTAACGCTCCACCAGCAGCGTGTCCTATGGCCGGCATATCAAGCTGCTCTCAGCTGCCGTTGAGGTTAGAAAGTCATGGGCAGCTGACCGCTAAGCTACCCTCGCCTAAAGGCACACACAATAGAAGTGGCAGCAATGCTACGCTGATCATCAAAGGCGCATTTCACTTGAAACCCAACCTCCTGGGCCCACGGTGCCATTCTCTCCGGGCTAAGTTCCTAAGGCTGTCACCATTAAGGTCATCCACATCTTCAAGTCTGCAAAGGGATTGCGGTCATCAGCATACCATGGCATCGGTTATGTCAGCTAACGGCTCGACTGCCCGTCGGCCTATGACAATCGGGGTTTTCGATTCCGGCGTGGGAGGTCTCTCTGTCGTGGCAGCGTTACAAAAGCTGATGGTAAATATACTCTGTCTATTTTTATATGTAGCTTTAAATAATCCCTTCGCGCATCGGCTTTCTTCCTCGTTGGCGGAAGCTCATATGCCCATGGTTGCCTCTGCCCATGTCGGTGGGAGTTAAGCTTTGGCACGTATATGCCAGCCAAATCTCTAGATCTTATATCCCCCTCAACTCCCTAGGGAATAATAGGAACGTATGCCCAAAAGTGTGCTAGTTTTGGAACTGCAGTTCCTTGGTTTGGACAGGCATGCTTACAAGCATCACCACTGCTCCCTATCTGGCCCTTCTTTCTGGTACGCTGAATGTGCGAGTGACATTTTTTTCTGCAAGGGATGTTCTGAGCTTATAATTGAATTTAAGAGACTGTCAACGCTGTCTTTCATCCGCCCATTCGAATAGCCAGGCAAACCGCCAACACCGCTTACCTGTCTACGAGTAGTAAACCACACCATTTGCTGATGTCATCGTGAATGATTCTGCACCAGTCCCTGTCCGCCCGCCCGCAATGCCCACCTCCTCCCTACCCAACCGATCTCACGTTGCCTAAGCCTGGGCTCTGGCCTTTGTCCTGCTGGCTTCACCCATGCAGTAATTTCTGCATCTTGCGGGCACATGCTTCCACCTTGCGCTAACTGCTGCTACCATGCGTGCAGCCATCCGTCACGGTGCGCTACATCGCTGACACAGACTTCTTCCCCTACGGCGACAAGTCGACCGAGGATGTGAGGGGCCGTGCCATCCTACTGGCCAGGCACCTCGGTCAGTGCTTGCATTCCGTGCCCTTGACATGCCCCATCATGTAGTGGCACCTTTCAGTCTACACAGTACACGTACTGCAACGTTTAATATAGTTCGGGTAGTTTTTCCCGCCTGAGCGTCAAGGAGAATTTATAGTTGTTTTCCCTACTATTTCCCCACTGGTAACTGTATAACATTACAACACTCGGGGCAGGTTTAGAACTGTGTGATTCGCCTCCCTAGCTTGCCACGCAAGCAGTTATGGACAGCTGTTGCATGCACAGCATTGGGCAACCGATGTTGTAGGCACCAATGGCCGTTGACGTTTGTGGGTTGCACTTGTTGGTGGCCAGCCTTACCATGCATTTAAGTGTTACCGACAAGGTCTTAGATCGACAAGTCTATTCCAGGCCCCGGCTTATTACCTTACCCCGCCTCCAAGGAAAGCCTTCTCCGCAGCCAGAGGTGTTCTTTGCCGCGAACAATGGCATGTGTTGGCATGTTGGAACACACCGAGATGTAGCAAGGACTGAAAATTTGCAGGCGTGCAGGCAACGCCCCTGCCAGCACTGTTCATGGCCACGGCAACGAGTCAAAGGTTTTTTCCCTGCATGTCCGATATCCCTTTCTTGGTGTCTCATATGTTTTCTCGTCTATGTCAATGCCTCCTGTGCATCCCTTGCAAGCGATGGAGTTTTCCATTATGGGTCCAACCCTCCTCCACATGCAAATAAAAATGTTTCGTTACATGAGGTCAAGTTTTTTTTCTCACGTGTGCACCAACTGTTTCCTTCCCCTTCCCCTTTTGGATGAAGACGTGCTCCCCTGTGCACCAAGTTGGTAACCCAAAGAGTATCAACTTGCGTTTACCAAGCTGACCACGTTTACCTTCGCCTCGTTTGCCAAGCTGACCACGTTTACCTTCGCCACGTTTACCAAGCTGACCTTCCTTACGCATCGAACCATTTCCCCCTTGTGCGATCAGAGGACGAGGGCTGCGACCTGCTCATCGTGGCGTGCAACACCGCCTCGTCCATCGCACTCGAGCATATGCGCGAGAGGTGGGTGTTCCTTGCCTCTGGCATCTGCCATGCCTGCATTGGGTGGTCTGACCTGACAGCTTGCCTCTGGCGTCTGCCACGCCAGCGATGGGTGGTCTGACCTAACAGCTTGCCTCTGGCATCTGCCACGCCGGCAATGGGTGGTCTGACCTAACAGCTTGCCTCTGGCATCTGCCGCGCCAGCGATGGGTGGTCTGACCTAACAGCTTGCCTCTGGCATCTGCCACGCCAGCGATGGCTGGTCTGACCATGCCCCCGTAGAAACCACGCCACGCACGATTGATTGAATACTTAAATTAACAGCACGTAGACTGCACCACGTGGGGTGCCAATATAGCCCCGCACAATGGCCCACCCAAACTATGGCTTCGGGGGGTGGCTTGCAATATTGTTGAAATAGTGGCCGTGCTGGGATAATAGACAATAGCACCGATGCCTTTGATTAGGTATGCTCAGTACCTGATAGCTACCTTATATATCTTCCCAAGATCTAAATGTACCATCCGCGGTACCTTTGGAAACAAGGCTGGCAGGCTGCAGCTGCTGGGTTTTCCTTGTTCACGGCTGGATTATTATGAGCAATGCAACAACGCTGTTGAGTCAGTTCAAGGCCACACTTGCAGTGTATTAGCGCTACAGCTACCGTGTGGCCTACCCATTATCCTATTTTCTGTCGCACTGCGCTGCTTGTGCCTGGCTCTGTTGACATACTGTCTGGAGCTGGGCTGTTATCTTTGCACAATCTGCCGCACCATCATCTGGGGGCCCAGGGGGGGTTTCAATAGTGCTTTCGGGCACACTTCTGGCAGCGGCTTACCCTAGCAATCACCTACTCCCCCCCTCCTCGTCCCTATCGTGCCCCTCTTGCCCATTCTCATGTGTCGCCCCCCCCACTACAGCGTGCGCATCCCTGTCGTGGGAATGGAGCCGCCCGTGAAGCCTGCGGTCGCACTCAGCCGCTCACGGGTAAGGATGTACTAGTGGTTCATGAGGAAGGGGAGGCCGGCTTACAGGCGGGACGAGCGCTAGCACCTGCAGCGGGTCAGAGCTTCCGGGTGTGGCAGGTTGTGGGCATGTTTGTGGGTGCCCACATGCGTGCGTGTATAATAACGAGAACAAGGCGTGAGACGGCATGTGTGTGTAACTAATAATGGCCAAGAACATGTTGTTTTACCAGCTCCAGGCATATCAGCCGTCGGTGGATCACAGCACATGATGGCTGAGGAACTAGGTGAACATCGGTGGGCAAGTGGGGGGTTGTCCACGTCTTGGCATTGTCCTTTGTGGTGCCAAGGAATCGCATCCTAGCTACCGTCCCAGCTGCGGTGGCCAGAGATGGCTTACTTCTGAGGTACCCCGGCCGTCTTCTTGGATGGAGACCTTCCATCCAGAATGAACACGCATCAACGTGAATATGCCGGATTGCCAGTTTGGCTGCTCTTCTTCCTTCTCGTTTGGACTGACTTGAGATCGGAGAGACTGGAGATATGAGGGGTTGCTTTGTGCACGAGGCACTGCGAAGCGTCCCTGGACGGATGGGCTATGCATGAATCTATTCTTCACCAAGTGCATGCGGTAGGCCCACCTGTCTATTAGTGATCATCTACTAATCCCTGTCTAGTCACACACATAGCTATTGGTAGTAATCTGGCTTGCTATTCATGCACATAACTATTAGTAGTGGTCATCTGCGAATCCCCTGCTAATCACACACATAACATCACCAACATGATTGAATGTGTGCACACTTGCAGCCGTCCCCCTTTCCCCGCTCCTCCCTCGCTCCCCTCCTACAACAGCCCAACCCTTGACTGCTTCTCGCGCTCCTTGCCCTCACATCCTACCAGACAACCTCCCCGCTTGCCTCCATTCTCTCCCCACTTCCCTGCCTTCACCGTCCCCTTCTCCTCCCTCAGCCCCTCCCACTTGTCCTGTTCCTCACATTTCTTCCCCGCCCCGTGCCTCCCTTCGTCACCTCGGATCACTCCCTCCGGTGACCTGGCAGCACGTGGTGGTGCTGGTCACGCAGCGCACGGCGGACGGCGACCGGCTCGCCAACCTGCGCCGATCACACGCTAATGGTGCCAAAGTGGCCGTGGTGCCCATGCCGGGGCTGGCTGACCTCATCGAAGCTGGAGAGGTGTGTAAATACATAGTGGCTCTGGCAGCAAATGTGTGTGTCCTCGCAAGAATGCTACTACTGTCATGATGTACGGACTGGCTGACATCATGAGGAGGGGAGGTTTGCCCGGAGGCTAGAATAATTGTGTCCTCGAGCGTGAAGGGGAGGTTTATGCAAATACTCGAATAAGGTTGTAATTGAGTGTGAAGGGGAGGTTTATCCAAATACTCGAATAAGGTTGTAATCGGGCGTGAAGGGGAGGTTTATCCAAAGGCTTGAATAAGGTTGTAATCCAGCGTGTTATGATGAGCAGATCATCGTCAACCATGGGTTGCGGTAAGTGGGATGTCCGACACGTCTGCCGTCCCGGATTTGTTTCGCTTCCCAACTTCTGGGCTGTGGCTTCACCTGCACAAGGCTGCGGGTATCATATCTATCTGTGGAATTCGTCTCATGCTGCCTGGCTGCCCCCTGGCTACTCCCAGATCGATGGGCCCAAGGTGTCGGCGGTGCTGCGGCGAGCCATCGATGGTCATTTGCTGGACGGCGCTGATGTCATCGCGCTTGGCTGCACACACTACGGCTTCATCAAGGTACCCCTGGCATCTGCTAGAGATTACTGCCCCTCGCATCTGCTAGAGCCTACGCCAAGTATCTGCTCTGTTGCTGCCGCCATTTAGGTTAGTGCTTGCAAGCATACCTTCTAATGTTATCAACCAAATCTTGTATCATCCGTATTATTCATGAAAGTTTGCTCGTCCAGGGCTGCTGTCTGATACACCATGTATCCATGTATCCGCTCTCGTCCCTGCACCCCATGTGGCCCCTGGCAAAACACACGCCTACCAGGCATCCCTGGAAGCCATGCTGTCACACCAGGGGGTTCAGGTAGTGGACGCAGCAGTCCCCGTCGCCCGTCACGCGCTGCGGCTGCTGGGCTTCCACGTCCCCAACGACGCCCACAAACACCCCCACGAGGCCAAGGGCCATGCAGAGACAAAGGGGCACGCAGAACCCAAAGGGCATGCAGCCGCGGGGGCAGGCGAGCTGGAGCTAGCAGATGTACTTTTCTCCGTCACGGGCTGCCCAACCTCCATGCAAAGGACGCTGGACGCACTTAGGGCAGCGGGCGCGGATCTGCCTGTGCGGATAAAAGACCTTGGGCGGTGCCCTACCGGTGGTGACGCTGCTGCTGGGGTTGCCACGAGGGCCGAGAAAGGACACGGTGATGCGGTGCACCCTGCGGCTTGCGGGTGTGCAGACGTTGGCAAGATGGGGGCCTAACCGCCCTGTGATTTCATTATGTATCCAGGAACAAAGCCTTTTCTGCAGGCCTTTTGGCGCAAGTCTCCGCTCAAGGGACACAACAAGTATTTCCCAGCAGCCACATCTGGCCAGACAAATCCACGGTGGCCCTGATTTTACCTGCAGCGTTCTACCAAGCGTTCTACCAATGCCGCGTCCAGATATTCCCCAAATGGGTGGAGCTTATATTGGAGCTTTTGGAAGGTTTTGCCGTGGTTTGAAGAGTTTGTAAATAACGGAAAGCAGCCCATAGGAAGCCCGCCATTATGGCAATGGGGCCACTATTAGTTTGATGACGACAAACCTGTTTGGCTTTTGTGTGCCATGAGGCCACCTGGCACCAGCCTATTTCCTGGTGACGCTGGTGACGCTGGAATGCAAGAATCTCAACACCTGCGTCACACCATACGATGCCCTTCGCTAGGGACATCAATTGTGGTGAACAGCCAAGTGCTTGTTTGGTAACCCACAGAAAAAAGGGGTAAGCTCAAGTTTGCCAAGCTCGGTGCGAGGCCCGGGGCATTAGAAGCCGTTGTCTGCTTTGCTTGGTTTACTTGGGGGCTACGATTAACGATTGCTGATGCTTCATGGTGGAGGTTTGGAGAGTGAAATACAACAGTGATAATCTACTACAACTATTCTATTCTATTAAGGGGACGGGACACCCCCGAATTTTTTGGCGCCAAAAAATTCGCGCCGGAGCCGAAGGTCACAAATTTCACGTGCACGGTGCGCGCACCCCTTGCGGAAGTGGCCATGGCGACTGCGTTCAGGCGAAACTACCACACTAGGGCAGGCGAAATGCAAAAATTTTACTCGAATCTAAAAGGAGATGAGTTTATGATGTTAGTTTGCGGCGTCAATCAGCTGGTTTACAATATCGCTGTTGGTTTTTTATGCCATCGGCATGGGGGGTAATCTGAATTTTTTGGTCGCGCGGAATGAAATAGAATTCATGATAGCGGCTGTAAAATAGCGGTTTGGGGGGCTGTTCTGACCGTGAAGCAGGCATTAATATCGGTTGCATCGAATTCTAAACCGAGCTGGTGCTTTTTGCCAGATTTTCGGCCATTATCGGTAAGTAATTGTTCAGACCTGCGCAGTGCGTGTCTGACCTGTCCATGGAAGAACGGCTGTTGTTGCGCGCCTGGGCGAGGGATTTACGAGGGCAAGGTACAGCTTTGTCGCGAATGTTATCTGCTATCGGTGCTTTCTTCTATGAGCTCATCGTTCGAGGTTTTTTGCGTTCTTTTTGGGCAGTTTCCGCCAGCTAGCTCGCCGTCGCTTGCCGTTGTGTTGTCGAATACCTGGCAGCTTTAGATTGTTTTCGTTGATGTCGTGATCAGGGCCGCTTCAGTCGCAGCCTGTAGCTCTTCGGGAAGGTATAAGGCATTTCATAAAACGTGTTCTGGCAAGGATGTTGTGCGTATGGACGCTTCTTGTTGTTTGAGAGTGACGCACCCTCTCTTCGCAGGCCGCAGCGGCATCACAGCGCTCATGCGGTGAAGGGCCGCCAATGGTTTCTTTGCATTTTATCGTGCAGGGATGGAAGTGTTATAGTGATGATGATGTTGGAGATATTGCATTTGTGTGACTGCATGTAGATAGCTGGCACCAATGGTTGTTTGAGCTTTCCTTTGTTATGATGATGTGACAAGACTACAATGTGCTGAGCCAACCATGGTTGACATGCATGACTGCATGCAAGCTATATATACCATGTTCCTACTTGGTTCCTTGCCCTCCATAGTCCCAGTTTGTCATCCATGCCGGGGAGGACAGTTTAGGAGGTGTTGTTGTGTTGATTAGCTTGGTTGGCATCAACCTTACACTCTAACCTGGGAGAAACATAGGAAATACTGCTTAGGCATGTTAGGGCTACCATCGTCAAGGCTATGCACATATTTACAAGGCTGGCCATGCTGGAGGGATGATGAAGACATATGAGGTGCGTGGCCACCCCTTTGTACATTGTAAACATACTCAGCATGGTTTTGGTGCATGTTGGATGGCATATGAAGTGGCACTGTGGGGTTACTAACTTACTGAGTGGTCCTTAGCGCCTTGTCATGTGGTCATATAGGAAACCCATCAACTTGAGCAGTTCTTGTCGCAATGACCCCCCACATTGAGCATGCGTTGCCGTCAGCGTGCAAGAGTTGATTATGTGTGCTTTGGTCAGTTTGCAGATGTCTTTGATGAAGAAGGAGGTGCTAGTGTGGCTAAATGGTTACTCTAATTTCCTTGTAGCGTCTACATGGGTGGCCGTCTTGGAATGGTTGTAACTTGGGCAGTTCTTGTCAGAATGGCGTCAAACCTTGAACATAGGAGGTACCATATGTGCAGAGAATGGTAGTATGTGGTTTGGCCAGTTTTCATGAGGCTTAGATGTATAAAGGGGTGTTAGTGTGGTTAAATACTAGCTAAAACCTCCCTTAGCTTCGTCACAGGTGGCAATCTAGGAATATCCATCAAATAGGGCTGCGCTTGTCAGAATGACCTGAAAATTTGGGGCTGCATGTCCCCCCTCTCTAGTATTTGAAAATATAAGATATGGCATGATCCCATGTGTTTATGATTTGTTTTATTTTTTTTTGTGAAAAAAAGTACCCTTTTTGCGGGAAAATCCATCAATGTGTCTAAACATCATTGTTTTGTGCTCAAAATTAGGCAGACTTTCTCAAAAGTGGGGGAACTATATGGAAATATATGATTTGGTCCAAATATGTTTGCCCATTGTCCTAGGGAAAATATGCCAAAAGTAGCGTCTTTTTCTATTTTTAGCGCGTAACCGGCATCTGGTGGGGGCTAGTACCCCCCCCAAGTGGTTGGAATTTTTTTTTTTAATCATATTTATGGTCCCCAATCATAATTGGATTTTTAGCACATGCATAGGTATGGTTTCCAGAAAAGTGCCCTTTAGGGGTGTCCCCTCCCCTTAAGTGAGATAACTACTCTATTAAGTGAGACAACTATGCATCCTGGGGCCCTCACTTGACGGCAATGTGCCTACAATGTCGCCTTCTGTATTGGCCCAGGAATTACTAGTGCATATGTACAGGCAACTTAGCCAACATCAAATCTAGCCAACAGTATCTAGGTCCTTGCTGCATCATGCGCATGAACGAATACACGCTCGTGACTTTTTTTTTTATTTTGACCCAATTGCTGTATTTAGTTGTCTATATTGGCAGAGACGGGCAATATTACGGGTTAAGTGAGATCGGTCGAGCACCGAACTCCTCAAGGACAAAGGGGATGACCCGGTGGGGCCGGCCCCATGCACATTACCGTAGGAGGCAAACTTCAATTTGTCGCACTCGGCCACAGCGGCAGCAGCGCCGGCATTTACAGCCGCCTGGAGCATGTGGCGGGCCAGAGAGCGACCGACCCACAGAGACATCGATAAGCAGGTGTCAACCCTGCCCATTGTCAGTCCAGTGCACGTACAGTAATGTCGGGCCGGTGGTTGGGTGAATAGACTTGGCGGCCCCATTCGCGCCCTCGCACTTGATGGTGGAGACTCCACCATCATCATCATCATCAGGTCTTTCCCCACTGTGGGGAAAGACCTGCGACCGGCGACCGAGCCAAGGCACACACCATGCACCCGGAGGAGAGCGGTTTGGAGATAGAGGAACCACTGAGTTCTTGCTCTGCTTGCCACCCATGCACGCGATGTAGTGTGTC
The DNA here is from genome assembly GCA_009746045.1 of Mesostigma viride. Lineage (NCBI taxonomy): Eukaryota > Viridiplantae > Streptophyta > Mesostigmatophyceae > Mesostigmatales > Mesostigmataceae > Mesostigma > Mesostigma viride. The sequence continues at coordinate 376,391 of RPFO01000448.1, forward strand.
CCAATAGTATTGAGTGCAAGCCCTCAGCTATCGCATGCATGCCTCCCCCGCCGTGACGAGAGGTTTCGGCGCAAACAGCTGATGGCGAGGGCGTAAAGCTAGGGCCGGAACCAGCGTGAACAAAGGGTTCATGGGGAGGGCGCGGAGGTAAAAATGCGGCCCCCATGCACATTGCACGCTCCCATGAAAGGAACGAAGTGAAGCCAAGCCCGTCCCTGATCGTTCAAGCTCGCATGCAGACGTACCCCGGCATCCAGTCGGTACAGTGTACTATAAGGTCTGCGAACAGGTCTTTTGTTGTTTTTCATGAACGCAGGCATGCAGTGATGATTCCACTCCACCATGGGACTGACGACAAGGGACACGCCGGGCGTGCCCTGGGGCAGGCAACAAGGTCCCGGCCGTGGACGGCCTGGGCAGGGTGGACGAGGTCGCACGCTTGCAGTGGATCCCGAGGTGAGAATCCTGCAGAACCGACCGGCCTGCACAAATGACAAAGGGGAAGGCCGGGGATGGGGTGACCAATTAAATCGGGGATGGCGCTGACAGCGCTTGGGACCAAACAGTGCATCTCCACCCAGGACTGCTCAAGCAACGGAGCCAAGGCGGCGGGGGCGAGGCGGGCGGCGCGCGGGTGAGCCCACACCCTCCCATGATGCGGCACTGAGGGGAGGGTGGCCGAACGCAGGGAGTGAGCTGGCAGGATGGGTCCGCCCGCGAGGAGCGCCTGCACGGCGGCCTGAATGCGCTCGTCGTGGCCCTCCGCGGAAAGCCGCACCAAGTGGCCGCGGGGGAGCGCCTCGGAGCCGGTGAGCCACCCGCGGGTGGGCGCGAAACCAGAGGAGCCCTTAGGTCGAACATGTATACAGTATAGTTGTTGCAGACAGCTCACCCTTGATCAGGATCCGTCTTGCCCACTTCAGGACCTGCTGGTCGCCGCGGCCAACCGCCCCGCCGGTCGGAGCCAGGATGTGCGTTCCCGCCGACAGAAATAGTAGTAATGTTCATCAGAAGGCTTTGCACTGTTTCCGCGTTGCACTGCATAGTACAGGCATCTCCGCATCTAGACACGTCGGGTCGCATAGGATTTTGGCATTCTGTGTTCAAAGTAGTTCAGATGAGTATGTTTTAGTATCTTTAGTTCAAGTTAGTAGTACAATTTAGTAATGCCATTCACGCCTTCTAAGTTGGTTTCACGCACAAATCGATGGTTTCGGGGTTGATCCCCCCAACCCTCGAACCCAATTGACGAATGACTGTACACTAATGAGTCAAGCCAAATCTCTGCTGCCAGACTCACGGGGACACGAGACGGGAGCCTCACAGCCAACCAGATGGCATGTGATATGGCTTCGTACGACGATGCTCCACACCATTTGGCAAGTACGCAACAAGACCGTCTTCACACTACGCGCTGAGTACACTAGAGCCGGTGGCGTGGTCCGGGCGCCAGTTTATATCCGAGGTCCTGGAACCTGGCCATGCGTCGGTACTGGCTCCTGGCGACGGATAAACACAAAGTATGGGACCCGGGCCCTAACAATGGTGTCCCCAGCCCACTTGCAGTCTTTCATGCACTCTGACATGGGGATGAATAAGCTCTTTACACTCATGCCGGACGCCGGTATTTCTTCAATACACTGGCTACCAAGGTCGCAGGGCGCGCCTTATTAATGCGGGCACCCGAACTTAGGCTCAACAAGGCGTTTGGCTATTTGTGGCAATTCCTAGGTTA